>CM046953.1:104991041-105591041 GCA_025698515.1 Gossypium sturtianum
TACACTAAACAATAAAACACACGAGACTTCTTATGAATTCATTAAAGAGATGTCACTCGAATAATTATTAGTGGCAAGTTATGAGAACAAAGCCAACAAAAGCCTCCAGTGTGTTTTCAACCTCGTGCATGAAACCATGCTATCAAATCGGGTAGAACTCTTAAGTAAGAAAATTGATGGTTTGTGTGGTTCCTCGCAGGTACATCCAGTGTTGCAGTGCGATACAAATGAAGGAGGGTCGAACAATACAGAATACCCACCCTACAACCCTGGCATAGAAAACGAACAGATGAACTATATGGGTAACAATTCTAGACCTCAAAATAACCCTTATAGTAACACTTATAATCCGAGGTGGAGGAACCATCCAAATTTCTCATAGGGAGGTCAAGGAAATCAGAGACAACAACCCCTCCAGGCTTTCAACAAAAACCCATCCCACAAGAGAAAAAGCCGAACCTTGAGGAGATGCTAACAAAATTTATCGCGGTGTCAGAAACTCATTTTCAAAACAACGAGACAATGCTCAAAAATCAACAGGCATCGATTCAAGGGATCGAGAACAAGTTAGGTCAGCTAGCTAAGCTAATCTCAGAACGACCGCAAGGTTGCTTACCAAGCAACACTGAAACTAACCCAAAGGAGCAAATTCATGCCATTACTGATCACGATAATGAAGGGTTAATAGAATCCGAATCTGAGCCAAGCCAGGAAGCTGAGGTAAGTAAAGGTAAGGTTGAGGTAAGACATGATAAACCAAAATCGTGTCGTAGAATACCAACCTCGCGTATGCCATATCCTAATGCGACGAAGAAAGATCGTGCAGACGAACAATTCGGTAAATTTCTTAAACTTCTAAAGAAATTACATATTAACTTACCGTTTCTTGAAGCCCTTTCGCAGATGCCCAATTCAAGGAAATTTTTAAAAGAGCTTCTGACAAAAAAACGGAGGTTAGACGATACGTCGCATGTGGAGCTAAATGCAGTGTGCTCAGCAATTTTACAAAATAAACTACCACGAAAATTAAAAGATCCAGGGAGTTTTACAATTCCGTGCTTAATTGGTAGTTTATCTATTAATAATGCTTTAGCTGATTTAGGGGCAAGCATCAACGTCATGCCTTATAAACTGTTTAAACAAATAGGTCTAGGGAAACCCAAACAAACTAGGATGAGCATCCAATTAGCTGATAAAACCATTAGAGTTTCTAGGGGTATAATCGAAGATGTGCTAGTGAAAGTTGATAAATTTATATTCCCAGTAGACTTTGTCGTTTTAGACATGGATGAGGACAATAATGTTTCTTTAATTTTAAGAAGACCCTTTTTAGCAACTGCTAGAACTAAAATTGATGTTGGTACAGGTGAACTCATACTTCGTGTATGTGACGAAACGATCACTCTTCAGGCTCTTGACTCGACTAGGACATCGAGTAATCAAGGTGAAAACATAAACACTACTAATGACCATTTAGTTCAACCTTATTTTCAGATAGCACCATGAAATTACACAACTGAGCCATATCCTAGACATTGTGCCAATAAAGAAATAACTCATGAGGAATGAAGGCTTCAGATCGATGAACTAGACGAGTGGAAGCCACGTGTCAAGGAGAAACCAAGAACACACGAAGCAGAACCAAAGCAAAACCATGTCAAACTCAAGGATGAGGCAAACCAATTTCAGATCGGGGATCAGGTATTGTTGGATAAGACAGACCCTCGAATCACCACTTCAGACCTTAACACAAACGAAGAAATCCCTTTTAAGGTACTCAATGCCAGCCCATACGGAACAGTCGAGGTAACTAATCCTAAATTCAGCACTTTTAAGGTAAACACCACTCGACTCGAACTATATACTGATAATAGAACTAATAGCATGAGAAAGGATTTTCAACACCTCAAACCACCATGATTATGCAAATGAGAGGTAAGTCTAGCTTAAGACTTTAAACGAGCGCTTCTCGGGAGGCAACCCGAGCACTAACCCTACTAATTAGTTTGTTTTCACTTTCGTTCATGTTTTAAAATGCACGATTCCCATACCACACGGCCTTGCACACGGGCGTGGTCATGGCGTGTGGACCCCACGAATAGGTACATGGGCGTATGGCGGAGATGCGTGCGGCAGGGCGAAAATTTTCCCAAGACACGGGCTCGACTAAATGCCACGGCCGTGTGGCGTGGCCGTGGTCGAAAGCGCCAAAGAACACGGGTGAGATAAATCCACGGCCGTGCGAAGCGGCCGTGGTCGATATTATCGACTTTTTCACATATCGCGCCACCACCACCTCGAGACCACTCCGATGATAAGGACCTTTGAGTCCTTTTATTTTCTTTATTCTTATTTTTATTCTTTTTTTTTATTTTTTTATTTTTATCTTAGTTCATTTTCCTTTATTATTAAACTCTTCAAATTTTTAAGTATAATCTGATTTCTTTTATCTCTGGCTGTTTAACTCTCGACTAACTATAACAAACGTCCATTAAATAAGAACTCCCTAAAAACTTTACTGATGACTTCACAGTTTAAAAAAAAAAAAGGTTCAAGATGCCACTCAAGGAATGAACACACCATCGGAGTATTCTCCACCACCTTCACCTATGCCTAGTCATCATGTTCATCATTGATCATCCTCCAAGGATTTCATCCATAATTCAGGAAGTTTCACCTCTCTCCCTCTCTTATGACTTTCTTACTAATAATTATCTATCTTTGTACATTGAGAGCAATGTACATCTTAAGTGTGGGGGGTGAATTTTATTCAGAAAAGTTCTTAACTTTTGGCATTATTCTCAAATCCCTGAATTCTGTCTTTTTCTCAAAGTCACTTTCTCATATCACTATTAGAACAAATTCTGATTGATTTATGATTTTTATTGATATGTTTTGGATTCAGTCATAGGTAATTGTGCAGTGATGATTTAAATTTTAAGATATTAGAGAATCAAGCATGATAAGTCTATTTTCCGTAATTAAAATTTCTAGGTTGTTTTCCTAAATTTAAATCTTACTTTGAAGTTTGAAATTTGCAAGGTTGACATCAAAAACCATAATTTTTTGTGAGATTTTGAGCCTTCTAGAGCATATTCTTTTCCTGCTCACTTTCTTAATTATGAATGTGTCAACATTGATTTTTTATTTCAAGAACTTGCTTCGATCATATATGTCGAGACCACACCTTTGATTTGATATACTGAGATGATAAAGGCACCTAGGTTTAACCCACTTATTCCACTAAAAAGCCTACCCATTTAATTAACCCCTAGTGACCCCTTTGATACTAACAAACCATTTCTTGACTCACCCGTTAATATTAACCCAAAACCCACTTTGTATTTGTTATCACCATTTCTCTTGACTACCCCTATATCGAGATTCGATTTGGTTGGTTACTTAACTAATTTCTCTATTTCAGTTGTTAAATTCTATCTTATTATTACTGTACTTTATTTGTTCTTGAAAAAAACTATTATTATTTGAAGCATATTCATTAGTAGTTCTATGTTAATTGAGCTTATACGTTTAAATTTCACATCTTGAGAAGAAGCTCGTGTTATGAATTTTGAATTGATGTAATTATTCAAGTTCTAGTATATTTTTCTAGTTAGGTAATTTGTCAATTCAATTCTCGATTCTAACCCTTTAATTCAGCCTTTATCCACACCTTTAACCCAAGCCCGTTACAACCCATAAAAGACCTTTTGATTTGTGTATCATATCATTTTACTGATGGTGGAGATTTGATTTTCATGCAAGCCTATGGGATTAACTTTTCATGTTTGACTCTTGAGTGCTTATTTTTTAACCTTAAACACCTTGAATGATTTGAGTGAACCCTTAGTGATGATGTCAATACTTGTCGATTTTGAATCAGAGGTAATTATTTAGGTAAGGGGAAACACCTATGTTTTCTTGCTACAAAAATTTGTGACTTAGATTGTTTGAATCTTTAGGACTCTTTGAGTTAAATTATCCATGTTAGAATTATCTATGAATTATGATGAAACATTATTGATAAGAGTTATAAGTTGAGAAGAATGAATTTTAATTGTGAGTTGAGGATTTTTCTTGAAAACAAGAAAATGCTTAAGTGTGGGGGTATTTGATAAACCGTAATATATACATATTTTAATCCCACATTTAGCATACTTTTGGATAATTTAATCCCTTGAATTGTGGAATTTGATGCTCCTAATCCTTTAATTTCATGTTTTATACTTAGGAGAGCATCGGAGGATGAAAAGAACGAGAAACGGGCCGAAAATGGAGAAAATTGGCCAAAGTAGGAAATCAACATGGCCTGGAGTTCACCACACGGCCGTGCCACTTTAGCAGACTCGAACACGGCCTTGGACCCAATTCACACGGGCGTTTCACATGGGCGTGTCCCTACCGTGGCCAATATGAGTTTTATTCGGATTAGGATACTTGTGGGCCAAGTAAGGCATCCCGAAAGCCTATATAAACACCCTAGAGGGCAACTTAAGAGGGGAGTTTGAAAGAAGCCTTCTGTCAGGGCTTTTGACGAAGAAGCGAAGCCAGAGAGGGCTGAACACAGGGGAATTACTCCAAGAAAGCCAGTTGATTCATCCCAAAAGCCAGAATCACACTCAAGACGGAAGATCTTCCCTTCAAATTCCTTCAGGGGGTTTTAGGGTTATTCTTATGTTTTGTTATTTACTTTCTTCTGAGATGTATTCTTTATTGAACATGAACTAAACCCCTCAAATACCTGAGGGGGATGAAACCTAAGACGGATCTTGTTATTGTTTTCTGAACTATATGATAAATACTTGATTTGTTCTTAATTATGTGTTCTTAATTCTTGTTTTAATATTTCAGGATATTGATTCAAGTATTGATGTGCTTAGGCAGTGGAGCAAAAGTCCTTGTTTAAGAGTAGATCTAGCATAGTTAAGCGGAGTTGATCGCAACCCTAGAGGTAGGATGACAAAAATCTGCCGGATTAGGGTCAAACCTAATATGGGAGTCCATAGATCGAGTTAATGCAACACTATGGGTTTTAATTAGAAAGAGATTTCAATTAATCAACCTAGGGTTAGATGTTAGTAGCCTCGAAAGAGGTATTAATATAAATTAGGGAATCCTACGGATCAAGTCAAGTGAATAAATTGTCTGGTTCAGAGTTAAATAACAAGTGAAGTCTAGGTGGATTCTTCCTCGGGTATTGTCTTAATCAACTGGTTTTCCCAAAAGTATTTTCCCAATTCACTCTCTGTGTCTTAGCATCCTTAGTAATTAGTTAATTAAACATCGATTCTCTTAATACTTAAGCTAGATAATAAAAAGATAGTAACTACTAGTACTCTTGGTCCTTGAGGATACGATATTTTCGGTCTTTCCATAGCTATACTACCGAACGATAGGTGCGCTTGCCTTATTCGTTGTCACAGTTAGTTTGGACAGGATAAAATTTCAAGTTGGTGATAAAGTATTTCTGAAAGTATCTTCGTGGAAGAAAATTCTGAGATTTGGTCGCAAAGGCAAGTTGAGTCCGTGTTTCATTGGGCTATATGAGGTTAATGAAAGAATAGAGCCAGTGGCATATCGATTAGCTTTGCCGGCAGAGTTGGAAAGGATTCACAATGTATTTCATATGTCGATGTTGCGACGTTATCAATCAGACCCTTCGCATGTGATTTCTCCGGCAGAGGTTGAGATTCAATCCGATATGACTTATGGTGAAAAACCGATCAAGATTTTTGCTCGGGAAGTCAAACAGTTGAGAAATAAAAGTATAGCCCTAGGTAAAGTTTTGTGGCAACGACACGGGCTCGAAGAGGCTACGTGGGAACCTGAGGAAGCTATGAGAAAACTGTACCCAAACCTCTTTTCTGGTAAGATTTTCGGGGACGAAAATCCCTAAAGGGGGGAGAGTTGTAACAGCCCGATTTTGAGTCTAGTCAAAATAGTGGTATAATGATTTCGTGAAAATTTTGTTCGAAAATTTTGATGTTTGGGCACTAAATTTAGTTAAAAGGACTAAATTGCAAAAGGTGCAAAATGCGTGTGCTAGAAGCTAGAGGTGTCTAATTGCTATGAAATTTTAAATTGGAGGTCCTTAAATGGTAATTAGACCATTATACTTTATTATGGATAAAAATGGACATGGCTAGGTAAAATTTCAAAGTTTGGCATTAAGGGCATTTTGGTAAAATGGTAAATAAAGACAAATAAAACTAATAAAAAGATGTCATCTTCTCCAATTTAGTCCCATTGTACCGAATTTGAAGAGTCACCTTAGCTAGGGTTTTTTTCCACGCTTCCAAGCTCGATTGTAAGTCCGTCCTTGTCCCATTTTTAATGATTTTTACGTTTTTGTGAATGTTGTAACTTGATTTAGCTATTTCAAGGACTAATTTGAAAGAAAATCAAAGTCTAAAATTTTTCCCATGTTAGATATTTGTGTATTTTGATGTCTAATGGTAGATTATGCAAGTTTGATGTTGGATAAACAACATTTACTAAGTGATTTTTGATGAAAATGTTAAATAAGGACCTATTTGTAAAAGTTGTAAAATATGAGTAAAATGTGAATAAATGAAAAATACGGGCTGTTATGAGCATGAAATAGGTTCAGCTAGGTTGGGTGTCATGAAATTGAATGAAAATCATTTTACGAGCCTAGGGACTAAAATATAAAAAATTGAAAAGTTAGCGGCAAAAATGTACTTTTTACCATAAGGTGTTTTTGGGATTAAATTGAATAATGTGATAATTGAATAAGCTAAATTTGATATTATAGATCAAGAAAGACGAGGTTCTGACCTAGACTGAGGAAAGAACAAGATTGTAGACTAAATCGAACAATTATCCATTTTGTACCGAGGTAAGTTCGTATGTTAAAAATAAGCTTTAGAATAATTGTATTTAGATGCTTTAATATTGAATGAATTGTATGTTTGATTTTGTGAATGAGTATAATCCTACGAACGAGTCCGAAGACGAATCGACAAGCAAGAAATCACGTTTGAACCTTAGGAATAGGTTAGGATACAACTGACATGTCACTAGGGTCATTATGTCTTATGTGATTATGTGATCCGGGTGCTGGTCTCGAACGCCCTACTGGTGGTTGAGTATACCAGCATATGTTGCGGATACTTGACAGCTTGTGTGAGCAGTACCGTCTAGCTACGTCTTGACTGACAGCTTGTGTGAGCAGACCCGTCGATAGCTCGAGAGCGAGCGATTATGTGATATGAGACTTAGGTAGCTTTGGCTAGATATGTGGCACTTAGTGTGCAAATTTTCCCGAGTATCCGACATTGTTATTCCGAGTGGTTCACGGGTATGTCAAAGATGAGAATATGTGTAAGTTCATTTCAAGATGGCTCAGGTATGTACATAAAGCCCATGTTTAAAAAATATGTGAAATGATGAATATGAGGTAAGTTTTTATGATGGAATAGATTATGATCATGAGACCATGGTAAATCTAAATTTAATTATGTTATAATAATTGAATGTTATATGCATGGTAAGGTTGCTTATTTCTTGCATACGAGCTTACTAAGCTATATAGCTTACTCCGTTTATTTTCCATGTTTTTATAGTGTCGCCAAGCTAACTCGGAATAGGAGATCGTCGGAGATTCGGATCATACTATCAAACTCTTATTTTGGGTATTAATGGTCTTAGGAATTTGAATGCATGGCATGTATAGAGACTTGGTCATTTTGTTATATGTGTCATTGGTATTGTGGCCAAATGTATTGGCTTATAATGGTTAATGATTTCATTTTGTATATGGCCATGTAAGTTGGCTAATGTTGGTTATAAGTATATTCATATGTTGATACCATTCATGATTATGGAAACTTGCATGAATTGTGTCGATAAATTGTGATGTTGAAGCATGTTAGATGTTAGCATGTGGATGTGATGTTAATACCTTGGTTGTGGATGTTTTGGTTGCCTAAGTATGCTATGAATTGTGTTATTGAATTGGTGTAAGTGTAGGTGTAAATGATGGTGGCAAATGGCTTGGTAAATAGCGTTATTTTTGCCCACACGGGTAGACACACGGGCGTGTGTCTAGGCCGTGTGTGACACACGGTCTACCCTACAGGCATGTGTTTCAGCAGTGTGTCCTCTGTACCTTAATTTTTGCAAAACAGAATGTTCAGAATTGAGCAAACGGGCAGAGACACGGGCGTGTGTCTCAGTCGTGTGTACTACACGACCTAGAACACGGGCTTGTGTCTTGGCCGTGTGAAAACTGCACTTAATTCGAATTAAATTAATTTACCACATTGTAACACCCCTTACCTGTATTTGACACCCGATCCGGGTATGAGGCATTACTGTACTTAACTTGCTCAATCATACAATATCTATCCATAAAACTTCATGTCAAATTAAAACTTTTCATTTGAGACCATAATGTCCTTATTATAGGTCTACAAGACTCTAAATTCATACCCGGAATGATTCAGGACTAAACCGAAAACTTTTGAACCCTTAGACAAATTTGACATAAAACAGGGTCACACGCTCGTGTGAAGGATGGAACACGCCCGTGTGGAAAATTCACATGCCCGTGTTCCACACCCGTGGGGATTTATTTTTCAATTTTAACCTACAGGGGTTTTCACAAGGCTGGACACACGTCCGTGTCCCTGGCCCATGTCCCTCACATGGCCACGACACGCCCTTGTCTTAGCCTGTGTGCCAAAAACCATGGCATTATGTTTCTGACGTCATCACCCCATAAATGTCACACGGCCTAGGCACACGTCCGTGTCCTTCGACCGTGTGGCAAATTAAATTCCTAATTTTAGGTGTAGACTTCACACGGCCTGGGCACACGCCCATGTCCTTGGTCGTGCCTTCCACACGGTTGAGACACACGGCCGTGTCTCTGCCCATGTGTTTACTACTGAGTATACTAACTTGTAAACCTAGCATCCAAGGGGACACACGGCCAATCAACACACCCATGGGGCTGACCGTGTGTCACACACGGCCTAGACACACGCCCGTGTGTCTACCCGTGTGGACATTTGAAAGGCTATCTACCAAGACAAATGCCACCCTGCACAGCAACCATACTTGTACCAATTCAATCCAACATATAACATGACCATAAAGCATTTCTAGAGACTCAAAATCAAAACATCCATACTAGCATACACTTCATGAATTTCATCATCATTGATTATAGGAACTTGTCAAGTATTGGCCAATTTCCAATGACCACTTACAAAATGAATTGAACAACATTAATAGCCAACACTTCGGCTAACAAATATGACATAACAAAATAACCAAGTCCTATACATGCCATAATCAAAATGAATCTAACTTTGCTATACCAAGGAGAAGTCGATAGTGTGATTCTGAACTGCGACGTCCCACGATCCCCGAGTTAGCTTGGCAATACTACAAGGAAAAGAGAAATGAAAGGGGTAAGCATAAAGCTTAGTAAGTTTGTATGCATATACAGCAACATAAAGGCTCATAATACCATCCTTCCGTTGTATTGAATAAAACACGAAGTCTCAAGCACATTGCCATAACTTACTCATGCATTTTCTTACCATTTACATATCATGTCTCATATCATAAAATTTCTCGTGAATTACTCACAAGCACCTGTATCACTTCACTACATAACTTTAGTACTAATTTCGTCTCTACTTTAAGCTTAACTATTTATCCCATTGAATCACTTGGGATACTCAAAGATACATAATCGTCATCTTACACATAAACACGATGCCTTTGCCACATCCCGGATGTGGTCTTGCATGGGGTCATATCTCGATGCTGATGCCATATCCCAGATATGGTCTTATACGAGATCTCATTTCGGTGTCGATGCCATATCCCAGATAAGGTCTTATACGATTTTCATATTCAATGCTGATGCCATATCCCAGATATGGTCTTACACGGGTTTCAATTCGGTGCCCAGGCCACGTCCCAGACATGGTCTTATACGGGACCTTACCCATCTCAAGCATTGATGATAATATTCTCTCATTTATTTAAGTCCAACCGGGGCTTCAACATCATAGGTTCTCATTATTTCATCATTCAACATCGTTACTCAAAGTTCATAGAAACAATATATATCATCATTAATATCAAACATTTTAAAGCTTAATAACACGATGTTGAATTTGTTACACACAAACTTACCTCAATTTCGAAATAGGCTAAATTGTCGATCTAGTCCGATACCTTGCTCTTTCCTCGGTCAAGGTTAATTCTTCGTTCTTCTTAATCTATAATAACAATTTAGCTCATTTTATAATCACATTAATCAACACATCTCAAAATTCATACTTTGGAAAAATTACCATTTTGCCGTCATACTTTCGCAAAATGACTATTTTACTCATAGGCTCGTAAATCAATTCTAATCAAATTTTTTCCTTTAACGAGCCTAGGTGAACATTTATTTCTCTTATGGCAACTCTCAATACTCATCATTTCACACATTTACAACATATTTTATAACCTTTACAAAAAGGTCCTTTGAAGTGTTTTCATGATAACACCTTTCACAAAAGTTGTTTATCTAACAACTAGGACTCGTATTCTTCCATAAAAATGCAGCAAACAACATAAATGTTCACATGGAAAAACCTTAGGTTTTCAACCATTTTGCAAAATAGCCCCCTCATTAGCTAGCTTAAGCTTTAGGGGTTCCAAAAGTACAAATATTAACAAGAAAGACCACTAAAATCACTTACTTGTAAGGAGAAAAGCTTGATGAAATTTTTGAGCTTTCAAACCCCTATTTTTCTGCTAATTTTCGGTGGAGAAGAAGAGAAAAAAAGATGATATCTTTTCTTTCTTTATTTTATTATATTACTAGACAATTTATCACCTAATCCACCAACTTGACCAATTTTGACATCTTTGTCTCCTATGGCCGGTCAACCATTACTAGAGGGGTCAATTGCACTTTAAAGACCTCCACTTAATATTCTATAGCTATTAGGCACCTTTAGCTTGTAAAATATAACTTTCGCACTTTATGCAATTTAGTCCTTTTTCGCAATTAAGCTTGCAATCGCTAAAATAAAAGCACCAAAATTTTAATGCATCTATATAATCATGCTATAACACATAAAATAATACTAAAAAAAATTCTCTGACCTCGAATTAGTAGTCCTGAAACCACTGTTCCGACTAGCCCCTAAATCGGGCTGTTACAATTCTCCCCCTTAAGGATTTTCGTCCCCAAAAATCTTACCGGTGAAAAGGTTTGGATATTGGTTTCTCATAGTCTCCTCGGGCTCCCATGTAGCCTCTTCTACCCCGTGCCTTTTCCATAGGACTTTCACAAGAGATATACTTTTGTTTCTCAACTGTTTGACCTCTCGGGCCAAAATCTTAACCGGCTCTTCGCCAAAAGTCATGTCCGGTCGAATCTCTACCTCTGATGGTACAATCACATGTGAACGGTCTGATTGGTAGCGACGTAACATAGACACGTGGAAGACATCATGAATCTTTTCCAACTCCGATGGTAAAGCCAAACGATAGGCTACCTGCCCTATCCTCTCGGTAATCTCATAAGGTCCGATAAAATGCGGACTCAATTTGCCTTTCCGGCCAAATCTGAGGACTTTCTTTCATGGTGATCTTTCAGAAACACTTTATCACCGACTTGAAACTCAATATCTTTTTGTTTCAAGTCTGCATAGGACCTCTGTCTATCTGAGGCAGCCTTTAGACATTCACGTATCACTTTAATCTTCTCTTCAGTTTCTTTGACTAAATCGACCCCATGAATCTGACTCTCTCTATGTTCGGTCCAATACAAGGGCGTTCGACACTTACGCCCGTACAATGCCTCATAAGGTGCCATCTTCAAACTCGACTGAAAGCTGTTATTGTAGGCAAATTCCACCAATGGCAAATATTTCTCCCAATTACCTTGGAATTCCAAAACACAACATCGAAGCATGTCTTCAAGTATCTGAATTACCCTCTCCGACTGCCCGTCAGTCTACTAATGAAAAGCTATACTAAAACTCAATTTTATGCCTAAAGCTTCTAGTAACCTTTTCCAAAACTGTGACGTAAATCTCGGATCTCTATCTGAAATAATCGACAACGGTACTCCATGAAGTCTCACTATTTCTGACACATACAAATCCGCCAAGTTATCAAGCGAGTAGTCAACCCGTACTGGTATGAAATGGGCTGACTTCGTGAGTCTGTCGACCACGACCTATACGGCATCTTTCTTTTTCGATGTCAACGACAAACCCGTCACAAAGTCTATAGTAATACGGTCCCACTTCCACTCGGAACCATAATAGGCTGAAGTAAACTCGAAGGTACTTGGTGTTCAGCCTTCACTTGTTGACAAATTAGACATCTCGATACAAACTCTGAAATGTCTTTCTTCATACTCGACCACCAATACCATTTCTTCAAGTCATTATACATCTTCGTGCTGCCTGGATGTACAGACAAACGTCCACTATGTGCTTCATGCAAAATCTTTCGAATAAGCTCATCATCTCTGGGTACACAGACCCTACCTCGAAACATCAAACATCCATCAGGATTTGTCCGAAAGTCCGACTCCACATTTGACTCACATTGAACTCTTTTAGCTTGTAAATCATTGTCGCCTTTCTGAGCTTCATAAACCTCTTGGAGGAACATCGGTCTAGCCTTCAACTCGGCTAGAATAGAACCATCATCTGACAAAGCTATCCGTGTATTCATGGCTCCCAGTGCAAATAAGGATTTCCTGCTCAAGGTGTCGGCGACCACGTTTGCCTTTCCTAGATGGTAGTCAATTATTAACTTGTAATCCTTTATCAACTCTAACCATCTTCGTTGCCTTAAATTCAACTCCTTTTGAGTCATCAAGTACATTAGGCTCTTATGATCAGTGAACACCCAACATTTCTCACCATACAAATGGTGTCTCCAAATCTTTAGTGCAAATACTATTGCATCTAACTCTAAATCATGGGTCGAGTAATTCTTCTCGTGCGGCTTTAACTGTCTAGAGGCATATGCTATCACCTTACCCTCTTGCATGAGTACACACCCTAAACCACTCAGAGATGCATCGCTGTAAACTACAAATTCTTTTACCCGCTCTGGTTGCATTAAAACAGGAGCTTTAGTCAACAACACCTTTAGTTTCTCAAAACTCCGTTGGCACTTTTCTGTCCATTCAAACTTTACATCTTTTTGTAGCAACTTCGTCATTAGAGTAGCTATCATGGAAAATCCCTTGACAATACATCTATAGTAGCCAGCTAAGACCAGAAAACTCCTAATTCGGTTACATTCCTCGGTGGCTTTCAATCTACAATTGCTGAGATCTTACTCGGGTCGACTCTAATTCCATCTCCCGAGACAATGTGCCCTAAAAATCCAACTTCCTTAAGCCAAAATTCACTTTTACTAAACTTGGCATATAATTGTTTATCTCTCAAAACTCGCAGAACCGTTCTAAAATGTTCAGCATGCTCGTTCTCATCCCGAGAGTAGATCAATATATCATCGATAATAACTACTATAAATTTATCCAAATACGACCGAAAGATACGATTCATCAAATCCATGAAAACTACAGGGGCATTTGTTAAACCAAAAGGCGTGACTAAAAATTCATAGTGGCCATACTTTGTCCGGAATGCAGTTTTCAGCACATCCGAGTCCTTGACTCTCAACTGATAATATCCAGACCTTAAGTCTATCTTGGAGAACACCGTGGCTCCCTTCAATTGGTCAAATAAATCTTTGATTCTTGGAAACGGGTACTTGTTCTTCACAGTTACCTTATTGAGCTGCCGATAATCTATACATAATCTCATAGAACCATCCTTTTTCTTCATAAATAATACGGGAGCACCCTACGGAGAATAACTCGGTCTTGAAAAGCCTTTGTCCGTTAATTCTTGTAACTGTGCCTTCAGTTCTTTTAGCTCGGTTGGAGCCATTTTGTATGGAGCAATAGAAATGAGGGCAGTACCAGGAGCTAACTCAATCCCAAACTCAATGTCTCTAATCGGAGGTAGCCCTGGCAATTCCTCTAGGAAAACATCCGAATACTCACATACTATGGGCACTGATTCAAGCCTTAACTCAGTCTCTCTAGCATTCATCACAAAAGAAAGCTAAGCTTCGTACCCCTTTCTTAGATACTTCTGAGTCAACAAGGAAGATCTCGCTACTGGCAATCTGTCTTGCTCATCTGATCCTACACGAATAAGATCCCCACTCTCACATTTCAACTCAATAAACTTCCTTCCACAATTCACTATCACATCATGAGTGGTTAACCAATCCATCCCAAGGATGACATCGAATTCATCAAACGGAAATAACATGAGATTAGCCGGAAAGAAATGACCTCTAATCATCAAAGGACAATCTTTGCATACTCTATCGACTAACACACATTTGCCTAGGGGATTTGACACTCTTATTACAAATTCAGTAGACTCTACAAACATGTTCATGCTAGAGACTAATTTTATGCAAATATACGAGTGGGTAGATACCGGATCAATTAAATATATAACATGAGTATCATAAAGAGAAAATGTACCCGTAATTACGTCGGGGGAGGACGCCTCTTCGTGAGGACGAATGGCATATGTTCTCGCTGGTGCTCTACCCTCAGCTCTTGCAGTCTGCTCTCTAGATGTATTCTTACTACTCATTTCATTTCCCGAGTTTCTCTGAGGACTTCCCCTAGTAGTACCTCCTAGTCTTGCACTCTGAGGTTTCTCTTTCTCACCCACCTCGGGGCAATCTCTGATAAAATGGTCTAGGGATCCACACTTGAAACAAGCTTTCTCGTTTGCTCGACACTCCCCGGGATGACGTTTGCCACACTACGGACATTTCGGTCTACCCGGTCGAGTGTTGCCAACACAAGCAACCGAAGTAGTCTGAGCTTTAGACCCCGGGTACTGTCTACCCTTAATTCTGCTCGAAAACCAAACTAAAGTGGCCGATTGAATAGTGAAATCTCTTGACTTCTTTATGAGGATTAGAATGACTTGCCTAATAGTCTCTTCTTCGAGTCGCGAGACTCGTTTTCAGCCTTCTTTTTCTCCTTAACCAGTTCCTCGGCCTTACATGCTCTATCTACCAGCACCACAAATTCTTTTAGTTCGAGGACACCAACAAACAAACAGACATCCTTATTTAACCCATCCATAAACCTTTTGCACATGATGGCTTCTGTCGATACGCACTCTCAAGCGTATTTGCTGAGCCTTACGAACTCACGCTCATATTCAGTCACTGTCTTTCGACCTTGCTTTAGCTCTAAGAACTCATTTCTTTTCTGGTCAATGAACCTTTGACTAATGTACTTCTTCCGAAATTCCTCTTGGAAGAATTCCCAGTTAACTCTCTCTCTTGGTACCACTGACACAAGGGTGTTCCACCACTGATGGGCTGAATCTCTCAAGAGAGATACAACACACTTCATGCACTCTTCAGGCGTGCATGACAAATCATCGAATACCCTGATGGTATTCTCAAGCCAGAATTTCACCCTCTCTGGATTATCATCTTTACTGGCTCGAAATTCCTCAGCTCCTTGCTTCCTGATCTTGTCAATCGGAGGCCTTTCTCTTCTTACTACCTCTACCACTTGGGGAGCTACAAGGGTAGGCTGAGGAATAGGTGGGGGAGGAGGGGTTTGAGCATTAGGATTTGCTCGTATATACTCAGTGTACCAGTTGCTCATCATATGGAGAAAGGCTTCTCGAGCCTCTTCTCCCTGACCCAAAGTCTCGGGTCTACTCTCTACTGGCGTGGTCCCTTGCGCGGGAGCCGGCGTATTACTTGCAGCATCATCGGCTGCAGTTCGATCGGGATCCATTTACTATATAAAAAAAACACAATTCCAACCGTCAGGAGTCGTCAGACAATCATTATGCAAATACTTATACATATGGCATGTATAGCTAGACTCATACTTACGCTATGTTAGTCCGAGAATCGACTAGACCGTAGCTCTGATACCACTAAATTAACATCCCTTACCCGTATTCGACACCCGATCCGGGTACGAGGCATTTCTATACTTAACTTGCTCAATCGTACGATATCTATCCATAAAACTTCATGTCAAATTAAAACTTTTCATTCGAGACCATAATGTCCTTATTATAGGTCTACGAGACTCTAAATTCATACCCGGAATGATTCGGGACTAAACCGAAAACTTTTGAACCCTTAGACAAATTTGACATAAAATAAGGTCACACGCCCGTGTGAAGGATGGGACACGCCCGTGTGGAAAATTCACATGCCCGTGTTCCACACCCGTGGGGATTTATTTTTCAATTTAAACCTACAGGGGTTTTCACACGGCCGGACACACGCCCGTGCCCTGGCCCGTGTCCCTCACACGGCCACGACACGTCCGTGTCTTAGCCCATGTGCCAAAAACAATGGCATTCTATTTCTGACGTCATCACCCCATAAATGTCACACAGCCTAGGCACACGCCCGTGTCCTTCGACCGTGTGGCGAATTAAATTCCTAATTTCAGGTGCAGACTTCACACAACCTGGGCACACGTCCATGTCCTTGGCCATGCCTTCCACACGACTGAGACAAACGGTCGTGTCTCATCCCGTGTGTTTACCACTGAGTACACTGACTTGTAAACCTAGCATGCAATGGGACACACGGCCAATCAACACGCCCATGGGGCTGACCGTGTGTCACACACGGCCTAGACACATGCCCGTGTGTCTACCCGTGTGGACATTTGAAAGGCTATCTACCAAGCCAAATGCCACCCTGCACAACAACCATACTTGTACCAATTCAATCCAACATTTAACATGACCATAAAGCATTTCTAGGGACTCAAAATCAAAACATCCATACTAGCATACACTTCATGAATTTCATCATCATTGATTATAGGAACTTGTCAAGTATTGGCCAATTTCCAGTTACCACTTACAAAATGAATTGAACAACATTAATAGCCAACACTTCGGCTAACAAATATGATATAACAAAATAACCAAGTCCTATACATGCCATACTCAAAATGAATCTAACTTTGCTATACCAAGGAGAAGTCGATAGTGTGATTCTGAACTCCGATGTCCCACGATCCCCGAGTTAGCTTGGCAATACTACAAGGAAAAGGGAAATGAAAGGGGTAAGCATAAAGCTTAGTAATTTTGTATGCATAAACAGTAACATAAAGGCTCATAATACCATCCTTCCATAGTATTGAATAAAACACGAAGACTCAAGCACATTTCCATAACTTACTCATGCTTTTTCTTACCATTTACATATCATGTCTCATATCGTAAAATTTCTCGTGAATTACTCACATGCACATGTATCACTTCACAACATAACTTTAGTACTAATTTCGTCTCTACTTTAAGCTTAACTATTTATCCCATTGAATCACTTGGGATACTCAAAGATACATAATCGTCATCTTACACATAAACACGATGCCATTGCCACATCCTGAATGTGGTCTTGAATGGGGTCACATCTCGATGCAGATGACATATCCCGAATATGGTCTTATACGGGATCTCATTTCGGTGTCGATGCCATATCCCAGATAAGGGCTTATACGATTTTCATATTTATTGCCGATGCCATATCCCAAATATGGTCTTACACGGGTTTCAATTCGGTTTCGAGGCCACGTCCCAGACATGGTCTTATACGGGACCTTACCCATCTCAAGCATTAATGATAATATTCTCTCATTTATTTAAGTCCAACCGGGGCTTCAACATCATAAGTTCTCATTATTTCATCATTCAACATCGTTACTCAAAGTTCATAGAAATAATATATATCATCATTAATATCAAAAATTTTAAAGCTTAATAACACGATGTTGAATTTATTACACACAAACTTACCTCGATTTCAAAATAGGCTAAATTGCCGATCTAGTCCGATACCTTGCCCTTTCCTCGGTCAAGGTTAATTCTTCGTTCTTCTTGATCTATAATAACAATATAGCTCATTTTATAATCACATTAATCAACACATCTCAAAATTCATACTTTGGAAAAATTACCATTTTGCCCTCATACTTTCACAAAATGACTATTTTACCCCTGGGCTCGTAAATCAATTCTAATCAAATTTCTTCCTTTAGCGAGCCTAGGTGAACATTTATTTCTCTTATGGAAACTCTCAATACTCATCATTTCACACATTTACAACATATTTTATAACCTTTACAAAAAGGTCCTTTGAGGTGTTTTCATGATAACACCTTTCACAAAAGTTGTTTATCTAACAACTAGGACTCGTATTCTTCCATAAAAATGCAGCAAACAACATAAATGTTCACATATAAAAACCTTAGGTTTTCAACCATTTTGCAAAATAGTCCCCTCATTAGCTAGCTCAAGCTTTAGGGGTTCCAAAAGTACAAATATTAACAAGAAAGACCACTAAAATCACTTACTTGTAAGGAGAAAAGCTTGCTGAAATTTTTGAGCTTTCAAACCCCTATTTTGTTGCTAATTTTCGATGGAGAAGAAGTGAAGAAAAGATGATATCTTTTCTTTCTTTATTTTATTATATTACTAGACAATTTATCACCTAATCCACCAACTTGACCAATTTTGACAACTTTATGTCTCCTATGGCAGGTCAACCATTACTAGAGGGGTCAATTGCACTTTAAGGACCTCCACTTAATATTCTATATCTATTAGGCACCTTTAGCTTGTAAAATAGAACTTTATGCGATTTAGTCCTTTTTCGCAATTAAGCATGCAGTCGCTAAAATTAAAGCACCAAAATTTTAATGCATCTATTTAATCATGCTATAACACATAAAATAATACTAAAAAAAATTCTCTGACCTCGAATTAGTAGTCCCGAAACCACTGTTCCGACTAGCCCCTAAATCGTGCTGTTACACACACGGCCTAGCACACGGGCGTGTGGCACGGCCGTGTAGCACAAGTCAGAGAGCACCCTAATTTGAACACGGTCTGAAGCACAGGCGGGTCCCTTGGACTTCACGGGCGTGTGAGCCCTGCAGTTAGTGAAAATTTTCTAAGTTTTTTAAAAATTTCCTTAGTTCTCAGTTTAGTCCTAAACCACTTCTAAAGTATGTTTTGAGCCTCGTAGGCTTGTATTAGGGGCTTTATGTTCGAATATGAATGGTTTTAATTTGGAAGCAAATTTATGACTCAAAATTGTGTGAATGCTTGTGTTGTAAGTCCGGTAATGCCTCGTACCGTGTTCCAGCATTGAATATAAGTAAAGGGTGTTACGTTTAGTGGTATCAGAGCTACGATTTAGTCGGTTCTCAGACTAACATAGCGTGTGTAAGAGTCTAGCTATACATGCCATATATGAATTTTGATAGTGTGACGACTCCTGACAATTTAAACTGTGTTTTCATATAGTAAATGGATCCCGACCGAGAAGTGGCTGATGACATTGAAAGTAATGCACCGGCTCCCGCCCAAGGGACCGCGCCATCCAAAAGTAGACCTGTGATAGTTGGTCAAGGAGGAGAGGCTAGGGAAGCCTTCTTCCACAGATTGAATGAGTTGCTTGCCGAGTTTGTTCGGACAAATCTGGCTGCCTAACATCCTCCACCCCCACCTAACCCTCAACCAGTTCCCGTAGCTCCTCAAGGTGTTGAAATGGTAAGACTGAACAAGCCTCCAGTCGATAAGATTTGAAAGCAAGGGGCTGAAGAATTTAGAGCAAATGTCGATGATGATCTTGAGAGTGCAGAATTCTGGCTTAAGAACTCTATCCGGGTATTTGATGAGCTTTCTTGCACACCGGAGGAGTGCTTGAAATGTGCTATATCACTCCTGAGGGATTCGACATATCATTGGTGGAACACTTTAGTATCGGTAGTACCAAGGGAAAGAGTTACTTTGGACTTCTTCCAAGAGGAGTTCAAAAATAAATATATCAGCGAACGGTTTATTGAACAGAAATGCAAAGAGTTCTTGGAGCTGAAACAAGGTCGAATGACTGTGACTGAATACGAGCGAGAGTTTGTTAGACTCAGTAAGTATGCTCGGGAATGTGTTTCAACAGAGGCTATCATGTGTAAGAGATTCGAAGATGGTTTGAATGAGGATATAAGACTATTAGTTGGGATTTTTGAACTGAAAGAATTTGTTGTGCTAGTTGAGCGAGCTTGCAAAGCTGAAGAGTTGAGCAAAGAAAAGAGAAAAGTTGAGTTTGAGACTAGAGACTCGAGAAAGAGGCCAATGAATAAGTCATTTCAGTCTTCATCAAAAAAATCAAGGGATATGCATACTCATTCGAATTCTCTAACTGGGTATCCCAATAGAGATCGTGGGAAGCAATATACGGGTTCTAAGTCCCAGATTACGTCTATAGCGAGCGTTGGTAACGCTAGGTCTAATAAGCCTGAATGCCAACACTGTGGTAGGCGACACCCCATTGAGTGTAGGATGAACAACCGGGCTTGTTTTAAATATGGCTCCCAAGATCACTTCATTCGAGATTGCCCTGAAATGGTTGAAAAGGATAATTTTCAGATTGCAAGATCGAGTAACACTATTGCTAGAGGGAGGCCAGTAAGAAATACGGGAAATGGGACCAGTAGCAGAGGTATATCCAAGGATTCAGCTATGAGATCGGAAGCTAGAGCACCTGCTAGAGCTTATGCCATTCGTGCTCGCAAGGATGCGTCCTCCCCTGATGTGATCACTGGTACATTTTCTCTTTATGATACTAATGTAGTTGCATTAATTGATCTTGGATCAACTCATTTTTATGTTTGCATGAGATTGGTAGCTAGTAAGAGCTTTCCTGTCGAGTTTACTGAGTTTGTGATTAAAGTGTCAAAACATGTATTAGTTGATAGAGTTTGTAAGAATTGTCCCTTGATGATTCGAGGTCACTGTTTTCCGGCTGGTCTAATGTTGTGTCCATTTGATGAGTTTGATGTTATTTTGGGTATGGATTGGTTGACGTCGAATGATGCCGTAGTGATTTGTAGACGGAAAATTATTGAATTGAAATGTGAAAATGGTGAAACTCTTCGGATTGATTCAGATGAGTCGGGTGAGTTACCTGTTGTGATCTCTTCGATGTCTACCTAGAGATATGTAAGAAAGGGTTGTGAAGCTTATCTAGCTTATGTATTGAATACAAAAGTGTCTGAATTGAAAATTGAATCAGTGCCGGTAGTTTGTGAATATCTGGATGTGTTCCCAGAAGAGTTGCCAGGGTTACCATCGGTCACAGAGGTGGAGTTTGCTATTGACTTGGTACCGGGGACTGCACCGATATCTATTGCTCCATATAGAATGGCTCCGACTGAATTGAAAGAATTAAAAGCTCAGTTGCAAGAGTTGACAGATAAGGCTTTTGTGAGATCGAGTTTTTCTCCCTGGGGTGCACCAGTGTTATTCGTCAAGAAGAAAGACGGATCCATGAGACTTTGTATCGATTATCGTCAGCTCAACAAGGTTACGATAAAGGACAAGTATCCGTTATCGAGGATTGATGATTTGGTCGATCAGTTGAAAGGGGCAACAGTATTTTTGAAGATAGATTTGAGATCCGGCTATTATCAGCTGAGAGTTAAAGACTTGGATGTGCCGAAAATCACGTTCAGAATGAGGTATGGGCATTATAAATTCCTTGTTATGCCTTTTGGATTAACTAATGCTCCTGCTGTTTTTATGGATTTGATGAATCGGATCTTCCGACCTTATTTGGATAAGTTTGTGGTTGTATTTATTGATAACATCTTGATTTAATCTCGGGATGAGAATGAGCATGCCAAGCACTTAAGAACTGTATTGCAGACTTTGAGAGATAAGAAATTATTTGCTAAATTCAGTAAAAGTGAGTTTTGGCTCCGAGAAGTCAGATTTTTGGGACATATTATTTCAGGAAATGGTATTCGGGTTGATCAAAGTAAGATTTCGGCAATCGTTGATTGGAAGCCGCCGAGAGATGTATCAGAGGTTAAGGGTTTTTTGATGATCGCTATTATCGGTGAGAAATCGTTGATTGGGCTTAGCCTGCTATTATCGGTGATTTGTTAAGGGTTTTTCGATGATCGCTACTCCTATGACTAAGCTGTTGCAAACAGATGTTAAGTTTGAATGGTCCGAAAAATGTCAGCAAAGTTTTGAGAAGTTGAAAACATTATTGACTGAGGCACCAGTTTTAGTGCAACCTGAAACGGGAAACGAATTTGTGATTTATAACGATGCGTCACTGAATGGATTAGAATGTGTATTGATGCAAGAAGGCAAGGTGATAGCCTATGCCTCGAGACAGTTGAAACCGCACGAAAAGAATTATCCGACGCACGATTTGGAATTGGCTGCCATTGTGTTTGCTCTAAAGATTTGGCGACACCATTTATTCGGGAGGAAGTGCCACATCTATACCGGCCACAAGAGCTTGAAGTATTTGATGACTCAAAAGGATTTGAACTTGCGACAACGTAGATGGCTCGAGTTATTAAAAGATTATGAGTTGGTAATCGATTATCATTCGGGAAAGGCGAATGTAGTCGTCGATACTTTAAGTAAAAAATCTTTGTTTGCTTTGAGAGCAATGAATACGCGACTGACTTTATCCGATGATGGTTCGATTTTAGCTGAGTTAAAAGCTAGACCGGTATTTCTTCAGCAAATTTGTGAAGCTCAGAAGTGTGACGAAGAACTTCAAGCTAAGAGAGTTCAGTGCGAATCGACTAGTGATTTAGATTTTCAAATTGGGGCTGATGATTGTTTGATGTTTCGAGGTAGGATTTGTGTACTGAGAGATGCTGAGCTTTCTTCATGAGGCACATAATGGTTGTTTATCTGTTCATCCGGGCAGTACAAAAATGTATAATGATTTGAAGAAATTATATTAGTGGTTAGATATGAAACGAGATATTTAAGAATTTGTTTCGAAATGTTTGATTTGTCAACAAGTAAAAGCCGAACACCAAGTACCTTCAGGTTTACTTCAGCCAGTAATGGTATCCGAGTGGAAATGGGACATAATTATGATGGATTTCGTAACGGGTTTGCCTTTGACTCCAAAAAAGAAAGATGTTGTATGGGTTGTGGTTGATAGATTGACGGAATCGGCTCATTTTATACCGGTACGTACAGATTATTCACTTGATAAACTAGCTGAGTAGTATGTTGCTGAAATTGTTAGATTGCACGGGGTGCCTATTTTTATTATTTCGGATAGAGATCCGAGGTTTATGTCGAGATTTTGGAAAAAGTTGCAAGAAGCTTTGGGTACGAAATTGAAATTTAGTACCACAATTCATCTGTAAACCAACGGTCAATCTGAAAGAACGATACAGATTCTCGAAGATATGCTCCGATGTTATGTTCTCGAGTTCGAAGGTAGTTGGGAGAAATATCTACCTTTAGTCGAATTTGCTTATAACAATAGTTTTTAGTCGAGTATAAAGATCGCACCGTATGAGGCATTGTATGGCCGCAAGTTTTGAACTCCGTTGTACTGGACCGAGCTCAGTGAGAGACAGATTCACGGGGTCGATTTGGTTAGAGAAACTGAAGAAAAAGTGAAATTAATTAGTAATTGTTTGAAAACAGCTTCGGATAGACAGAAATCGTACGCGGATTTGAAAAGAAAAGAGATTGAATTTAGAGTTGGTGATAAAGTATTTCTTAAAGTATCTCCGTGGAAGAAAATTCTGAGATTTGGTCGCAAAGGCAAGTTGAGTTCGCATTTCATTGGGCCGTATGAGGTTATTGAAAGAATAGGGTCAGTGGCATATCGATTAGCTTTGCCGGTAGAGTTGGAAAGGATTCAAAATGTATTTCAAGATTCGATGTTGTGACATTATCGATCAGACCCTTCGCATGTGATTTCTCTTGCAAAGGTTGAGATTCAACTCGATATGACTTATGGTGAAAAACCGATCAAGATTTTGGCTCGGGAAGTTAAACAGTTGAGAAATAAAAGTATAACCCTAGTTAAAGTTTTGTGGCAACGACACGAGGTCGAAGAGGCTACATGGGAACCTGAGGAAGCTATGAGAAAACAGTACCAAAACCTCTTTTCTGGTAAGATTTTTGGGGACAAAAATTCCTAAAGGGGGGAGAGTTGTAACAGCCCGATTTTGAGTCTAGTCGGAACAGTGGTCTACATTTCTTTTTATCATATTTTTATGGTCTACATTTTTATGGAATGATTTCGTGAAAATTTTGTTCGAAAATTTTAATGTTTGGGAACTCAATTTAGTTAAAAGGACTAAATTGCAAAATGTGCAAAATGCGTGTTCTAGAAGCTAGAGGTGTCTAATTGCTATGAAATTTTAAATTGGAGGTCCTTAAATGGTAAATAGACCATTATACTTTAGTATGGACAAAAATGGACATGGTTAGGTGAAATTTCAAAGTTTGGCATTAAGGGCATTTTGGTAAAATGGTAAATAAAGATAAATAAAACTAATAAAAAGATGTCATCTTCTCCAATTTAGTCCCCTTGTGCCGAATTTGAAGAGTCACCATAGCTAGGGTTTTTGGCCAAGCTTCCAAGCTCGATTGTAAGTCCATCCTTGTCCCGTTTTTAATGATTTTTACGTTTTTGTGAATGTTGTAACTTGATTTAGCTATTTCAAGGACTAATTTGAAAGAAAATCAAAGTCTAAAATTTTACCCATGTTAGATATTTGTGTATTTTGATGCCTAATGATAGATTATGCAAATTTGATGTTGGATAAACAACATTTACTAAGTGATTTTTGATGAAAATGTTAAATAAGGACCTATTTGTAAAAGTTGTAAAATGTGTGTAAAAATATGAATAAATGAAAAATGTGAGTTGTTATGAGCATGAAATAGGTTCGGCTAGGCTTGGGTGTAATGAAATTGAATGAAAATCATTTTACGAGCCTAGGGACTAAAATGTAAAAAAATTGAAAAGTTAGCGGCAAAAATGTAAGTTTTGCCATAAGGTGTTTTGGGGATTAAATTGAATAATGTGATAATTGAATAAGCTAAATTTGATATTATAGATCAAGAAAGACGAGGTTCTGACCTAGACCGGGGAAAGAACAAGATTGTGGACTAAATCGAACAATTATCCATTTTGTACCGAGGTAAGTTCGTATGTTAAAAATAAGCTTTAGAATAATTGTATTTAGATGCTTTAATATTGTATGAATTGTATGTTTGATTTTGTGAATGAGTATAATCCTACGAACAAGTCCGAAGACAAATCGACAAGCAAGAAATCCCGTTTGAACCTTTGGAATAGGTTAGGATACAAGTGACATGTCACTAGGGTCATTATGTGTTATGTGATTATGTTATCCAGGTGCTGGTCTCGTACGTCCTACCGGTGGCTGAGTATACTGGCATATGTTGTGGATACTTGACAACTTGTGTGAGCAGCACCGTGTAGCTACGTCTTGACTGACAACTTGTGTGAGCAGACCCGTCGATAGCTCGAGAGCGAGCGATTATGTTATATGAGACTTAGGTAGCTTTGGCTATATATGTGGCACTTAATGTGCAAATTTTCCCGAGTATCTGACATTGTTATTCCGAGTGGTTCACGGGTATGTCAAAGATGAGAATATGTGTAAGTTCATTTCAAGATGGCTCAGGTATGTACATAAAGCCCATCTTTAAAAAATATGTGAAATGATGAATATGAGGTAAGTTTTTATGATGGAATAGATTATGATCATGAGACCATGGTAAATCTAAATTTAATTATGTTATAATAATTGAATGTTATATGCATGGTAAGGTTGCTTATTTCTTACATACGAGCTTACTAAAGTATATAGCTTATGTAACACCCCTAACCCCTATCCATCGCCGGAACAGGGTTACGAGGTATTACCGATCACTCACTTCATAACATATACATATCTCATACATTTAGACATTCAAATACATATGTTATTCAAACACAGTCATATTGTCCCTTACGAGGCTCTACGAGGCCTTAAAACATGCTTAGAAATGGTTCGGGACTAAACCGAACATATACAAAAATTCCTGAAACTTAGAATAATTTTCACATTTTCAAACGTCACACGCCCATGTGGACAAAGCCGCGTGTGCCTCACACGCCTCGTGACACGCCCGTGTCACGGCATCGTGGAAACAGGGCATACATATCGACTTGGTCACACGGCCATCCACACGCCCGTGTGTCCAGCCCGTGTGCCTATTCGAAATGGCCACACACGCCCATGTGCCAAGATCAGTGCTGCACACACGGCCATCAGACACGCCCGTGTGTCTAGGCCGTATAACTCACTGACTTATTTTATTAAAGCAGTCGGGATCACACGCTTGAGTCACACGCCCGTGTGCTCAGGCCGTGTGGCACGAAATTAGGCTTGGTTTAAGCCATACTTCTCACCCTCCTCATGCATACCTAAACCATATCATTTTGTTCCATTTCAATACAATTAATAGGCAGCCAAAACATGTTGTTACATATACATTTCATGCCATTCAAATTCATAACCATATCAATGCACATTTCAATACCATTTGCTTAACCAAGAACATCCCAAATATACAAGCTATAATCATCAATATAACCTATTTCAATTATACAATATTTCCCAATTCAAACATCAATCCCTACCTCAAAAATGAACCAATTCATCAACTTAATTTTATGCATTTCTTAAGCAAATACTTATCATCTATCAAATGATCATATGAATAACTCAAACCATTATTAAAATGGCCAAATACATTTAGATCTTATCAAGCAAACCTCATAACAATTCTAAGCTATTTAGCCAATATCAAGGTTATCAAAATATACTAAATTCCACAACCACATACATAATCAACCATCTCAAATAACCAAATACATTCCAACCATAATATCAAATACCATAGCCTATACACGCCATATAACCAAGTCATAAAGGATATAAATACCGAAATCATTAGCCAGATAGTGTGATGCGATCTCCGCCGACTTCCAACCCGAGCTAACATCTGAAAAATCTATAAACATAGGAAAAATACATAGAGTAAGCTTTGAAATCTTAGTAAGCTCGTATCTTAATAAACTTAACATAACAAATAATTTCAATTCAATGTCTTAAACATAATAGACTATCACACACAACTTTTCTAGATTATATAACATGTTCTCATATCGAATTATCATCATTCAATATTATACTACATAACTAGCTAACTGTAACTTTCACAAGCTTATTCAATTCAATTCTCATATATCATTTAATTCACATTTTCATATAGCCAAATGAGCACATTATGGAAAATAACACATTCAATCATATATTTTTCTCATATAAATCTCATATCATCATTTATACTCAAATTCACCTTTTATTCATATAATATCTGATAATTTCACATATGCAACTTTATAAATCACATCTTATACATTTGTTCATATTTCTTTTGCACATGTTCACATTTCATTTCCATATACATCACATAACATTCTTTGCACATATACTTACCTTTCATTTCCAAACATTGTATACTTTTCAACGTACCTGAATCGGAATGTCATTCACTTAATCATTTACTTCTCGGAATACCCGTTGAACCATTCGGAATCAATAAGGATACACGGATAGCTCGAAAATTTCATACAATGCCAACGTCCCAGACGTGGTCTTACATGTAATCAAATATCGATGCCACTGTCCCAGACAGGGTCTTACACGAATCAAATACGATGCCAATGTCCCAGACATGGTCTTACACGTAAACACAAGTCGATGCCAACGTCCCATACGTGGTCTTACACGAAAACACATATCGGAATCCTATGTCATGACATATGTATCCTAACTATTCCTATGGTTCGTACGGGGCTTTCAGATGTCATCACATTGTCGATGCTTTCTCGTATTCATATATTCTACTTCTCAAACAATTTAATATCATAGTAGCATATATAACTTATCCAAAATACATATATATTTACATTACCATTCGGCATTAATTTCAATCAAACAAATAATATGCATTTATAATATGCTTTCGTAACGTCTATTAAAATACGAACTTACCTCGTTCGTAGTAACAACAAATTAAGTCGACTAATCCGATATTTTGACTTTCCCTCGATCTAGATCTGAATTCCATTTTTGCCAATCTAATTAATATCAAAATTAAATTATTTAATCATTAATTCATTCAATTAAACACATTTTACAAAATTACACTTTGCCCCTATTATTCCACATTTTTGCAATTTAGTCCTTATCACATAAAATCACAATTTCATGAAATTAAACACAAACCCAAGCTAGCTGAATTTTCCATATATTATTCTCAACCCATATTTCAATTTATTTCACATTTCAACCCCTCAATTTACACTTTTTACAATTTAATCCTTATTTGACATTTTTACCAAAAATCACTTAACAAAACATATTAATCTATCAACAATTATTCATTTTCCATCATCAACACTCAAAAACATCAAGCTATCATCAATGTCAACTCACAAATTCATCAAAAAATTCAGAAATTAGGGTACGGGCTAGCCAGAACACGAAGCAACGATAACAAAAATATAAAAATCATCAAAAACCGAGCTCGAAACATACCTCAATTAAAAACAACAAGGGCCGAACCCTATAATGCTTCCATGGATGTTTCTTTTATCTATATTCGGTGGAAGATGAAGGAAAATAACATGATTTTGGCTTTTGTTTTATTTATTATTAACTTTAATTACCTATTTACCTTTTTACCCTTTAAAAACATTAATAATTACACCAAATGCCACTCCACTAACATCCACTATCTCATAAATGGGCTATTTGCCACATAAGGACCTTCACTTTTAATTTCTATAGCTATTTGACACCTTTAGCTTATAGAACCCAACTTTTACGCTTTACGCGATTTAGTCCTTTTTACCAAATTAACCACTTAAACGATAAAATTTCTTTACGAAAATTTCACACAATTCTAATATCATGTTGTAAATATTAAAATAATAATAAAATAAATTTTTCAATGTCAGATTGTAGTCCCGAAACCACTGTTCTGATTAACCCTAAAAACGGGTTGTTACAGCTTACTCCGTTTATTTTCCATGTTTTTATAGTGTCGCCAAGCTAACTCAGAATCAGAGATCGTTGGAGATTCAGATCATACTATCAAAATCTAATTTTTGGTATTAATGGTCTTAGCAATTTGAATGTATGGCATGTATAGAGACTTGGTCATTTTGTTATATGTGTCATTGGTACTGTGGCCAAATGTATTGGCTTATAATGGTTAATGATTTCATTTTGTATATGGCCATGTAAGTTGGCTAATGTTGGTTATGAGTATATTCATATGTTGATACCATTCATGATTATGGAAACTTGCATGAATTGTGTCGATAAATTGTTATGTTGAAGCATGTTAGATGTTAGCATGTGGATGTGATGTTAATACCTTGGTTGTGGATGTTTTGGTTGCCTAAGTATACTATGAATTGTGTTATTGAATTGATGTAAGTGTAGGTGTAAATTATGGTGGAAAGTGGCTTGGAAAAATAGCATTATTTTTGCCCACACGGGTAGACACAGGGGCGTGTGTCTAGGCCGTGTGTGACACACGGTCTACCCCACGGGCATGTGTTTCAGCCGTGTGTCCCCTGCACCTTAATTGTTGCAAAACAGAATGTCCAGAATTGAGCAAACGGGCAGAGACACGGGCGTGTGTCTCAGCCGTGTGTGCTACATGATCTAGAACACGGGCGTGTGTCTCAGCCGTGTGTGCTACATGACCTAGAACACGGGCTTATGTCTTGGCCGTGTG
This sequence comes from Gossypium sturtianum, assembly GCA_025698515.1. Taxonomy (NCBI): domain Eukaryota; kingdom Viridiplantae; phylum Streptophyta; class Magnoliopsida; order Malvales; family Malvaceae; genus Gossypium; species Gossypium sturtianum. Next base: position 105,020,822 of record CM046953.1, read on the forward strand.
AAACTTACACTTAATTCGAATTAAATTAATTTACCATACGACCTAGCACACGGGCGTGTGGCACAAGTCATAGAGCACCCTAATTTGAACACGGTCTGAAGCACGGGTGTGTCCCAGGGTCACACGGGCATGTCCCTTGGACCACACGGGCGTGTGAGCCCTGCAGTTAGCAAAAATTTTCTAAGTTTTGTAAAAATTTCCTGAGTTCTTAGTTTAGTCCCAAACCACTTCTAAAGTATGTTTTGGGCATCGTAGGCTTGTATTAGGGACTTTATGTTCGAATATGAATGGTTTTAATTTGGACACAAATTTATGACTCGAAATTGTGTGAATGCTTGTGTTGTAAGTCTGGTAATGCCTCGTACCCTGTTCCAGCATTGAATACGGGTAAGGGGTATTACAGTAAATATACTAAGATGGGATTTGCGAGTAACGTAGAGCCATGTTTTATTCAACCAACAATTCTAGCAGTTAACGAATTTCTTCTAAATCAATCTAGAGTTTCTTCCAAATCTAATTGGTTAGTTCATTATTCAGCTGGGGTAATGGCTGATCTTGATTTCTTTATTGGAGATGAAGCACTCACGCGATCACGATCAAGCAATAACTATAACATTACCCATCCCATTAAGCATGGAAAACTGGATAATTGGGATTCTATGGAATGATATTGGCAACAATGTATTTTTAATTATTTACAGTGTGATTCTGAGGATCATTACTTTTTGTTGACTGAAAGTCCACTTACTCTACTCCTGTGAATTGAGAATATATGGGTGAAATCATGTTTGAGATGTTTAATGTTCTAGGGCTTTATATTGTTGTGAATTATGTCCTTGCTTTAGCTATTGGGTACACTACATCTAAGGTTTGTGACTGGTTTCTTGTAGTGTTCTGTTTTCTGGTATTATATATCTTCATGTTAGTTGTTTACTAGTTGATTGTACATGATTTTTAGTATCTTTTATATTTATAAACTACACATTTTAAGGTTGAATCTTGAGCGTGAATGTTGGTTCTAGGATGGTTAGGTATTCATCAGACTACTAGCAATTGATTTAAATACATTTAGTGATTGAGAAAGAATTGTAATATAGGTTATATCACTGTTACTTAAGAAAGTTTGAACTTTTTTCTTAATTTATTGCGTTAAGTTCTCCAATAAAAATAAAATTGTACGCTTAGAAGTATAATTATTATGTTTTATAAGAAATTGTGCAAATTTGAGAAAAATTCATGACCACGATAGCATCTGATACATCTGCAATCGCAGTAAACATGTAGTGATCGCAATAGCTATTAATCTCGGGTGCCTGCCTTATACTGTTTCAATACATCTAAATTTGTTTATTTGTTTTTTGTCTTTAATTATTAGAGAGAACTATGATAGAGGCATATAGCTGTTGCTAATCTTGTGGGTGTAAGCTATGGGTTATGTTGAATACTTCATGCTTGTAGTGTTTAAAGAACTGCTCTAGCTTCTATTTAACTTCAAACAATTTTGGTTGTTGTCTTTCTTGCTAACCATCATCATCCTTATATATTGATCATTTTCATTTAGTTTGACCTATAGTTTTCTGTAGTACAAGGGTGGTAGCGGATGTTGGAGATGGAGCTATGCATATCTTACCTGTTGCAGATGGTTATGTTATTGGGAGCAACATTAAGTCAATACCAATAGCAGGAAAAGATGTTACTCTTCTTATATAGTAACTGATGTGGGTATTTTTGTTTTTTTTTTCCCATGACTTGTAATTTGAAACCATTGATTGCTATTTATTCAATTTCAAGTACTTAAGGTTATTATCATGTCTTGATGAGAAAAAAAATACACTTCTTGGCATTACCTAGCCTTGTTCATAGTTGGATTTATTGGTGTTCTCAAGTTTTGCACCTAGGCACACCTAGCCTTGCGCCTTAGCACTAGGAAACAAAAGCACCTCGACCCTTTCAGACGAGGCGTATTTGATCAGGCACACTTCTAGTGCTCTTAACTGTGTTATTTTCTGTAAGGCGATGGACATAAAACTGCTTGTCTAATTGAATTTGGAGTTTTCTACCTTTGTTTACTATTAAAGAAGTGGATGATAACAAACTCTCTACTTCTCAATAATTGAGTATTCAACATACGTGAGAGCAGAAAGAAATCATGCATATTCCACAATGAATGTTAAATTTGAATATTTTTTTTCTAATGAAACAACATTTTATGCCATAAACTTGACCTCATATGCTAGCAATTACAGTGCAAGTGGTTGTAATTTGAAGGTTTAAAGATCATAATAAACCAAATACAATAGCAACAATGACAGAACTAATAATAATTTAAACATAGATGAGGAGAGCAAATTGGGAGGAGCAAATCTATTGAAATTAGTCTTCATTCAAACTATTATGGAGGGGATAAATTAATGCAACGAATATCATCACCTATTTCCTACTGAAATTCTATCCAAGCATATTAATGCCACCATTGTAGATATTTCCCTAAAAAATAGATGATTAAAAAAACATTGGCACTACCAATAATTAAATACCAAATGAATACCTTAACTACTTACAATTAAAGGCAAGAATAAGCAGATTCGAGTGTTAAACAAGATTGAAAAAGAGGAACTTATATCCTAAACTACAAAAAAAATATATGCTACATCTTTCAAATAGGATCTTGTCATCCAATGAGCTAGGATGATATAAATGTCAATTCTTTCTCTGACCTTATAGCAATACACTTCTGACAGTCGTGCATCATCTCTATACATATCAAAGGACAAGTTTCATGTTCTTCAGAAGTTTCAGCATAGCTTCAAACAAAACTCTAGAAGGTACTGATGAGATGCAATCCAGCAAATCAAAGGAGAAAAACTCAGTAAAAGAATCAAACTCAGCAACCAAACAAAAAACCCAAGAAAATCAAAGGTGAAACGAGAAAGTTAATCTGAAATGTGGAGCAACCAAACTCAGCAACAACAAAAAAAGAGCTTAACCTGAAATGGGGGAAAAACGAGAAAGTTAAATAGGGAGTTGAAATGAGAAGATGGGATTAGGAGAGTAGAAAGAAAAAGTGTGTGTGAGAGAGAGAGAGAGTAGCAGCAAAAACTCTTGGAGAAAATGAAAGAGAAGGGAGAACCAAAGAAAACTTAGAAGGGAAAGTACTGTGTTCCTTCGAGATGAAAAAGTAATTAAGCACTCAAAAGTATTTTTGAAAAGCCAAAAATTTTAACCAAAAGTAACTTGTTTAGCACAATTTTTCTTCTAAAAATACTTTTCAAACAAAAAATACTTATTCAAAGTAATGCTAAACAATGCCTTATTTTGATGGGCAGCTGGCACGGTCTATGCCACATCCAAATAGGGAAAATCTTCTAGCGCCCATTCCAAATTTTAGACACCTCCTATTTCCATGGCTGAGTATGTCGATTGGTCCATTCTAATTTTTATCTTAAATGGATCGAACTTGCCTAATTTCATATACAATATCAAAATTAATTCATTCAGTTTCAATTTTATTTTGAATTGAGTAATATTACTATCAACTATGTGGAATAATTGGGTTCAAAAATTCATTTAGTTACAAACACGTTTTTATTTATCTTTTATATATTATAACGTTTATTCGATCTGTTAAATTTGAAAATCATAAACTAATTAAATGGACGGTTAAATTATGCTATTATTGTATTTTGTGAAAGTTGTGGGCTTTTAATCCCTACACATTTATTTGATCAATTTTGATCTTTATATTTTTTAAATTGGTCAATTTTAATCTCTGTTCATGACCCGAGCTATCTACCCAAGTCAAAGGTCTGCTCAAATTTTGAGAGGGTTTAGGTAAAAATATCATGTCCTAAAAAAGGGATTGGGCAAAAAAATTAGGTATGTTTAAAATATGGACCGGGCTCAGATGTTCAAGCCTAAGCTCGACCATTTTTTTAAGTTTGAAATGCTTTATATTATGTTATTTTAATATATGATGTAATTTATAACTCATAAAAATTAAATCTATAATACTACTATAATATAAACATTAAAATAATATTAAGATGACTATATATATAATTTTAATAAATTAAAATTATTAATATTAAATTAAAAGTAATGTAATTTATTTATTTATTTTTTAAATAATATAAGAAAGCCTAAAATGAACTTAGGTTAGCTATTTGCAAATATGGATAGATTTGGGTAAAATTTTATGTTCATATTTCGGGTTAGGGTGGACTTACATAAGTATAAAGTGTGTTAATATCATGTCTAAACTTGACTAGGCCCGGCCCATGAACAACTCTATTTGGTAAGGACTAAAATTTTTAAATTTAAAAATTTTTTAAACTAAAATTGATTAAATAAAAATATAAATACTAAATCCAAAACTTTCACAAAGTATAAGGATTAATAACAATAAAGCTATTTAGAGCAACTGCTAATGTTGAAATGAAAGGTGAGTAGAACTGAAAATTGGTGGCGACTGAAATTCAGTTGCCGTCTTTTAAATGTGAAAATGATTGAAATGAGAAGCAAAACCAGGAGTACATATGGAGAGATCATAGTCCAAGCATGGTCCCATTTCCTTTTTCTTCCTTAATTTCTAAAAGGTTTTTATTGGTCTATATGAAGATTTTTATTTGAAATAAATATAAGGAAAAAAAAACTCATTTCATATTTTTCTTTGTAAAAAAGTTGATCTTTTTTATATTTAATACTCAAAAGTTGCCTATCACTTTCCCGTAGAGGATGATTTTAACAAAGATCTTTTATAATTAAAACAAGTATTTATACTTGAGATACCCACAATCACACTGTACCAAATATAAATTAAAAAATTAATTAGTATAAATTTTATTTGTAATGAAGTAACTAAATATTACCAATTCAATTAATTTCCTATTATAATGATACTGCAGAAAAGGAGTAATAGTTATAAGAAAAAAAAAATTTATTATTACTTAGAGGCTAGGCGGATATTATACGTTTATTAGATGGAATGTGAAGTGTATTTTAAAATTATGTGTCTTTTTTCGTTACAAATTTAATTATAATTTACTGAATTGAATTAAAAAATATAAATGGGGTCATACTTTTAATTTTTTTTATAGTTGAATGGTTAAAATATTTTAAACTGAATGGAAGAAATGAAAAAATAGATTTATTCTCTAAGTATTTAGATCAAGTTCAGATTCTGGAGTCGACATTGTTGGGCAGACTTTATATAAATCCACCCACGGTTGAAATTAGGCTCAGACCATAAAACAGGTGAGGATATTTGTAATTATACAAAAAAAAAAATCTTAAACATAGTTGGGTGATGTGTGGAGTAATTTACCCAAGATATAATAATTTTTTTTTATTTAAGTTTTGGTACTCGGATTAGACACTTTTTTTCTAATATGATATGTGTATTATTTTTGGTCCAATGTAGTACATGTACTTGACAAAAGTTATATATCTTGGTACCTTAAGGTAACAAAGTTAACTTTTTAGTACTTAATTCAGGTTTTAGGGTTGATTTGATGAAAGTTAAATGCTAATATTATTAATTTAATTTTTCATGATTTTGTTAATGGAATAAATTTAGTGTTAAATTGTGAATTTACTTGATTTTGCGTTTAATTTGTCAAATACAGCTCAATGGAAGTGTTTTAATTTGGGTTTTTAGGATCGATTTAATTAAAGTTAGTTATTAATATTATTAGTTAATTATAAATTTTCATCAAGTCAACTTTAAAACATGAATTGCCATTAATTTTAAATACTAAAATAAATAATTTTTATAGTAATTGAATTAAAAATAATACAAATATAGAAAGAAAGAAAAAAACCCAAACTTAACTATGTATTAAGCCTAATGATAGTGTGTAAAATCTTTATAATATATACTACATTAAAGTTTTGAGTAAACTACTAAAATAGTCACTTTTATTTACTTCAGGTTACATTTTAGTCACTTATATTTGAAATGTTACGTTTTAGTCATTTATGTTAACGTGTTGTAACATTTTAGTCACTGAGCCGTTAATTGTCGTTAACGGTGTAATGGTAAGCTGACATGGTACGTTAAATCATCATTTCAAACAAAAATTTTAGGTTGTCCCCATATTTTTTCGTTTTGAGCAGTTTGTAACGCCTTGAATAAATTAATCTTGTTTCTGTGAATCTTGACTTAAATATGTATCTACTTCTGTGATTAAGTGTTTTGGGTGTGTATGAGGTCTTGTGTTCAAGTCCCACTTTTGGAAAATTCTCTTATTTTTTATTCTAGCCTTATCCCTGTTGGGTAGACTTATATTATATTTTTGGTAAATTCATATCAGAATGAGCCTGCTGGTTCAAGTGGTAAGGTGTTAGCTTGTCTGACGTCCCGTGTTTGAACAACCGTGCGAACGGAGAATGTAATTTTTGCTTCTGTGTGTATCGGTTGTGTGGTGGAATTTGGATGGAGTTGAAATTTTGAGAGTGGATGAGGTTAGTGATCGAATTTTGGGGGATTTGGTGGTTAGTGGAGTTGTGGGAGTTGTGATGTAGTGGGATTGTATTCAAATTAGATTAATTTTATTCTATTTTATTTTTTCTCTCTCTCTTTTAAAACTTTCTAACGTCAGTTTCCCTCTTTTTCTTTGTATCTTCTTTTTGCTTCTTCTTTTCTCTCTATTTCTGATCAATCAATCCATTGTTCTTTTCGTTGGGAAATTCGTTAAATCGTTTGTTTTCCATTCGTGTGGGTAAGTGTAAGTGTAATCGGTTAGTTTCCACTTTTTTCTACTTGAATTACCGTAACGGTGCGAAATAGAGAAGTTGATTTTCTGTGTACGTATTGCACAGGAGTAGACGATGAACCTGTGGTTTTCGCTCCAACGGTTTAAATCGTGATAGTATCTGCTCTTGTCAACGGTAAGTTGTGTGCGTTGTTTCGGGTTATATTGTCGATTCGTAAATTGTTTGCTAAATCAGTGTTTGAAATGTTGTTTCTTAGGTTTCGGAGGGCTCAGGATTTCTGTAGCATCAAACCGAATCAGGTGTGTACCTAAAACACAAATGAGGTTCGGCGAAAGCTGAAAAAGGGAATTGTCGATGCCACACAAGCTTGTGCCCAACCGTGTGCGAGACACGGCCGCGTGACAACAAGAGTGTGGCCGTGTGGGCCACACGGGCTAAGCCGAATTGGGTGTGTGGGTTTTGGGCCAGGCCGTGTGTGTAACATCCCAAACCCGGCCTAGACTTTATGGCCAAATCCAAGAGTGTTATGAAGAAGATTTTTTAAACCGATGATACTTCGATAAATCAATGTTTAGTTCTTTGATAAAACGTTCAAGTTTTATAAAACATATTCATTTATATATATTACTGAAACCGTTACATGCTGTTCTTTAAAGTTAACCAATTATTTTGCAGTGGAATTTTGAAAAATGTTTAAAACAAAACCATGCTCGTGTTTTCAAAAATAATATTTGTTCGCGTAAAATCGGTATTTTGTCGAATCATCGCAGTTTAGAAATCATAATGTAATCAAACCCAAAAATTCAAACCAAACAGTCCAAAAAGTAGGGAGAGTTCAAAAAATTACAAACTCTCAGATAAATCCAAAATCTTAAAAATACCGAAAACTCAAAGGTAGTTTTAGCTAGTGGTCACCGCTGAGCCTCCGTCGCACTCGAGGGTTACCTGTACAGAACAGGCAAACAGATGTGAGTTTTCATAAACTCAGTGTGTAACCCAACAGAGATAAACATGCAAATGTACATAGTATTCCTATATGCAGAACAGATACAAATACGGACATAAGTCCTTAGCAGATACAGATTTCAGAATCAGATAATCCAGAAAAATATTCAGAATCCTACCTCCATCCTCTACACACTATCTCCGTCCATCCCATCACACCATGTACGGTTAAAAACACCCACCCATCCCTACGCACCATATAGCATCGAAGCGACACATAATAGATAATATGCAGTCAAGCTGCCAGAATATAGGTGAAAGGTCACCATACAGATCACCTCATCCGCATATACAAATCCCACCTAAACACAGATACAGAATACAGAAACAGAAATAACATATTTAACATACTTAACATGCTCGTATACAGATAACATACATACATACACAGTACAATCAGACATACATATCAATTTCCTACTCATATCAGACAATCAGAATATCAGATCACATGAAAAAAAGGGGTTTGATTAGCCCTTACCGACCCTACGATAGGCCCACAGTCGGTTGAAATGACCCGTGTGACCCTAGGAAAAATTTTAGAATTTTGGGCTCATATGCCCGTGTAGGCCCACACGGCCTGGCCTAAAACCCACATGCCCGTGTGGGCCCACACGTCCAACCTGGCCTAACTCGTGTGGCCCACACGGCCACACAATCACCTTCACACGGTCTTGTCTCGCACACAGCCACACCCTCGACAGTCACACGGCCGTGTGTCGCATAGGGCCAGCCATACGTCCGTGTGGTGTCGACAGTCCCCTTTTTTGGCTTTCATCGAACCTCGTTTTCTCGTGTTTTAGGTACACACCTGGTTCGATTTTGATGCTTCTGCAATCCCGAGCTTACTAGAACCTAAAAATTGACATGACACGCTTTCACAATTAGTTTTAATTCTTAATTAAACCGAACCAACAATAACGACAACGGTGCAATTTAAGTGTTCAACACTTACCCACTTCCCTGAACGATTCCAGCTACGATTCTGCAAGAGGAGACCCCCGTTCTTCTCGATTCACTACTACCAAAACCCAGAAATCAAACTAACGAAACACAACATCGACAAAGATTATCATTAACCATTGCCTCTAAAATGAGTAAGAACTCACCACATTCACTTACCTAAACATACGAAAAGACCAAAGGTTCGTATCACAGTGATTTTGAAACAAAAGATTTTGACAGAACAAGAGAAAAGAAAAAAGAAACTTTTGATGGGGAAAAAACACAAAGAACGTCAGAGAGAATTGAGAAGAGAGAGAAAACCATTTTTCTTTGATAAAAACAAAAACAAAATTAGATAAATCCCAACTTCCCACTAACAACTCAATCCAACAACTTTAAAGTTTCGGTTCCACCAAACCTCTGTCAAACAACCGAAGCAAAAATTATCATTCATGCTCGTACGAGGACTCAAACACGAGACCTCTAGCAAGCTAACTCCTTACCACTCGAACCAGTAGGCTCATTCTGATATGGATTAATAAACAATTTTATATAAGCCCACCCAACAGGGATAAGGCTTAGATCTAAAATAATAAAATTTCCCAAAGAGTGGGACTTGAACCCAAGACCTCAAATACACACAAAAATCACTGAAGCAGATACTCATTTATTGTCAGATTTCACAAACACAAAATAAATTAATCGAGGCATTACAGTGTGGGCCACACGGGCAAGGCCAATCTGGGCGTGTGGGCTCAAGATTCTGAAATTTTCCCTAGGATCGCATGGGTCATTCCGATCAACTGTGGGCCTACCGTAAGGTCATTAAGGGCTAATCAAACCCTTCTTCATGTGATCTGATATTCTGATAGTCTGATTTGTGTAGGAAACTGATATGTATATCTGACGGTACTGTTTAAGTATGTATGTTATCTATATACGAGCATGTTAAGCATGTTAAATCTGTTATTTCTGTATCTGTATTTTGTACATGTACTTGGGTGGAATTTGTATATGTGGAGGAAGCGATCTATATGGCGACATTTCGCTTATATTCTGGCAGCTTTACTGCATATTATCTGTTATGTGTCGTATCGACACTATATGGTGTGTAGGGATAGGTGGGTGTTTTTAACCCCACATGGTGTGATGGGATGGACGGAGATGGTGTGTAGAGGATGGGGGTAGGATTCTGTATATCTGTCTGGATTATCTTATTCTGATATCTGTATCTGCTAAGGACTTAGGTTCGTATTTGTATATGTTCTGCATATAAGAATACTGTGTACATTTGCATGTCTATCTCTGTTGGGTTACACACTGAGTTTACGAAAACTCACATTTGTTTGTGTGTTCTGTACAGGTAACCCTCGGACATAGGCGGGTCGGTGCGACGGAGGCTCAGCGGTGACCACTAGTTAAAACTGCCTTTAAGTTTTCGGTATTTTTTAAAATTCTGGATTTATGTGAGAATTTGTAATTTTTGGGGCTCTCTAGATTGTATGGTTTTAACTGTTGGTTTTAGTTTTTATTGTTTTCTATCTTGCGTTGTTTGTCGAAACGATTTACGAAAACAACGGTTTTACGCAAACAAAGATTTTTCTGGAAGCACGAACTGGGTTTCTAAAATATAATGACTTTTAAGATTTCCGCTGCAAATTATGTTTTGGCGAATGAATAAACTCAAGACGGTTTCAGTAATAAACAAGTAAATGAATATGTTTTGTAAAATTTGGACACTTTATAACAAGTAACTTTATATGGTTTTTGTCGAAATAAAAACAGTTTCAAAACCCTTCTTCGTAACACTCTCGGATTCGGCCATAACGTTTAGGTCGGGTTTGGGGTGTTATACAATTTATTTTTTCTTTTATATTCTTTTAACTTTCCTTTTTTTCTTTATTTTCCATTCTTTTCTGCTTCTCCCTCTATTTTCTTCCCTTTCTCCATCTCTTTTAACGTGGTTTTTCTATATTTTTCATTTGTTAAAACTTTTTTTTATGTTTATGAAAAAAGAAAAGGCAAAAGCTGAAACCAAAATAAAACTTGTTTCGCATATTCTCACCCCACAATTACAAACCCTCATCATCCATCATCACTTTAACGAACCAATTTGGATCACTAAATGACCTATAACACAAGCTCGCCTCACTCAAAGACCTCGCCAGTTGTGACTTATGGTAGTCCACCCTCAACAAAGTGTCCCGAGCCTGTACCTTTAACCTCCTAACCAACCCTCACGACCACCTTATCTATCTTATCTACAACATTCTCGCCCTTTCAAAACTACGTTGTTTCACAGATTCTTCAAACGGGCTTTACACTCTCAATGACTAAAACGATCATTATACGAAACTTACCCTCAACTTTACCCTAACCAGTTTGGTTCCATGTTCCCTTTCTCTCTTCAGTTCATCGATGCTCGCCTTCCAATTAAGCTTTCTTAGGAATATCCAAGAAGGTTTAGATCAATTTTATCATTTGCTTAATTTTATCGTCAGAAAATAAAAGGAAAGGAAAGGAATAATCTACACGATTCTGTAAAAGTTTGGAAATGAAAAAAAAATTGTTTTGAATATAAAAAATTCAATTTATTTAGATTTGATTAATGATATGGTTTTTTATATTGATTAGTTAGATCTAATTTTAGTTTCAAAATTAGGTTATATTCAAATCGAGATTTGATTAAGAATGATTGATATTTGGTTTTGAGTGAAATTCAATTTAGGAATCATGTGAAAGAAACAAGGACTTAGTTTATTTGGTAGGCAAAGATTATGTTTCTGCAGTGAAGAATATGAGAAGATAGAAAAATAAAGGGGAAGAAGAAAAGGAAAATAAAAAAATAAAAAAATTAAATTATTAAAAAAAATAAAAGTATAGGGACTAGTTTTAACAAATAGAAAACATAGAAAAATGACGTTAATTAAAATGGAGAAGAGAGGAAAATAGAGGGAGAAAAAGAAGATAATGGAAAAAAAAAAGAGAGGAAAGTTCAAAGAACATACAAGAAAAAAAATTAAATTACTTAAAACGAAAAAAATATAGAGATGGCGATTTAACGTGCCACGTCAGCTTACCGTTACACCGTTAACCACAATCAATACTCAGTGACTAAAATATTATAACATGATAACGTAAGTAACTAAAACGTAACATTTCAAATATAAATAATTAAAATGTAATATGAAATAAATAAAAGTGATTATTTTAATAGTTTACCTAAAGTTGTTAAACATAAATAAAACCTTTCTCAACTCAACAGTATTATTTATTTTTATAACGAGAATAAAATAGAGAAGGAAACAAAATACAAAAAAGAAACAAAAGTGTGGCACTTGATTTGAGACATTAACTAGTGTTGTCTACTAATCATCCTAGGCAAGACATGCACCGCCACCACTTCCATCCCAGTTGGTGGCGCCACCTCCCAAAACCTGGCAGGCTTGTCCCTTACATCCACCACTATAATCCTTTCCCCTTTTGCTGAAATTGCACATATTTTCCCTCTCCCAGCTGTTATCTGCTCTGCACGTTTAAGCTGTTCCAACTCAATCACTTTCTCCCAACAATCTTTTTCACCATCGTATTTGCTTAACCTTCCTTTCACTTCATCGATCACATAAATCACATCTTCATCCATAGTTGCCGCCGGCCCATTCCAACCAGCAACCATCCCTTGAGGCATCTCTTCCCACTTATCCAGTTCCACATCGTAAACTGCACCTTCTTTTACTGCATTGCCTTTCACATTAACCATGCAAAGTTTCCCTCTATATCCAACTGCTTCCACTTCTTCTCGACTAAATCTTCCATCTTTAAGCGGTGCCTTGTTTTCCCAACCCCAACTTTCTCTCTTCTTGTTTAGGTCCCACCTTTCCATTGATCTTGCTATATCTCCTTGGTAATGGGAGCCAACACCGCTTGCCATATAGACCACACCTTGGGCTGAGCCTGTAACACACCATCGGCGCGGGGTGGAGATCTGGGGGCCATAAAACCAGCTGTTAGACTCCGGGTGGAACACCAAAGGGCTGGAAAGTGCAGGGAAAAGCTTGTGAGTTGTGGCAGCTATGAGGACTAAATGGTTGGAGACCGTCAAAGATTGAATTGGAAGGTTTCGGGATAGAAAGGAAGGGTGGCGATGCAGGAAATGAAGAGGAGGGTTTTGGGAAGGAGTGGGAAGGGGAGTCCAAGATGATGAGATTGGATCGAAGGAGAAGAATTCAATAGAGTTTTGAGGATCAACTCCTCCAGGGACAGGGTTTGTGGTAGTGGGACCGTGCAAAGGAGAAGAAAGGACATAGAGGGAGAAGAAGGGAGGGAAAGAAGGAAAGTAAAGGAGGCGACGCCATGGATGGCAAACGGAGAAAAGAAGGGAAGGATAAAGAGAGGAGAGACAGCGTTGAGCAAGATCGTCAGGGAGGCCCGGCAAAAGGGTTCCATTTTCAGAATCATCAAAGGAATCATAATGGGTTGGGTTGGTGCACTGAGGAGTGGTTTCCATCAAGAAAAGTAGAAGAGTAGACTGGGGAAGGAGGGGGGAGAAGGGGGTGGCATTTTATCTTGGAGTATGGGGCTCACATTTCTTTAATGTGAAACTTTCAACTTTTAACATGATGTGATGGTTTCTCAACACATTAATATATATGGGTTTTGTTTTCATGGAAATTATGTATTAGTAATTTTGAAATTTTTGTCATAGAAACTTTTAGTATTCAATATATTAAATAGGCTAAAAGTTCTCAATTTTGTTTAATGAAATAATTATTGACTACTTTTTTTTTTCTTTTTTTACTGGTTTGGATACTTAAATTTTAGAATGCATCAAACAGATTCTCAGAGTTTTTAAAAAAAATAATTAAGTTATTATGTTTTTTTTACTCAATTGGGTATTTAAATTGCCTCTAATTTTTTCAGTTAAAGTCACCCCGTATCACATGTCACGCTGTGATATGTGACAAAAATAATAATAAAAGTTATAAAAATAATTAAATTTTAATAAAAAATTATTAAAAATTTATTAAAAATTATAAAGTATATAGAAATATAGGAAAAAAATTATAAAATTTTATAAAGTCATAAGAAAATTATAAAAAATGTAAAGAAATATAAAATTCTTAAAAATAATTATATAAATTATCGTACTAAAAGAAGCATTTTATAATTTTTCTATAACTTTTATTGATTTTTATTTTTTTATCATTTTTCGTCACATATCACTGTGTTGAGGGTTGTTAACTTTAACGACCAACATTAAAGTTAATGGTTAAAATGCCTTTTTGATGCATTTTATAATTATTTATGATTTTTTTAAATTTACAATTTTTTATAATTCTTTTACGTTTTTATTTTTATAATTTTTAATATTTTAATTTTTTTATTAAAATTTAATAACTTTTATAACTTTTATTTTTTATAATTTTTTTGCCACATATCACGCCGTGGTTGTGACATGAGGTGACTTTAATTAAAAAAAAAATTAGGGGCAGTTAACTTTAACGGTCAATTGTTAAAGTTAACGATCAAATGACTTTTTTATGCATTTGACAGTTTAAGTACCCAATTGAGTGCAAAAAAAAAAAAATCAGGGACTTAATTTTCTTTTTAATTTTGAGGGCCTTTTTGATGAATTTTAAAAGTTTAAGTACCCAATTTAGTGCAAAAAAAATGCAGGGGCTTAATTTTTGTTTATTTTTTTTTTTTAAGTTTGAGGGCATTTTTTATGCATTTTAAAAGTTCAAGTACCCAATTGAATAAAAAAAAATTGAGACTTAATTATTTTTAAAATTTTTTTAAGAGGTTTTACACCTTAAAACTATTAAATATTAAATATTATCATTTCATAAAATCTAAAAGAAAATACTTTAACATGCTATTGGAATTCAAATTATTATCATCTTTAATATTTTTAACTTTACCTCCTTAACAAAACTTATATTTAATTATTATATATATATTTAAAATATATTATACAAAAATTTCACTCAAGCCTACCATAATTTATTTTATTTTACCTATACTCTTTTAATTAGAAAAAAATATCAGCAATCAATTGAGTCTTAACTTGATTGATGTCGGTATTATTGTCAGTGCAGAAGGAGGTGAGTTCAAGTGTGTTGAAGCGTATTATTCTTCTATTTAGAGGTTAGGGAATGATTATGAGTAATTTTAAGTATTATATAAATATATATATGATACAAACTTATAATGAAAAAAAGTATTTATCTTTTAAAATAAAATGAGTTAAAGAAATCAAAATTTGGAGTTAGAAGAAGGTGGTGAAGAGCATAGGATGTAGTTGATAAATAATACATGCGGCTTAATATTTAAATTCGTTCTTTCAAACTGAAAAAAGAAAGTATTAGAAGTTTGAAAGTTAATGATTTTAAAACATTTTCTTGAATAAATGGACAATGGGCAGCCATGCATGATGTTCTTATTATTATGCACACCTACTTCGGCTCTTCATTGCCGCCATATAACTCTTCCGAAAGGGACAACTTTCACTTTTTGTTGGCCCAAAACTTGTGCTGCTCAATATTTTCCTTCTTTTTAGTCAGTAATAAATTTTTTTTTAAATGAATAAACGCTAAGCTCCAAACCACAACATCATTGTATGAATCAAAAACAATGTTTAGACTATGACATAAAACTATAAATTTGGAGAAATTTTTTTCTAAATTGATTTTTAAAAATAATTATCATATTTCATTTAGAATTATTAGTTAAAAATATTGAGGTAAAATTGAAGTTATGATAATTATACATTTAAAATAATTAAAAATTTCATAAATTGTGATAATGATACATTAAAAAATAATTATAATTTAATTTTCAATTATTATTTTAAAAAAATTGATGTTAACTGTTATAAAATAAAGAGAGATGGGGAGAATAAAGAACAAATAAAATATGAAAATAACAGAGAATGTACTTTATTGATCAAAATGGGTAATTACAATGCTTCATCAGAGTCTCTATTTATAGGCATAAGAAGTATAATAGAAGTAGAGATCTAATTCTAATAACTATTAGAATTTAGAGTATATTAAAACTTTATCTTGATCATGATGGACATCCATTTAATAATATATTCATAACACTTCCCCTTGGATGTCCATTGGTAGATAATGTGCCTCGTTAAAACCTTATTAGAAAAAACCCTGTGGGATAAAAACATAATGAAGGAAAAAGAGTACACAATCTATAATACGCATAATATGCTGCCTCATTAAAAACCTTATCAGGAAAACCCAATGGGACAAAACCTCAGTTAAGGGAAAAAGAGTACAACGCGTATTTACTCCCCCTCATGAAAACATCACATATTTTCTCATATTGTAACGCCCCGAATTTTGAGGCTAGAAGTTTTGGGTTTTGTGGTTAGGGTCAGTGAGTTAGTGATGCTATTGAGTTTAGTGGCGCATTTAAGTATCAGAATGGGCCTGCTGATTTGATGGTTGAGTGAGTGTTAGTGAACCTTTGGGTTTTGGGTTCGAGTCTTTAGGTGTGCATTTTTGGGGATACAATTTATTTTGCTCAGTTTTAAGTTAATATTATTATTAACTTTATTTTTATTTATTATTTATTATTTTTTTTTCACGTTCTCCTCTCTCTCTCTTGGTTTTTCTTTTTGCTCTTCTCCTTTTGCAAAAACGGTTTTTGTCTGCGGTATTTGGAGAGCTTCGTTTCCTCGTCGACAAGTCAGAGTCTGAGCGTCTTGGATCACGAGACAAGTATGGGTTTTGAACTTTTCCTACTTTATTTACGAATTCTAACTCGACTTTGCGAAAAGTCGACTATGGATGTGATATCGTTATTTATGCTTGGAATGTGTATAGTTTTGTATAATTATGGTCTAACGAGGATCGGAAAGCGCTTTGTGGCTAAAAGCATGTTTTTCGAGGGCTGTTTTAGGGTGGTTTCGTGACCACACAGGCGTCCACACGGGCGTGTGACGACTCACACGGCCGTGTGCTTTTGGGAATTAGGGTTCCGAGCGAAATGTTGGTGCCACGCAGCCTGGCCACATAGTCGTGTAGCCGATTTTGGGATTTTTATTGTTTCTCACACGGCCGTGTCCCTTGAGCACACGGACGTGTGAGTTTGAGGATTAGGGTTTGAGTGATTTGATGATATACGGCCTGGCCACACGGCTGTTTGACTAATTTGAGGATTTAGGGATTCCACACGGGCGTATGTTTTGGGACACACGGCCGTGCCTGGTGGGCATACGGGTGTGTGAGACCCTCACACGGCCGTGTCAGCCCTGAACTCAAATTTAGTGCAAATGGACAGAGAGTTACACGGCCTGTCCCCACGGCCATGTCCTTGGTCCACACGGGCGTGTGGCTTAGTCACAGGGCTGTGTGTCTTTCTTCACACGGGCATATATTTCGGTCACACGGTCGTGTGCCCCTCCTCACACGGGCTTTTGATATTCCACACGGCCTAGGCATTACCACACGGCCAGAGTACACGGGCGTGTTGTCTTAAGACACTTATATTGGTTTTGTATGCATGTCTGGTCTGAATATGTGTCTGTTTTCGTGGTTGTGTGTGCTCCGTCCCTTAGCTAAGTTTAGTGAGGGTGTTCAAGATTCGATATCTGTGATGGTTGTGTGTGATGTATGATTTTAAATCTGGTTTGAAAAGTGTGCTACGTAACTATTTTAACTGACTGTCTGTTGATGTATATCTGTTCTGTTAGCTTGGATACATTCATGCATTTGCATAAAATATTTTGGGTTGGGTTGTGAAGAGAAGGAAGACTGTATCTATTCTGAACTGGCAATTTAACTGCAAACTTATACGTCTAAATGATTTATCGCATCTTGCATCGTCGTACATCGCCTTTGCTTGCGCACTATTATCCGATCTGGCGCTTTAATCGCAACATGATCAGATAGCGGATTACCGCATTGCATCATCTTTGTCGTCACGTCAGCTATGTTGCGTACCATTATCTGAATTGGCCTGTACCACGGTTTATCGCATTGCACAATACAGCACATACGCTAGCCCTGCTACGTATTATTATCTGAGTGGCTGAGTCCACATATACTGAGTGTAGGGTTGGATGGGCCTTCCGAGGTCCTAATTGGTGTGATTGGTTGGATGAGCTTTAACAGCTCTTATGAGGTGTGATCGGGGGACGGAGAGATGTGTTGGCTGGATGGGTGGGATATATTGACCTGATTGCATTTCATCTGCATCTGTCTATGTGTTCTGACTGCAAGACTAGTTGTCTGTAATCTGTTTGTCTGTGTTGATGGGCTCTAATTGTTATGTTCTGTTGGGACGTCAGCCCCAAGAGTGCGTTCTGACTCCGTGAGTAACTGAAAATCTATGGTGCTAATGTTTTGAGTACTGTATCTCCGTTTGAGTTTTGTTTCAGACTCGCACTGAGCTCGAGTAGCTCACCCTCTTAGTGTTTCTTTTCAGGTACCCTTTCTGAGTTCTGACGTTGGACTCGGTATGCAGAGGTCTCGGACAGTCTCGGTGGAAAATAAGGGATTATCGATTTATATTTTCAGCTTATATGTGGTTAAACGATTTTTGGAATGTAAGATTTTTTTTAAAAGCTTTGGTATAATCTCTGTTTGATTCTTATTCGTTTATTTAAACTAGGTCATATGTTTTTCTTATTTTTAACTTTACTTACTGGGTTTTAAACGGTCAAATATTCCGATTTAACTTGAGAATTTATTTTGTGAAATTTATCTACGGTTACTTCAGTAACCAATGTGACATCCAGAATTCGGTCTAAACTTCTAGGTCGGCTTTTGGGTGTTACACATATTCTACATATTCAATCTTGAATACTAGTTTTTCAAATGACTATTTGAATGTATTTGCTAAGTATTTATATTACCATTCTTTTAAAAGTCATGAGTGAGGGAAATTTGGGGAAATATATTTTGATCTCTTCAAGAGATTCAACAATAATCATAACAAACTTTAATCATGATTCTTTTATAAAAACACAAATAGGTATTTTGGATCATTTTATAATCCTCCTTCAACTACTCAAATTTACCACATATGTTCAAATTATTTCAATTCATATAAATGAATAATTTCCCGAGAATTTCAATATGCTTCTAGCATTCTAAATCCTTCAAGGATTTTAATATAAACTTTACTATATAGTGATTTATAAAGGTTGTAACAACAACCATTAGACGCAAGTTAAATCTTTTATGAATTGTCAATTTAATAATATATCTAAAGGTTATTGCATCCACCACAAAAGAATATTATATCTTTCATAATCAATACCAGTACATAGCGAAAAACTATATATTTTTATTCCGCTTTTGCAAAACTACTTCATTTGCACCCTTATTGGCTTTATACCTTTAGATATTTGGACTACTAGTCCAAAAACTCCACGAATTTAACTGTACTTGAGTTGCGTCTTTCTATTTTGATCAATTTACTCCATATCTATATTTCTCAATAGATTTATTCAAGATCCTTCTTTTATTTCATTATTTCAATAATAATATTGCATGCAAAATCATTGTCGACCACTTTTATTATTCGGTTCCACATTCTCTCGAATTGACATAACTTATCGAGATCTCTTATTTTCATTATTTTAAAATTCAGTTTCAGGTGCCTGAATCTCTTCTGAAGTTTTACTTATTAGTTATGTCTTGGGTCTCTTCTGGAGCACCCGCCTCCACTATATGACCATCTAGAATAATTTTCATCTTTGGAACCGATCAATCTATTATTTATTCTAACTGATTGTCCTACTGGAACTTTGATTCAAATTAAAATATTAGATGGTATATAACACTTGGTTATTCTCATTAAGGTTGTAAATACATCTAACAATTAACTTGTAATGAGTTATCCTTATTGAACTTCTGGTTCAATTACTCTCCCACTAACTCATTACAAGTTATTGTTTCTCTCCCCCTAATGTTGGGAAAACTGACAACTCATGTCACAATTCAATCTCGAATTAATTGCTCAAAAATATTATAAGGAGACTCATATAAATATACATTCCCAATCTCTTATTATGACCCGTGCGTTGTGGTGGAGCAGTTGGAACATATACCGCACATCCAAAAATTGTAAGATGGGAAATATTTGGCTCTTGACCAAAAATTAATTGTAATGGGAAGTATTTATAATTTATTGGTTTGATGCGTACAACATTTAAATCAATACAAGCATGAATCTCATGCTGAAATAGAAAGTTTTGTTCTCATAAGTAATGGTTTAGCTATTACTTGGAGGCATTTGATAAACAATTCAGCTAAATCATTTTGTGTGTGAACATGAGTTACAGGATGTTCAACTTTTTATCCCAATTGACATGCAATAATCATTGAAAACTTGGGATGTAAACTCACCAACATTAACAAGATGAATTGTTTTAATTGCATAATCTGAAATTAATCATTTAAACAAGCAATCTTGCAAATGATAGGTTGCAAATTAATAACACATATGTGATTATTTTGTAGATGTATCTACCAAAATCATATAATATCAAAATCATCCACATGGTGGATGAATGAGCCCATATTCATTTCAGAAATGCAAAACATTAAATCTCAACTTTAGCTAGTGAGTTTCTAATAATCAATTTTCATTGAGAACAAACAACAAATGAGAATTCTTTAAATTAAAGAATCTTCTGGTTCTTTAATTGAATGTCCATATAAATTCTCAATTAATTTTCGCATCATATATGATCCAGAATGGTCTAACTGGTCACGCCAAGTAGTAAACGCATTTGTATTAGTAAACTTCTAGTTTACTTTAACATGTGTTTCAATTGTACTAAATTGTAACCAATTGATAATTTTATTATCATTTCTTTTACTTTGTATCCACGTATAAGTGCTATTGTGACATTTACTACTAGAAATGTCTAAATCAATGTGAATATTATAATGTCACTAAGTCAACAAAATAAATATAATTCCCAAACAATTATATGCAATATTCGCTTCAGGGAATATGCCAAAATCTTCAAATATCTATTTTTTTTTGCAACTTCAAGTGCATCCAACCATAACGAGCTTTAGATAGAATTATCATATTTTATTACTCATAAATAGATCTTTCACAGTCAAATATTTTGCTTCCAATCTCTTAATGGGGATGATGGCAAAAGAAGATCATAAAGATAATCACAATCAATTCAATTTAATAACAAGAGCAATCAATAACTCAATCCTCCATTTTTCATCCTTTCAAAATAGATATTTATAGCAATAGTGATTCATATGAAATATAATATTTTCCTCATTCAAAATCTCAATATAAGATCCATTATAAATATCTTTTAAAACCAATGGATTAACCATCACAAAATATTAATATATTAGCTCTTCTAGAGCTTTCGACTAATTTTGTACTATCAAATATTGAAATAATATTTGTTTGTTTTAGTACCAAATAAGATAAATACTTTCTATCTATAATGATAGAATTTATTACTACATTCTCATATCCTTCTTCAAAGAATATTAACAAAAACAAAATATCATATGTGGCCAATAATATTTCATATCATATTGATAACATAAGTTATCTTTACCCTTTGAAGAGTTATCTTGAGAACTCTTATTATTCTCTTATTTATTACTATGTTCCCACTTTTAATGATCCATGAGTATATCTTTTATTTTCTTTCTGTTTACATTCACTTTGGGGAATGTAACAAATCTGGTAGGACAAACTTCTAAACGTCTCTATTGATTTTTTATTTCATAATCAACATCGTAAGCATACGTGGATTTTAAATCAGAATCTATCCATTCATGTTGTCATGATTATTCTCCAAATATAATAAATATGATATAATAAATAAAACATATTAAAATATACCTGAATATCTTTAACATCATCGTCATCACCTTGACTATTATCACGAGCATCCATTCTGAGATTAAATCTTTCAACATCCTAAAGATTGATTTGTAGGACGGCTTCGAAAGATTTTGAAAAAAAAAATAGAGAATCATCGTGCTGATAACGTGTTATAAAATAAAGAGAGATGAGGAGAATAAAGAACAAAGAAAATATGAAAGTAACGAAGAATGTACTTTATTGATCACAAGGGGTAATTACAATGCTTCATCAGAGTCTTTATTTATAGACATAAGAAGTATAATAGAAGTAGAGATCTAATTCTAATAACTATTAGAATTTAAAGTACATTAAAACTTTATCTTGATCATGATGGACATCCACTTAATAAGATATTCATAACATTAACAAAATTTTACTAATTTTAGAATAGAATTATTACTTGAATAAAACTTTAAGCATAAAATATAAGAAAGAGTTGTGATAATTATAATTACAAGTATAATTTAATTTGCAATTATTAATTAAAATAATTATAATTTAAATATTTTGACATTATTATAAAAAAAGGTTGACCTAATCTTATTTATGTAAAATAAAGTTATTAGTTGAATAAAACTTTAAGCATCTTAATTATCACTTAAATAGTATTAGAGTTATATGTCAATTAAAATTGAACTTTAACTTTATAAAGGTTTAAGGCTTATTATATGAAAAAACCCTTTGAAAATAATTCAATAATTAATTGAGTCTTTAATCGAAAACAACACTCAATTAAGCCCATAATTGAACATAAACACTCAATTAAGCCCTCGAATCAACACTTTTTTATGGAAGCCCCTAAACATCGTTAAATTTGTCATGTGGCGCACTAGAGTTGTTCCACGTGACAAAATATGGTAATTTATCTTAATTTTAAAAAAAAATATTAAAAATCATAAAACTTTTTAAACTTTTTTATTTAAAAAAATTATAAAAATTATTAGAAAATAAGTTTTGTAAAAAATCATTAAAAAACACAAAAATTCTTTTAAAAATTTTATTTTTTTAAAAAATTAAATTTTTTGAAATTTAAAAATTAGAATTTATAAAATTTATAAAAATAAAAATAATATTACATACCTGACCCAACCCATTTAATAAACGTAGATATTCACAACCCTTGTTTCCTTTCTACATCTGGAAATTGTTATTGTCCTCCTTAAGCTTCCATTGAAAATTCTTAACAAAAAATAATTCAAATAAAAATCCCTTTTGTTTTATTTTCCCAATGGAAATCAATCCCCGTCCAAATGACACCAGTTCCATCATTGCCACAACACTATCGAAACCTACGTAACTACAACCTCACCCACTACCGCATCAAACACAACACCGTCATTGTTGAATAGCAACTCTCCCAGCTTAAACTCAAGGGTCTAGCGCAGCCATAACTTCCGGTGAAACATCGCTAATGTTGTGGAAGATGAAGTGGGATATGGGTCCTAAAACTAGACATGGTAAGCCATCCATTCTCGAATCCTATTGGCACTAAGATTGTCGTGCAAGGATGAACCATAGTATAAATACTCATATTCTCGGATCCAGATGTGCCAAAAACCATTTTTCCAACTAGATACGGACACTATGAATTTTTGGTAATGTCGTTTAGGCTTTTTAATGCTCCATCCGCTTTTATGGACCTATTGAATAGAATTTTCTAGCTGTACCTGGATAGAGTTGTAGTTGTGTTTATTGATGATATATTGATCTACTCGAAGAATGAAAATGATCATGATTAACATCTGAGAACTGTGCTATAGACTTTGCGAGAAAAGCAATTATATGTCAAGTTCAGTAAATGTGAGTTTTGGTTTCAAGAAGTGGGATTTCTTGGTAGTAATTAGATGTATAATAACTTGAAACAGTTGTTCTGGTGGCCGAGAATGAAAAGAGAGATCTTTGAACACATGAAAGAGTGTCTGGTATGCCAGCAAGTTAAAGAAGAACATTAGGTCCCGTCAGGTTTGTAACACCCCTAACCCATTTCCGTCATTGGAATAAGGTTATGGTGTATTACCATATAAAACGAAACACTCAACTTTAAAATAGAAACCATTATGCAATTTAAATATTATCATTTAAAGTCTCTATTTAATTATAGCAAACATACCCTTACGGATTGACATGTCAGAATTGTGGTCCTAAAACCACTGTTTCCGACACCACTAAAAACGGGATGTTACAAGGTTTATTACATCCTATAATGATTCAGGAATGGAAATGGGAACGAGTCACTATGAAATTCGTATCAAGTTTTCCTTTGTCATTGGAAAAAAAATGCAATTTGAGTGATATTTGACAGATTGACCAAATCAGCACACTTCATTCCTATTAGAATAGACTATTCGCTTGAGAAGTTGGCTGAACTCTGCATCTTCAAGATCGTGTGGTTGAATTTGAAGGAAATTGGGAAATATTTCTACCATTAGCTGAGTTTTTTTATAACAACTATCAGTCGAACATTAAAATGACACCTTACGAAGCCTTATATGGTCGTAAATGTAGAACTTTTCTGTGCTGGTCATAGTTGAGTGAAAGAAAGCTAGCAAGAACATATTTGATACGTGAGACAAAAGAAAAAGTACAAGTTATTCGAGATTTTTTGAAAACTGCCTCGGACCGACAAAAATCTTATGCTGATTTGAAAAGAAAAGAAATTGAATTTCAGATTGGCAATAAGGTAATTCTGAAAGTTTTGCCCTGGAAAAATGTTTTGTGTTTCGGTAGAAAAGGGAAGCTCAGCCCGAGATTTATAGGGTCGTATGAGATTCTCGAAAGAATCAAGCCTGTAGCATACCAACTAGATTTGCCTTCAGAACTTGAAAAGATTCGTAACGTCTTTCATGTATTAATGTTATGAAGATATAGATCTATTCTCTCTCATGTGTTATCTCTCAAAGAAATATAGTTACAGCCTGATTTGACGTATGGTGAAGAACCGATAAAGATTCTAACACGAGAAATAAAAGAACTGAGACATAAATAGATATCATTAATAAAAGTACTATAACATTGTCATGATATGCAAGAGGCTATGTGGGAATCGAAAAATACTAGGAATCTCAGTAATCTAATATTTTCTCAGTTAAATTTCGAGGATGAAATTTCTTAAGGGGGAAGAGTTGTAACAACTTGATTTTCAATTGTATTGGAAACGGTGGTTTTGGAATCCATTTTCATAAATTGAGTTTGTAAATATTGATATTATAACACCCCTAACCCGTCTTCATCGCCATATTAAGGTTACGGAGCATTATCGTACAATTCAAAACATTTACCTTCAAAACAGAAACCATTATGCAATTTAAATATTATTATTTAATTACTCAATTTAATTATAGTAAAAATAAATATACGGGCCTTATATCGAGCTTACGGGGCCCTAAAAATAATTTAGGAACATTTCGGGATCAATTTGAAACAAAATAGAAAATTTTGGAAAAACTTGAAAATTTTGGAAATAGGGGTCACAAAGCCATGTGATATAGCCCAGACCGTGTGAACATTCAAAGTTTGGACACACGGTGTCCCAGCCCGTGTGTCCACATGTGTGGGTATTCGAAATAAGGCCACAAGGCCGTGTCACAGGCCGTATGCAAAAACGTGTGTGCATTCGATGTTGGGTCACACAACTGTATGCCAGACCGTGTTACATACTGACTTGAGACACATGACCATGTCGCATGCCGTGTCTCAAACCGTGTGAAACCTGCACCTAAAACAAAAAGGACACACGACCGTGTGGGGTGACCATGTGTGGCACATGGCCGTGTGACAGCCCATGTGCTTCACAAACTACCCTTAAAACAATTTATTTCAAGCACTAATTCTTGCACACCAAACCAATCCAATCCCACATGTATTCACATAACTAAAACACATTAAAACACACTTCAACATACCAAATCAACCATCCTTTGAGATCTAACCAACATGCCAATGTAGGCACCACAATATACATAACAATCTTAATTCAATTCAACATCTCAAGATCATAACTTAAACCTATACCAATCATGTCAAATAACCATTCCAACAACATGCTATTCTACCATATGATACCTTCTATCAATAAAGCATGCATAAGGTTCCAACCACACATATTTACACCATTATATACATGCCAACAACTAACAACATTAATTACAACAAGCTTAACACAACTCAAAACAAGCCAAATTAGAATGACCTTATAACCCTATCACATGCCATTTATAACCATTAACCAAAATAGCCAAAAACTACCAAAATGTTGGATGGATAGTGTGATCGTGCTCCAACGTGATTCCAACTGATCGAACTTTTCGATGATCTACAAGACAGAGAAAAACAACTACATAAGCAAATAATGCTTAGTAAGCTCGTATAATCTTAAACTAACTTACCTATTAAGCTCAATTTATATAACTTATGTATACTACCATTTGCATGCTCAATAGTTAACCATTCCCTATATACATCACCAAGCTCACATGTTAGTGAATTCGTACATGAAACTTATAATTTATCCATATCGTACACATAAACTCAAAACATAGTAATAAACATTACATTTATCATCTTTCCAACTTATATCATTCATTCCTTTTCTATCAATTACACATACTTTCCATTTCATAATTTAACATTTGACATATCATATATTTATTTTCTCTTGCATTAAACCATTCAAACATTGCTCATAAATCATATGAATACTTTCCTTTCCTATCCACAACATTCCACATGGTTAATAGATATAATTAAGAATATATCAACCTATAAAACATAAAATGTATCATGAAATGGATTTCAATGCATAAATAGTCCATTACATATTTCACTTGTTACCTTTTCTATCCAATTAAACATATTACATTATCCATTCCGTACACTTAACAACACAGCTCATCTTATATACACACTTTTCCATTTTTAAGCATTAATTACCCATTGAACCAACTAGAATAACATCGTATACTCGGGAAATGCTCACACATAGTGTGCCTTTACATGTAACTGTAACCATATCATATAGTGCTCACACGAGCTGTAAAATGGGCCTACTCATACGAGCTATGGGTCGGGATGTTAGCTACTCGATGCTACTACACGAGCTGTGGAGAATCTACAACAAATGCAAGACTTCAGCCATCGGTAAGACATCCAGGACCAACACCCGAAACCGTATAATCCCTAATAACATGTCATTTGTATCCTAAGTATTCACAATGTTCAAACAGGGAATTTTTTTCATATCAATCCTTTAACTTCCTTTTCATAATATCATTTCATATACAAAATCATGAATATCACATTTTGCATTTACGCTCATCAATTGAGTGTACATTACAATTTCATCCTAATAACTAGTTAACAATTTACATTCAATAAAAGTTATACAAAGTATCACATTACTTAAACTTCTATTAAAAAAACAAATAATCAATTTACCATTGTACGAACTTACCTCGACAAATCTAGTTGTAAAAACGATGCCGACGACTAATCCGACACATTAACTTTTCCTCGGTTTAGATCCATTTGGTTCGTTTCTTGATCTAAATAATAATTTTCATTCAATTAAACCATTCAAATAACTTAATATAATTAATTCAACTTATAATCCTTATCAATGGGAAATTTATGAAATTACCCCAATATTTTACCTTTTATGCAAATTAATCCCTAAACTCGGAACTTGCAATTTAACCACTTTTAACTAAAATTGATGCTAGCTGATTTTCCCTTAGTCTTATAACAACCCATATTTTCCCTCATTTTACACAATTTATATAGAATTTTACTATTTCAACAATTTAATCCCTAAACATTAAAATCATCAAAAATCACTTAACAAAATACCTATATTTAACAACCAAGCTTAATAATCTATCAATTAAATTCAAAAACACAATTAAGCCATTCATGGTAAGTCTTTAAACTTTTAACAGTTTTACGAATTAACCCCTAGGTTAGCTAGATTAAGCTAAAACGATAATAAAAACTTAAAAATTACTAAAAACGGGGGTTAAAATTACACACATGCAAGCTAGAATAGGAACCGAAATTCTCCAAGCTTTGCTTCCATGGTGATTCGGCCAATTAAAGTGAAAATGGGGAAGATGAACACTTAATTGTTTTTGTTTATGTTATCTTATTTACTATTTTACTATATTACCCTTACATAATTAGTTAAAACTCCAACCAAACCTTGCCCATAATTGTCCACTAACCATATATATGGTATATTACCATATAAGTCCTCTTTCATTTAATAGTGATTAGATTTTACATATTTTACAATTTAGTCCTTTTAATTAACTAACTATCTAAATATTAAAATTTCTTAACAAAATTTTAACACAACCCTAATAACACTCCGTAAATATTTACGGGCTCATTTCGTAGAAACGAGGTCCCAAAACCTCATTTTCTAAAACCATTTGACATTAGGAACATACAACTTGAACCTAATTATTCATTGAATTTACAAAAATCATTATAATAAATTTCAACATAATTCTATACTTGACTCGTAAATAT
Organism: Gossypium sturtianum; assembly: GCA_025698515.1. Classification (NCBI taxonomy): domain Eukaryota; kingdom Viridiplantae; phylum Streptophyta; class Magnoliopsida; order Malvales; family Malvaceae; genus Gossypium; species Gossypium sturtianum. The sequence continues at coordinate 105,048,896 of CM046953.1, forward strand.
TATTTAATATTTACGGACTCACTCATCAAATTTGTGGTCCTGAAACCACTATTTTCGGCACCACTGAAAAATGGGTTGTTACAGATATTTAATATTTACGAGGTTAGTATAGAAATATATTAAAGTTTGTTCTAGTAATTTTGTCGAATTGATAGTTAACTAAGGTACAATGACTAAATTATAAAAGTTTTATTGCTATAAATTTTCAATTAGCAAAGGGTTTAAAATGGTAATTAAACCATTTTCCACTCATTTTTGTTTAATGGTGATTAAGGTTGAAGATAACTAAAATTAAGTTAATAAACTAAGGTTAATTAAGTTTTAATTATTATATATATAATTGAAATAGTTGAAGGAGAAGTATTATTCATCCTTTTCATCTTCCATGACTGAACCTTCAAAGAAGAAGAAAATAAAAATCGGCATAAGGGTTTTCAAGCTTTGGCTATCAATTGGTTAGTGCAATTAAGTCATTTTCTTGTAATTTTTAAGTTTTTGAGATTGTGGGAGCTTGATTTAGCTAACCCATGTACCAATATGTAAACTGTTAAAGTTTTTGAAACTTTCCATTGATGATTTCTTAAAGAAATTGGTGTTAAATTGATAGATTTTAAGCTTAGATGTGAAAAAAGACTAGATTGTAAAGTTTAATTTTTAGTTTTGTTCAAAAGGACCAAAGTATATAATTTGTAAAATTGATGTTAAATTGATGTAATAATAGATAGTAGAGGGTCCTAAAAGGATTTAATTGAGATTGATTTTAAATCGAAGCTTAAAATTAAAAGTTATGGCTATTTCGATTTTAGGGACTAAATTGAATAAAATGAAAAAATTTAGGGATATTGAAAAATAAAATTTCATAGGCTCATTCATGTCATAATATACTATATATATATGTTTAATATTTATGAATTTAATGAAATAATTGTAATAGATTGAGAATTGGATCAAACTAGAGATAATCGGGGAAAAACTAAAAATTGTTGATTAGTCTTTGAAAATTCAATTGTTTGCTATTTTGACCAGATAAGTTCATATGGAAGTTATTATTTTATTTTATGTTTGTTTGGGTTCTAATTTATTTATATATTTGGATCGGGTAGAATTAATAAATTTGGCATTAAGGTATTAAAATGGACTGAATTGTAAATTGTGTAAAATTTTACTATATTAAAATGGACCAGGAGTAAATATGAATGGTGATCAATTATATAACTCATAAATTAAAATTATGATATTTTACAAGATAAGATTGAATTATGAATAATTATGGAGATTGGTAATGATATATATATTAAAATGATGCTCGTGTAAAGTTAGAAAAAGGTTAGAATGCGTATAATATACCATTAGAGTTATACGCACGGTGGATTAGGTGTAACGCCCCAAAAATTTAATTTTTGATTTCGTGTATGTGTGACACACAATGTCTATCTGCTTCAGTGGTTATGTGTTCTGGGTGTGTGTGTGAGGTCCTAAGTTCAAGCCTTACTTGGGCAAATTTTGGTTTTTTTTATAAATAAAGCCTTAACCTTGTGCAAAGGGCTTAAGTTTAATTGTTGGTAAGTTTATATCAGCATGGGCCTGCTGGTCTGGTGGTTAGGTGGAGTGTTGGAGTGTTAGAGGTCTTATGTTAAATTCTATGTGATGGCGTGGAGACAGTATTTTTGCTCCAAATTCGGCTAAGAGTTGTGCTGGGGCAAAATTCTGAGTAGTTGTGTTTTAGTGGGTTAATAGGGAGTGATTTTAGGAGATAATTGGGGAGAGGTTATCAGAAAATAATCTGATTATCTTTTTGTTGCAAAAAAAAAGAAGTAGAGTTTCGGTTTTCTCTCTAATTCCCCAAACTTTTTCTAACGTTTTCTTCTTATTCTTTTTTCCCTCCTCTGCCGATTCTTTCCCCTAGTTGCTGCTGAAATTTCCATTATTTTTTCCCCTTCCGTTTCTTTCTTTTTTTTTCTATTTGATTCGATTGTTCATCGTTGGTTGCGCGTGTTCGGTAAGTAACGGTTTTGTCTATTGTTAATCGTTCTTGGTTAATCTCTAAAAGAGGGATTCCTTTTTGGTGTTTAGGAGTTAATCAAGGGGCTGGTGGTTTTGAATCGACGTTGTGATTGTGTGAAGTCGTGGTTACTCAAGCGAGGCAAGGGTTTTGCTAGGTTTTTAGTCAAGTTCCTTCCGAAATTGGTTGATTAAAAATGAATTAAGTAATTAATCTGGAGATATGTTGGTTGATTTTTAGGTTTTGGAGGCTTAGGAGTGCTTACGCATCAGAAACGATACCAGGTGTGTACCCGAAATGCAGAAAACGGGATTCGACGAAAAGCTGAAATTGCTTGCTGTCGAAAAATAAGAGAAATAAGAGAAATTGACGCGAAAAATTGTAGAGAAATGAAATAAGGGTGTTATAAACTTGGAAATCAACATTTTGCACTAAAATAGTTTTGGACAGCAGCAGTAGTCTAACTTTGAAAAATCATCAAAAATAGTGGGAATTGAGTTAGAGGTTGAATAAAATATGAAGTTTTTCATGGAAGAAACAGTGTAAGCAATGAAATTGTAAATCATGAGATATAATAAATTTTGTGAGACAATGTCAAAATGATTTCGGGTTCCCCTGTTCTGACTTAGGAAAATCATCAAAAATTGTAAAAAAAATAATTAGGGGCTTAAATTTATATGTTTAAGATCTTTAATGAGTCTATTTTAAAGAGAAACAAACGGAAACATCATCTAAATTTCGTACTAAGAGATAAATAATTTTTAGTTAGGAAAGGATGACGCTGTCAAACAGCAGAATAGGGATAACTTTAATGATTTTACAGTACTTATTTGATAAACTATAAATTATGAAAAATTTATGGTAGAAAGGTATTTGAGTCTAGTTTCAAAAACATCAAGTAGATCTTAATTTGGAATTCTATAGCTAAAGATATAAATAATTTAGTGATAATGACTCAAATAGACAGCTTTGAATGAACATATAAGTAAATAGTGAAAACATATATGAGTATTGAGCTAGAATGAATTACTTTAAAAATGGATCACACGGCCAAGGCCAATTTGGGCCGAGTGGGCCACACAGGCATGTGGGCCCATTTTTACCGAAATATTTTTAAGGTTGCACGGGTCGCCCAAGTCGATCAGGAACCTCTCGTAGGGTCGATGAAGCGCTACTTAGACCCCTAAATGTGTGAAATTGATCAATGATATCATGCTTTCGGCATGTTAATATCTCGAATTGAATATATGTACTGAAATTGCATAATAGCATGTCATCCATTATGTGTTTCACTGCATTGGGTTGGGGGTTGTTATTAGGAGGAAGTGTACTGAAAGGCTTTAAGCCTAATTTCTTCGTAGCTCACCGCAAACTCATCAGACAGCCGCATTCGGTACTACTTGGAGTGTAGGGATGGGTGGGCTGATTATATCCCCACATGGAGTGTAGGGTTGGACGGAGATGGTGTGTAGAGGCTGGTTGGGTAGGATTTTGCTACTGCATAACTATTACCGCTACTGATATTGTGATGGGCTAAGGCCCTACTGCATTTTTGACACTGTACTGAGATGGGCTAAGGCCCAAACTGTCACTGATACTGAAATGGGCTTAGGCCTAAGACTGTTCAACTGTGCATTGTGAATAATGATTGTTTGTTTGTATCTGCGGGATTACACACTGAGTTTATGTAAACTCACCCTTTTTGTTTAATGTGCACAAGTAATCCCTAGACTTAGATGGATCAGTACGACGAAAGACTCAGCGGTAACCACAGTAATTTTTGGACTTCATGGTTTTCAATTTACGATTTATCATTTGATTATTATTGATTATTTGGGTTGTAAGTTAAGGACCCTCTAGGACTTTGGTTTGAAATTTGGGTTTTTATTTATTTATTTTACTTTATGGATTTATACATGCTGGTCTTAGGAAATTCGGTTTTTAAAAAGTTAAAGTAATTTCTAAATGCATGATCACCTAGACTATTTTATTAAAGCTTCCGCAACGAAGGATGTTTCAAAACAAATGTTTTAAATGAATAAAGACGACTTTCTAAGTTCTAACAAAGGTTTATTAAAGATAATAACATGGAATGTTTTCATCGTAACAACGAGGTTTCAAAAACACTATCGTGTGACATTGCCAGATACGACCATAACGTCTAGGCCGGGTTTGGGGTGTTACAATTAGTGGTATCAGAGCTAGGTTACAAAACTCGGCTGTGGATTATAGGTTTTATAAAAAAATTGGCTTTCGAAAAATTGATTGATTTCCAAATGATTTGAAATGTTTTTACTGAGTAAGTGGTATACCGAGTCTCCGGCACCGATCCTATAAGTATTCTGAACTGTGATTTGTTTTAAATCAAATCATGTATGGATAGTATATTCTCAAAACTACTATAGGTAGTAAATCATCATCAAAACACTCTAGTTAGTGTATACTAAAAATTGTAGAGAAACTGAAAACTGTAGTGAGACTGCGATTTACGAAAACAAACTCTGAATAATCGATATTGTTTTACATAAAATATTTGTTAATAAACACCGGAACTGTAACTGATTTATAAAACTGTTAATACAGATAAACGTGATTAGATAATAAGCGCACGAGGTATCCGCAGACGAGGTACTAGAGGCTGAGGTAGAGGCCGCAGAGGAGCTCGAGCTGAGTCCTTTTTCATTGGGTAGCATACTGAATTTGGATACGAGTGAGACGCCAATGTCGCCTGCTACTGAGACTGGGTCTGCAGATCGCATGGTTGGGGACGACGCATTGTCCTAGGCTATGCTAAGGATTTTAGAGAGGGTCGCTAGGCCCAATACTAGATCTGGGGGCCAAGGGTTGGTTACGGAACGACTCCAGTCCAATAGAGCTGAGCTCTTCATGGGTGTCACTAGAGTTGCCCCTAATGTGGCCGAGTACTGGATTGAGGCCACGGAGAGGATTATGGATGATTTAGATTGCACCCCTGAGCAGAAATTAAAGGGTGCAGTCTCACTGCTGTAGAATGAGGCTTATCAGTGGTGGCTTACTGTTAAGGAGGGTAGTCAGCCCAAACGTCTGACCTGGGAGTTCTTTAAGACCTCCTTCCAGGGAAAATATGTCAGAGTCAGTTATGTGGACGCCCATAAGAGGGAGTTTCTGAATCTGGCACAGGGAGATCGATCAGCGGCCGAGTATGAGACCGAGTTTCTAAGACTGAGCCGCTATGTGCGAGGTATGGTGGCATCGGAGTATGAGAGATGTGTTCGCTTTGAGGATGGCCTCAGGGATAACTTGAGGGTTCTAATAGCTCCGTAGAGGGAGCGAGATTTTTCTGCCTTGGTCGAGAAGGCGAAGATCGCCGAGAAGGTTAAGTGCACTAAGCGCCAAAACCACGATAGAGAGAGAGGTAGGAACAAAAAGGATTCGAAACCTTCGAGTTCTGTACAGAGGCTTAAGAAAAAGGCCAAAGCTGATGGACCAGTTAGAGCTGGACCCCCTGTTGCTGCTACTGGACAGCAGTCATGTGTTGATTATGGTAGGCGCCACCAGGGCGAGTGTTGGAGGAGGACTGGGACGTGTCTGAGGTGTGGATCATTGGATCACCGTATCAGGGAGTGTCCACTGAGGGCTGATCAGATGCAAGCTCAAGGTACTGGTAATGCACAGCTTCAGAGGGTAGCACAACAGCCATCGAGAGGCTGTAGTCAGACTAGGGTGGTAATGGCATGGGCCGTGGGCAGAGAGCACTGGACAGAGGTGATGGATAGGCTGAGGTGAGGCAGCCGGCTCTAGTATATGCTGCACGTTTCCGAGAGGATGGAGATGCTCTGGACATCATCACGGGTACGTTTCTTATTCATGATGTACCTTATATTGCATTGATAGATATAGGATCCGTTCACTCCTATATAGCTTGTACTGTGTCTGGAAACTTGGGGATTTCAGTTGAAAGCACTACAGTGAGGTTACGGTACTGAGCCCGTTAGGGCAGTCTGTTAGAGTTAGCAAACTGTATAGAGACGTTCCTTTAGAGGTACAAGGGGCAATCTTCCTAGCTGATTTGATGGAGCTTTCATTTAGGGAATTCGACCTAATTCTGGGGATGGACTGGTTGGTCAAGCATCGTGTTAGCTTGGACTGTGTGACTAAGAGGGTCGTAGTAAGGACTGAGGAGGATAAGAAGGTAGTCATGATTGGAGAACGCCGGAATTACTTATCTAATATAATCTCTGCACTGGTGGCAGAGAAGATGGTTCGTAAGAGATGTGAGGCATTCTTGGCCTACGTAAGTGTTTCAAATTTTGGGGATTCTACAGTTAAGGATATCAGAACGGTAAAAGATTTTTCGGACGTCTTTCCTGAGGAGCTACTGGGGTTACCTCCGAATTGCGAGTTGGAATTTGGGATTGAGCTACTTCCAGGTACAGCTCTGGTGTCCATCGCTCCCTATCGAATGGCACCGAATGAGCTTATGGAGCTTAAGGCTCAGATTTAGGAGTTGTGCTATTGATTTTCGAGGTAGTTGGAAGGATTATCTAACGCTAGCGGAGTTCGCCTATAATAACAGTTTCCAGTCTAGTATCCAGATGGCACCTGACGATGCACTGTATGGTCGTAAGTGTCGCATTCCTTTATGTTGGACTGAGTTGGGCGAGCGACGTGTTCTGGGTCCTGAGTTGGTTTCTGAGACAGAAGATAAGGTTAAACTGATTTGGGATCGACTAAAAGCGGCTTCTGACAGACAGAAATCCTATGTGGACCTGAAGTGACGTGAGATTAAGTATTCGGTGGGGGACTTTGTATTCCTTAAGGTCTCACTATGGAAGAAGGTATTGAGGTTTGGTCATAAGGGCAAGTTGAACCTTAGGTTTATTGGACCTTACCGTATTTTGAAGCGAGTGGGACCAATCGCTTATCAGTTTGAGCTACCTCCAGAGTTGGATCGTATCCATGACGTGTTCCACGTCTTAATGTTAAGGCGCTACCGCTCTGATCCTACTCACATCGTTTTTGTTGAAGAGATTGAGGTTAGGCCAGACTTGACCTTTGAAGAGGAGCCGATTCAGATTCTAGATTGATATGTAAAAGTACTGAGGAGGAAATCTATTCCACTGGTTAAGGTTCTTTGGCGTAATCATAGCACTGAGGAGGCTACGTGGGAGCCTGAGGATACGATGCGTCAGCAATATCCTTATCTGTTCTGACCGGGTAAATTTTGAGGACGAAATTTTCTTTTAGGGGGTAGAATTGTAATGCCCCAAAATTTTAATTTTTGATTTCGTGTATGTGGGACACACAATGTTTATCTGCTTCAGTGGTTATGTGTTTTGGGTGTGTGTGTGAGGTCCCAAGTTCAAGCCTTACTTGGGCAAATTTTGGTATTTTTTTATAAATAAAGCCTTAACCTTGTGCAAAGGCTTAAGTTTAATTGTTGGTAAGTTTATATCAGAATGGACCTATTGGTCTGGTGGTTAAGTGGAGTGTTGGAGTGTTGGAGGTCCTGTGTTCAATTCTCTGTGATGGCGTGGAGACAGTATTTTTGCTCCAATTTCGGCTAAGAGTTGTGTTAGGGCAAAATTCTGAGTAGTTGTGTTTTAGTGGGTTAATAGGGAGTGATTTTAGGAGATAATTGCGGAGAGGTTGTCAGAAAATAATCTGATTATCTTTTTGTTGCAAAAAAAGTAGAGTTTCGATTTTCTCTCTAATTCCCCAAACTTTTTCTGATGTTTTCTTCCTCTTCTTTTTCCCTCCTCTGCCGATTCTTTCCCCTAGTTGCTGCTAAAATTTCCATTATTTTTTCCCCTTCCATTTCTTTCTTTTTTTTCCCAATTGATTTGGTTGTTCATCGTTGGTTGGGCGTATTCGGAAAGTAGCGGTTTTGTCTATTGTTAATCATTCTTGGTTTATCTCTAAAAGGGGGATTCCTTTTTGGTGTTTAAGAGTTAATCAAGGGGCTGATGGTTTTGAATCGACGCTGTAATTGTGCGAAGTCGTGGTTACTCAAGCGAGGCAAGGGTTTTGCTAGGTTTTTAGTCAAGTTCCTTCCGAAATTGGTTGATTAAAAACGAATTAAGTAATTAATCTGGAGATATGTTGGTCGATTTTTAAGTTCTGGAGGCTTAGGAGTGCTTACGCATCGAAAAACGATACAGTGTGTACCAAACATAAAAACGGATTCAGAGAAAAGCCAAAATTTCTTGCTGTCGAGAAATAAGAGAAATAAGAGAAAATGATACGACAAATTGTAGAGAAAGCAAATAAGGGTGTTATAAACTTGGAAATCAACATTTTGCACTAAAATAATTTTGGACAGCAGCAGTAGTCTAACTTTGAAAAATCATCAAAAATAGGGGGAATTGAGTTAGAGGTTGAATAAAATATGAAGTTTCTCATGGAAGAAACAGTGTAAGCAATAGAATTGTAAATCATGAGATATAATAAATTTTGTGAGACAAGGTCAGAATGATTTCGTGTTCCCCTGTTCTGACTTAGGAAAATCATCAAAAATTGTAAAAAATAATAATTAGGGGCTTAAATTTATATGTTTAAATCCTTAATTAGTCTATTTTTAATAGAAACAAACGGAAACATCATCTAAATTTCGTACTAAGAGATAAATAATTTTTAGTAAGGAAAGGATGAAGCTGTCAAACAGCATAATAGTGATAACTTTAAAGATTTTACTGTACTTATTTGATAAACTATAAATTCTGAAAATTTTATGGTAGAAAGGTATTTGAGTCTAGTTTCAAAAACATTAAGCGGATCTTAATTTGGAATTTTGTAGCTCAAGATATAAATAATTTAGTGATAATGACTCAAGTAGACAGCTTTGAATGAACATATAAGTAAATAGTGAAAACATATATGAGTATTGAGCTAGCATGGGTTACTTTAAAAATGGATCACACGGCTAAGGCCAATTTGGGCCGAGTGGGAAACACAGGCGTGTGAGCTCACACGGGTAGATCACATGGACGTGTGGGCCTATTTTTACCGAAGTGTTTTTAAGGTTGCACGGGTCGCCCAAGTCGACTGTGAACCTACTGTAGGGTCGGTAAGCGCTACTTAGACCCCTAAATGTATGAAATTGACTGAATGATTTCTTTACTGGGCATGTTAATATCTGAACTGAATATATGTACTGAAATTGCATAATAGCATGTCATCCATTGTGTGTTGCATTGCATTGGGTTGGGGTTGTTATTCGGAGGAAGTGTCTTTGAAAGGCTTTAAGCCTAATTTATCGGGCACTCACCGCAAACTCTTGTCAGACAGCCGTATTCAGTACTACTTGGAGTGTAGGGATGGGTGGGTTGATTATATCCCCACATGGAGTGTAGGGTTGGACAGAGATGGTGTGTAGAGGCTGGTTGGGTAGGATTTTGCTCTTTGTGCATAATCAAGCATCACATCGATACGGTGATGGGCTAAGGTCCTACTGCATTTTTGACACTGTATTGAGATGGGCTAAGGCCCAAACTGTGACTGATACTGAAATGGGCTTAGTCCCAAGACTGTTCAACTGTGCACTGTGAATACTGATTGTTTGTTTGTTTCTGCGGGATTACACACTGAGTTTACGTAAACTCACCTTTTTTTTTTAATGTACACAGGTAATCCCCAGACTTAGACGGATCGGTGCGACGGAAGACTCAAGAGTGACCACAGTAATTTTTGGACTTCATGGTTTTCAATTTACGATTTATGATTTGATTATTATTGATTATTTGGGTTGTAATTTAAGGACCCTCTGAGACTTTGGTTTTAAATTTGAGTTTTTATTTATTTATTTTACTTTGTGGATTTATACATGCTGGTCGTAGGAAATTCGGTTTTTAAAAAGTTAAAGTAATTTCTAAACGCATGATCACCTAGACCATTTTATTAAAGCTTCCGCAACGAGGGATGTTTCAAAACTAATGTTTTAAATGAATAAAGACGACTTCCTAAGTTCTAACAAAGGTTTACTAAAGATAATAACACGGAATGTTTTTATCGTAACAACGAGGTTTCAAAAACACTATCGTGTGACATTGCCAGATACGGCCATAACGTCTAGGCCGGGTTTGGGGTGTTACATTAAGAATTTTACATCCTATTATAATGTTAGCCTGTGTGAGCAATCTTATTGTAATGTCAGTTTGTGTGAGCAAAAATATTATAATGTCAGCTTATGTGAGCAATCCTATTATAATGTCAGCCTGTGTCCGAGTTCGATTTACTATAGTTTCCTCGAGCAAAACCTTAACTTAATGGAAATGAAAATTTTGAAATGGTTTGAATATAGATTGAATGATATATGTTTTCAAATGTAATTATGGTAAACAATTTCTTACCTACTGTTCTTAATATGCAAATGGACTAACCTATTTGGTTGTAAATGATGTTATCCATTATTTACTTCAAAGTATGCCAAGGAATGTCCTATTAAATGCCAATGTGTTTAATTGTTTAGCTTATTGAATTGTAAGGTAAGTTAAGTAAATTTCATATGAACTTACTAAGCATTGTATATGCTTACCATGTTGTTTTTCCTTTCCTATTACTCAATTCGCTAGCTATTTGGTCATTTTGAATCTAAGGTTGTGGCATGCATATAGGTGTCTTGGTTTATCTAAGTTTTTTTTAATAAGTTAAAAAGGTTATTGAACTTAGTATATGTGAATTAGAATGTTGGTTTGCAAATGGTTCAAAAATTCATGATTTTGCACTTATGAAGCTAGTGTGTTTTGAGTTTTATGCTTAATGTATGTATGACATGTAAATTGGTATGTTTCAAGAAGATTTGATATAGATAAATGTTTGGCATTTGGGTAATTGCTTGATATGTATGCCATGGTATTGGAATGATGTGTCTAATGGTGGAATAGATTATATAAGTTGGTATGTGTTTGAAGTGTTTTGGTACAGGTGAAGTTAGTTATTTGTGCACAAATTAATGAGTTTGTATGAAAGCTATAAAATAGGTACCAAATGGCTCAAATTTTACAAAAAATAGAGTTCTCGTCTCGACGAGCAACCTTCCTCGTCGCAACGTCAGTTGACAGTGAGTCACGTTGCAGCGTTGAGTGGCCTGAGGTCACAACATGACATACTGTTTGGCGATGTCACGATGTGAAGGAAGTGACATCACGATGTCGGCCCTGAAGTTTTAAAACTTTACAATTTGGTCATATTTCATGATCGGGGCAACAAAAGAGCTTTGTAAGCTTGATTGAGACTTAGATTTGATTGTTTATCATAATATAAACGTGTTTAACACTTAATTGCATGTTTGATTGATAACTACTGTTTGAACTGATCGTAGTTGCTCCGAAAACGTAGGTGACATCTTGTAGCTCGGACTTGACGATCGAATTTGGTGAGGGATGTTACAGTATAGACACAACCGTAGCCATAATGGGATTAATTTTATTTTTGAAAATTCTAAAATTTTTATAATTTTTAAAAATTCTGTATTTTATTTTCTAAATGATTTTCTATTTTTTTAAAAATATTTTTCTATTTTTTCATTTTTTAAAAATTTTCAAATTTTCAAAATTTTCAAATTTTTTATAATTTTTATAAATTCTATTGTTTTTAAATTAGACTTTTTATGCATTTAATGTTTTTTTTTTTAAAAAAATATTTTTTAATTATTTTATAAATTCTATCTTTTTAAATTTTCAAATATTTAAAAAAAATTAGAATTTTTTATGATTTTTTTAAAAATTAAGATAAAATTAACACCATGTAGGGGCTTCCACAGAATGTGCCAATTCAAGGGTTTAATTGAGTGCGTAAGTTCAATTAAGGGCTCAATTAGGTATTATTTTCGATTGAAGGCTCAATTGATATATGAATTATTTTCAAATGGCTTTTTATATAATAAGCCAAGGTTTAAATATGCTAAATGTCCCTATACTCTTTTGAATTTAAAATGTAGTCCCTATACTTTAACTTTTAAGACATTGAGTATCTGTACTTTTTTTTTTTTTAAAATCTTGGTCTCTCCATTTAATCTTGTGATTAAAGTTAAAAGTGTCAAAGGTAAATAACCTTTTTAGCCCTCAACATTTACATTCTTTTGTTAATTTGGTCCTTACACTTTAAAAGTACATAAAAAATTTAAAATTTTATTCTTTTCATATTTTAAATAAAAACATAAAAACATTATAATTTTTTATTTTTTTAAAATAAAATTATGAAAAAATAAAAACTATTTAAAATTCAAAAATAAAAAATGTTTTTAAAAATATAAATAAAAATTCCAAAATTTAATGTTATCTAAGCCGAATCGGACCGACAGTCAGATCGAGAATCAGTTTGGGTATTGGTTCGATGAGAGGTAAAAAATCGGTTGACAAGTGAAACATTACAGACTAGCTGAATCGAGCTAAAAAATCAGTTGAACCAATTTCAAACAAGTCTAACCAATTGGTTACCAGAATGATCGGTCCAACTGGTTGAAATCAAATAAATTATTAAAAAAATTAAAAATTATAAAAATCGGTTCAATTGTCAGTTCAACTGATTTTTTAGCCTGCTTCAACCAATCCATATTGGTTCACGGGTCAATTAATTTTTAAAATTTTAAAACTTTTTTAGCCTTCAACATTTACAGTTTTCTTCCAATTTGGCCCATACCCTTTAAAGTACGTAATTTTAAAAAAAAAAGTTTTTTTCTAATTAAAAAACATAAAAATGAAAAAAAAAATAAAATGAAAAAAATAAAATCTCTTTAAATTTGAAAAATAAAAAATATTTTTAAAATATAAAAAATTTCAAAATTCAGTGTTATCTAAACCAAACTGGACTGACTGGATCAAGAACCAACTAAGGTATCAGTCTGATGAGAGGTAAAAATTTGGTTGACCTGCAAACCGGTACAGATTGGTTGAACCTGGTTAAAAAAAAACGGTTAAACTAGAAGTTGAACTGACTTTTATAATTTTTTATTTTTTAATTTTTTAATATTTTATTTACTTTGAATCGATCAGATTGGCCCTTCTGGGAACCAAATGGTCGGACTAGTTCGAAATTGGTTTAACTAATTTTTTTAGCTCGGTTAAACTAGTCCATATCGTTTCACGAGTCAACCGATTTTTTTTACCTTTCACCGAATTAATACCCAGTTGGTTCCCGATTCGACTAGCTGGTTCGATCTAGTTTAGATGACATTGAATTTAAGAATTTTTTATATTCTTAAAATCATTTTTTTAATTTTAAAGTTTTTTTTGATATTATTTTTAAATTTTAATAATTTTTATTTAAAATATGAAAATTTAATTTTAAATTTTTTATGTACTTTTAAAGGGTAATAACCGAATTGACAAAAACTATAAATGTTGAGGGCTAATAAATTTATTTCACCTTTGACATCGTTAACATTAACAACAAAACTAAATTGATGGACCAAGATTTTTAAATAAAAAAAAAAGTATATGGACTCAATGTTTGAAAATTAAAGTATGTAGACTAAATTTTAAATTTCAAAAGAGTACAAGGACCTTTGGCACATTTAAACCCTTTATTAAAAGAATTTAGTAGTTAGGTATATTTATTCAAGTAGCATCTAAGAAAAATTACCAGTAAAAAAAAGGAGATTGTTAGCAATAAGAAGTTTGAATTATGTAAAAAAAATGGAGCATAAAAGGAATGCTTCTTTGAAAAGGTAATATCGAATCATGTTCAAATAACAATGGTATCGAAAAGTGTAATACCCCATACCCGAACTGACTATCGGGTCCTAGATACGAGATGCAACATTCGTTATCGGATCGACTACAACTTCATTTACATATTAAATAAATAATTTATACAAGTCATTATGATCAATTCTTAATTATAATATGTTATTCAATCAAATTCAAGTTATAAATGAGCTTATGAAAGCTCTTATAATGAATAAATGTTGATTGATGGCTAAAATGTAAAATTTTTCGAAGTACTGAGTTGACGTTGCGATGTTGAGGGAATCACATCGTGACATTGAAAGTAGGAGCTTGTCGTTGTGACTTCAGCAGGGGATGTTGTGACTTTGAGAAAATAATGGGTATTGTCGCGACCATGGAATAGGGGACGATCGCGACATTACTTACTGGCAAGCTCACGTCACGACGTTGGAGGATTGTAGTCACGACATTACTTACTGGCAAGTTCATGTCACATCACGACATTTGACCGCCTCCAAACGTGCAAACATTTAGAGTAGAAATCGTGCAAATAAAATAAATAATTATATTTAACTGCGATATCTATAAGTGAACAGGTCAAATTGTAATATAGTTTGTTTACAACGAAACACTTGATTAGTATTTTGAGGACCGTGCCCAAGGGATTGTAGATTGAAGAAATTATTATTAAATTAATTACAAAAAATAATTACTAATCTAATCGAGTTACTAATTAGTAGTGTAAATCCAAATTAAAGTGTTAATTCAACTAATTAACTTAAATTAACCTAATGGAATTTCCTATTCCTAGTGTCAACGATGCGAGCTCTTGGCCTATGATCGATTAAATCCTTAATTATCTAATTAAGCCATTAATTAACCTTAATTGATTCTTTATCACCCTTAGCTAGTATACCTGTTAGGTCTCATCTTTACTAAGGTTTACCACATACATCACCCTTTCGGTCTTTTCCTAGGCATACGATTCTCCATTAGGTCTCACTGCTTGGTACAAGTTATACTCGATAAGATACCCTTTCGGTTCTTCGTCAGGGGCACCATTCCCTAATATACTAAGTACCCTTGAATAAACACTTAATTTTAGATAAATAATAACTCAATTAATTAATCAGTTCCATAACCGAATCATGTAAGATATAAATGCCACATCCTGGTTTGGTGAACCAGATCGGTTCAGGAGAATACACCGGCTAGGATCGCCTAAGTTGTGAGACTTGGACTGAATAAGGTGGGTAATTTTGTGGCAGGGTACTTCATAGAACTTCATCAATACTGCAAAATTTCACTTCGCAAGATGACGAGTTCTAGCTAGTGGCGAGAAACATATTAAGAGGACTTTCCCACTAATAAGATCACCACTCATGTTGTAACGCCCCAAATAATTTATTTTTGCTTCTGTAAAATCTGACACAACTGCTGGGTGGTCTTGGGTTCAAGTCCTAATTCTATCAATTTTGGTTATTTTTGAATCTAAGCCTTATCTTTGTTCAGTGGGCTTTTATTAAATTATTTGTAAATTCATATCAGAATGAGCCTACTGGTTCAAGTGGTAAGGGAATTGGTGTGTTGGAGGTCTTGTGTTCGAATCCCTGCGCGAGCATAGGAGTTTATTTTTGCTTGTTTGACTGAGAGAGTTTCAGTTGAACAGAAATTCTGAGTAAGTGGTTTGTTAGTGGGTTAATGGAAGGAAATTTAGGGAGTTATTAGATTCTGATTGGTTTGGTTCTGTTTCCAAACTTCCTTCTTGACTTTTTTGTCTTTTTCGCTACTCTCCATTTTTTATTTCTTTTTGCTTTTTCTGCGGTTACTGTTGTGTTTCTTGCAACTGTTGTTGCTACGGTTTCTTTTAAATTCGTTAACCTGCATGGTAAGTGAAGTTGGGTTTTTCGTTAACAGTTGATTGTTGGTATTTTGGCCAATTTTATTGATGGCCGATAATTAGTGGTAATCGTTGAATTCTATGGCGTAGGAGAAGGCGATGAGGTAGTGGTTGTCACTCCAACGGTTTAGTTTACCACATGTAATCGTTTCTACGGTGGTAAGTTTTTGTAATTGAATCGATTTAGTTTTGTAACTCGATTTTGGTTGTTAAAAGGGTTTTGGGTATGCTATTCTTTAGGTCTTGGAAGGCTCGGGATAGTATTGGCATCAAAACGCTATCAGGTGTGTACCTGAAACGCAGAAAATGAGGTTTTGGAAAAAGCTGAAAAACTATTCTGTCGACGCCACACGGGCGTGTGGTCACCCGTGTGGTAGGCCATGTGCGAGAACAAGGCCGTGTGGTCGACGAAGGCAGGGTCGTGCGCAGCACACGGTCGTGTGGTGGCTCGAGTATAGCCGTGTGGGCCACACAGGCTAGGCTGAGTTGGGCGTGTGGGCCACACGGACGTGTGGATGCTTGGGCTAGGTCGTGTAGGCCACACGGGCAAGGCCAAATCTGGGCGTGTGGGCCACACGGGCAATCCACATGGGCATGTGGGCCCAAATTTCTAAAATTTTCCCTAGGGTCGCACGGGTCGCTCCGATCGAATGTGGGCCTACTGTAGGGTTGATAAGGGCTAACTATACCCTAAATTGTATGCTAAAACATTTTGATAGACTGAACTGTATAGGATACTAAATGTATGCCTGAATATTTTGATGTATGTGTATTTGATATCTGTATTAAGCATGTTGAGCATGTTATATCTCGCATCCCGATTTACATATTCATTATTGGGGTGGGGATTTATATGTATGGAGGAAGTATCTGATACGCGTTAATCGTCTATATTCTGGCAGCTTGGTTGCATATACATTTTGATATGTGTCTTAAAGGAACAAAGTGGTGTGTAGGGATGGGTGGGTGTTTTAAACCCCACATGGTGTGATGGGATGGTCGAAGATGGTGTGTAGAGGATGGGGGTTGTAACACCCCTTACCCGTATTCAATGCTGGAACAGGGTACGAGGCATTACCGGACATAAACACAAGCAAACATATAAAATCAAGACATAAATTTCCATCCAAGTTTAAAACCTTTCACATACATTCATATCGTCCCTATTACGAGCCTACGAGGCCCAAAACATGCATCGGAAGTGGTTCGGGACTAAACTGAGAACTTTAGAAACTTTTGGGAAACTTAGAAAATTTTCCATGGAAACAGAGCCACACCCCCGTGTGGACCAAGGCACACGCCCGTGTAGTAAGTGACACGTCCGTGTCCCTAACCCGTGTAACTCTCTGTTTATGACGTCATCATCATATTAAGGTCACACGGCCAAGGCACAGGCTTGTGTGCTTAGGCCGTGTGGTCGATTAATTTTTTGTAATTTTTCATAAAATAGGTGCAGACTTCACACGGCCAGGGCACGCGCCCGTGTTCGAGGCCGTGTCGTCCACACAGATGAGACACACACCCGTGTCTCTGCCCGTGTGCTTATTACTGAGCATTCTATTTTGCAACAATTTAGGTGCAGGGGACACACAGCCAGAACACACGCCCATGGGGCAAGTCGTGTGTCACACACGGCCTAGAAACACACTCGTGTGTCTACCCGTGTGGACAAAAACAAGGCTATTTACCAAGCCATTTTGTCACCCTTCCATGCACATACCTACACAACAAAACATAACACCAATCAAAGCATATACATTCAACCAAATCAACCACAACCAAGGCAGCAACACTCATTCATATACTACCATCTATCACATACAACCATCACATACTTATCAACTCAAGCATGCAAATTCCCGCATCCATGATAAGCATCATCAATTGTATATATATACCTAAACCACTATTAGCCAATTTCAATGGCCATTTACAAAATGAATTATCAACCAACATTAGCCAATACATTTGGCCCAAATCAATTATGACACATAACAAAATAACCAAGTCCCTATACATGCCACAACTCAAAATATTAAAATCGTTGGTACCTAAAATGATAAGTTGATAGTGTGAGTGAATCTCCGACAGTCTCCAATCCCCGAGCTAGCTTGGTGACACTATAAGACAAGGTAAATGAAAGGGGAGTAAGCTTTAAAGCTTAGTAAGTTCCTATGCAAATAATAGGCATTATAACACACATTTAACACATAATTAACATGATGTAGATTAACATAAATGTCATTATAAATCTCATAGTCAAACTTACTCAATCACAAACTTACCGAGGGTTCATCACATAATGAGCTCATTAAGCATGAGTCTTATGTACATACCTGTACCCAAGTACAACATACCAAAGTCTTTCACAACTTTAACATTTCTGTCGAACTACCCGTTGAACCACTTGGAATACTAAAGGATACTCGGGACATCTCACATTCACAGTACCAAACCAATGCCATATCCCAGATATGGTCTTACATGGGATCTCATATCGATACCAATAGCCCAGCTATGGTCTTACACGAAGTCTCATATCGATGCCATATCCCAGATATGGTCTTACATGAAATCTCAATAACCTTAATGTCATGACATTTGTATCCTAACTATTCCTAAGGTTCAACCGGGATTTTCTCGCTCGTCGAACTTTGTCGATTACGTTCAAGGAGTCGATCATAATTAATACAATATTAAAGAATTAATAACATAAATAAAATAATGCATTATTTACATACGAACTTACCTCGGTATAAAAATAGTAGGAATGGGACCTAATTGTCAAGGGTTTAATCAGCAAGCTCTAAAACCACCTCAAGCTGAGGCATCAAACAATTTGGAGAACTTGTTGAAAGCGTACATGGCAAAGAATGACGCTTTGATCCAAAGTCAAGCAGCAACACTGAAAAATTTGGAAAACCAAAAGGGTCAATTGGCTACGGAGCTACGTAATAGACCGCAAAGAACCTTGCCGAGCGATACTGAGAATCCAAGAAATTTGGGTAAAGAACATATCAAGGCAGTGGCATTGCGAAGTGGTAAAATTCTGAAACCCCGATTGATTGATGTCGAAGATAAGCCCATTTAGAAGAATCAACCAGCTGTTGAAATTCCTACACCAAAGGAATCAGAATCTGCAAAGTCTGACAAGGTAAACCCTGACTTAGTGAGTTCAGATATTTTAACATCTTCTTTGGATGCAGATTTACCTACTCAGAAAAGTTATCCGGTTCAACCAAAAGTTCCATCACCTTCATATCCGCAAAGATTACAGCAACAAAAGTATAAACAGGAGGTGCAATTCAAGAAGTTTTTGGATGTTCTGAAGCAGTTACACATCAATATTCCGTTGGTGGAGGCTTTAGAACAAATGCCGAATTATGTGAAGTTTATGAAGGATATACTATCCAAGAAGAAACGACTGAGTGAGTATGAGACTGTTGCCTTGACAAATGAGTGCAGTGCGTTCCTGCAGAACAAACTGCCACCGAAATTGAAAGACCCAGGAAGCTTTACTATACCCTGTAACATTGGTGAATCTTATTGTGGTAAAGCTTTGTGTGACTTAGGAGCGAGTATCAACTTGATGCCTAAGTCTATTTTCAATATGTTAGGGATAGGTGAAGTAAGACCTACAACTGTGATGCTTCAGCTAGTGGATCGATCTTTAGCATATTCCGAAGGAAAGATCGAGGATGTTTTGGTAAGAGTCGATAAATTTATTTTTCCTGCTGATTTCATTGTATTAGATTTTGAAGTAGACAAGGAAGTGCCGATCATCCTTGGGAGACCTTTCTTAGCCACGGGAAGAACGTTAATTGATGTGCAGAAAGGTGAACTCACCATGCGAGTTCAAGACGATCAGGTAACCTTTAACATTCTTAAAGCTATGAAATTTCCCGATCCGGCAGAGGAGTGTTCAGTTATGGAAGAGATAGAAACCTTGGTTTCTATGGAAAGCAATTTTGAAGAAGATCCATTGGAGAAAGCCTTAGATCTTGACCCTTTGGAGGATGAAGAAGGTGAAGAAAACATGGCTTTGATGGAAGCCAATCCGAGAAATTTTATTCAATCCAAACGGTTTGAACTGTTGGAGTTGGAAGTCAGAGAATTTGTGCAACCCAAGTTGTCAATTGAAGAACCACCTAAACTCGAACTAAAGGTACTTCCTTCCTATTTGAAATACGTTTATTTAGGTGACTGTTCTACTTTGCCTGTGATTATTTCAGCGGAACTGACGAAAGATCAAGAGGTGCAACTAATTGCTGTTCTAAAGAAATTTAAGAAAGTAATTGGTTGGACCATATCTGATATTCGAGGTATAAGCCCTTATTTTTGTATGCATAAATCATTTTAGAAGAAGGTGAAAGAGCTCGAATTGATGGGCAAAGGAGGCTCAATCCTATTATGAAAGAAGTTCTGAGAAAGGAAGTGATCAAATGGTTAGATGCAGGAATCATCTATCCTATTTCAGATAGTTCGTGGTTAAGTCCGGTGCAGTGTGTGCCGAAGAAAGGTGGAATCACGATTGTTAAAAATGAGCATAACGAGTTAATTCCAACGAGAACTGTTACCGGTTGGAGAATTTGTATTGATTACAGAAAGTTGAACAAAGCCACTCGGAAGGACCATTTTCCATTCCCTTTTATGGATCAGATGTTAGATCGACTGGCAGGTAATGAATTCTATTATTTTTTAGATGGCTATTCGGGATATAACCAAATAGTTGTAGCCCCAGAGGACCAACATAAAACAACCTTTACTTGTCCATACGGTACGTTTACTTTTAGGCGAATGCCTTTTGCTTTATGCGATGCACCTGTAATTTTTCAACGATGCATGATGGCAATATTTACTGATATGATTGAAAATTTTGTTAAGGTTTTCATGGAAGATTTTTCTATTTTTGGTAACACTTATGATATCTGTTTGAGTAATTTGGCTAAGGTACTAAAGAGATGCGAAGAGATGAATCTTGTCCTTAATTGGGAAAAATGCCATTTTATGGTCAAGGAAGGGATTGTCTTATGTCATAAGATCTCAAAGAAAGGAATTGAAGTCGATAAAACAAAGACGTAATTGAAAGATTACCGGCCCCAATGAATGTGAAAGGAGTCAGAAGTTTCTTAGGCCATGCCGGTTTTTACCAAAGGTTTATCAAAGATTTTTCGAAAATTTCTAAACTGTTGTGTTTGTTGTTAGAGAAAGATACAGTGTTTGATTTCAACAAAGCATGTTTGGAAGCTTTTGAAGATCTAAAGAAGCGGTTAATCTCAGCGCCAATAATCATTACACCTGATTGGAACTCACCTTTTGAGTTGATGTGCGATGCGAGTGACTATGCCGTTGGAGTTGTGATGGGTCAAAGAAGAAACAAAGTGTTTCACCCTATTTACTATGCAAGTAGAACTTTGACGGGAGCCCAACTCAATTATACGGTAACCGAAAAGGAACTCTTCGCTATAGTTTTTGCTTTTGACAAGTTCCGCTCATATCTTAAAGGTACCAAAGTTACAGTATTTACTGACCATGCGGCCATTAAATACTTGCTCAGGAAGAAAGATGCAAAACCAAGGCTAATTTGTTGGATACTTTTACTCCAAGAATTTGACTTTGAGATCCAAGACAGGAAAGGTGTCAAAAATCAAATAGCTGATCATCTGTCGAGGTTGGAACAAGACGAGGTAACTCGATCATGTGTGCCTATCAACGAGAATTTCCCAAATGAACACTTATTTGAGGTAAGTCGAATTCATGAAACACCTTGGTTTGTTGATTTTTCCAATTATCTTGCATGTGGAATAATTCCTCGAGAAATGACATACCAACAAAGGAAAAAATTCCTTCATGATAGTCGGTATTATTTTTGGGAGGATCCGTTTTTGTTTAAACAGTGTGCAGATAATATAATCCGAAAGTGTGTAGCTGAAAGTGAGATTGCTAAGATCTTGTGTCATTGCCATTCATCTCCAAGTGGGGGACACTTTGGTGGTTCACGTACTGCAGCAAAGATTTTGCAAACAGGTTTCTTTTGGCCTACACTATTTAAAGATGCTTATGCTTATGTGAAGAACTGTGATAAATGCCAAAGGACCGGAAATATATCAAGGAGGAATGAGATGCCCTTGACAAAAATTTTGGAGATTGAATTGTTCGACGTATGGGGCATTGACTTCTTAGGCTCGTTTCCTTCTTCGTATGGGAACAAATACATCTTAGTTATTGTGGACTATGTATCCAAGTGGGTTGAAGCTGAAGCATACCATACAAATGATGCTAAGGTAGTCATGCGATTCCTACATAATCATGTGTTTACACGATTTGGGACACCAAGAGCTATTATTAGTGATGAAGGTTCTCACTTTGTGAACAAATGGCTTCAGTGGTTACTTGAAAAATATGATGTGAAGCACAAGATTGCTACTGCCTATCACCCCTAGTCTAATGGGCAAGTTGAAAGAGTGAATCGCGAAATCAAAGGTATCCTTGAAAAGGTAGTATGCCCTAGTAGAAAAGATTGGTCTCGAAGGCTTGATGATGTATTATGGGCCTATCGAATAGGATTTAAGACATCGTTAGGAATGACTCCTTATTGGTTAGTCTTTGGAAAGGCATGTCATTTTCCATTAGAGTTAGAGAATAAAGTTCACTGGGCTTTGAAGCAGTTGAACTTTGATCTTAAGCAAGCCGGTGAGAGAAGGATGTTACAACTTGATGAGTTAGAAGAGCTGAGGTTGTTTTCCTATGAGAATGCCAAAATGTGTAAAGAAAGATCAAATAGATGGCATGATAGTTATATACAACCTCGCGAGTTTAAAGAAGGTCAGAAGGTTTTGTTGTTTAATTCAAGGTTGAAGTTATTTCCTGAGAAGCTTAAATCCTGATGTAATGGACCTTATACCATATACCGAGTTTATCCTTATGGAGCTATTGAATTATACAACAATTACGGAGGTACGTTTAAAGTTAATGGTCAACGTCTCAAACACTACTGGGATGGTGAAGTTGAGCGAGTTGAATCCTCGTTCAAATTAACAGACCCTTAATTTTTCATGAACTCATTTTGTAAATAAATAAATAATTAGAACTTATTTTCTTAACTTATTACATTTAATTAATTCTATCTAAGGAGATTGGAACTTAAGCGGGGACCACTGTGACCCTCCAACCTTTCTTGGGAATTAATTTAATGTAATTTGTTAAGAAGAAATTTTCTAATTAAGATTTAAAATTTTTAAGTTTCATTTGTTCTGTTTAAATTTTTATGTTAATAAAGGGGGTCAAATTTGGCCTAAGTACTAATAAGTTTTTTTTAGTAAGATACAGTCTCAGTTTGAGGCCCAAGACAGCAAAAAGGAGGGAAAATCCATGCCTTGCCGTCACACCTATTGCTTGCCGCCCAAGTAACCCTAATGTAGCTAAATTTTTGCTACATGTTGCCCTAATTTTTCCTTATATAAACCCATCTCCATTCTACTAATTTTCATATCCCTCAAAGCAATTTGCTTACACCTTAAAAATCTCTAAATCTCCCTTTTGTGCTGTCAACCTCAAATCCCAAAAAAAAACCCTAGTTCTCTTCCCTTTTTGCCAAAATTCCCTCTTGCCGTCTCAAAGAGATTGCCAAAGCACCTCCGTTGCTGTCGCACGTCGTCGTCGCTGCACCATC
The DNA here is from genome assembly GCA_025698515.1 of Gossypium sturtianum. Lineage (NCBI taxonomy): Eukaryota > Viridiplantae > Streptophyta > Magnoliopsida > Malvales > Malvaceae > Gossypium > Gossypium sturtianum. The sequence goes on from CM046953.1 coordinate 105,072,115, forward strand.
TTTGTCGTCACAAGATTTTTTTCGTAGCAAGTTCTACCCACTTTGTTGATTTCTCTTTTCTCTCTTGTGCAAAAACTTTGCCAAATTTTCGGGAAAAGATACCATGTCTCGCAAAAGAACCAGATCTTCGAATACTACTCTTAAAAACCCGATTTTGATCGATGAAGAAGTGAAAGAGAGATTTGATTCAATCTTCAAGCATCAACCTATGATGCCGAAAAAAGGTTTTGACTTGAAGAGTAATGATTTGATGGTTGTTCCTATACCGATTAGAAAGACGATCAATGCTCTTAAGTGGGAGCAATTTTGTGATGCTCGTTCACTTCCCGATGATGAATAAGTTTGAGAATTCTATGCTAGTTTGACTACGCAAGATGCTACTGAAGTCATCGCTCGAAAGAAAAAGGTACCTCTTACTTCTAAGTCCATCAATGATTTGTTTAATTTACCTAATGTTGAAGAAGATGAGTACTACCTTATGATGAACAATATCAATTGGGATTTTCTTCAACAAGTGCTTGATGTTGTGACAAATCCGGCATCCCAATGGATTATAAAAAAGTATGGGAGCCATTCTTGTCGAAGAGAATACTTAAAACCAGTAGCAAAGGCATGGTTTTATTTCGTTCGCTACAGTTTTATGCCTATCTCACATAGTTCCACCATCTCGATGGAACGGATGCTTTTGTTATATTCAATTTTGATAGAAAAGTCCATTAATATTGGGAAAATTATCCTCAAGGAGATTCACGATTGTGCTAAAAAGAAGGCAGGAAGTACTTATTTCCTATCATTAATCACTTCACTTTACTTAAAGGCCCGTGTTAAAATACAAGCAAATCTGAAGGGGCGATATGTTCAAGGATGCATTACAAATTATGATCTTGAAAGATTAGTAGAGAGGGTGCATGAGCTGAATCAAGGCAAGCAAGAAGATCCAACTGAGCCGGATACCGAGGAGTCAACAGATGGAACTCAAATCAAGCTAATTCGATTCTGAGACACAATCAAGAGGAAGAATCTGATAAGGAACCGAACATTCCTTAACCAAGGGTTGAGCCAGAAGAAGAACCAGTCAAGCTAAGTGTTTAACCTAAATATACAAATCCCATGCCGACTTTTGCAAGTACTTCAAGGAAATCAGAGATATTTTTTTGTTACTGAGATAGTTTGTATGCAAGTATGAATGATGATTTTATCTAATTGAAAGTATGTTATCATGAAGAATGGAATGCTTGTATGATCTTAGCCTTAGTAATGTTTGCCATGAAAACTTAGTTTTTTTTGAGATTAGACATGCATGAAGGTTTATATCTTTAAAATTGACTTAGTAACTTTCTTGAGGCGAAATCCTAGGGGACATAAAAATCTAAAATCATATAGGCACTATTTCTTTGGACCGTTTGAGCCTTTTCAAGCCAACCCTATGATATTAGACCCTTGAAACTGTAATTTTGAGCTTAAAGGCCTGTTTTTTGCAATGAACCTACATTATAAGCCAATTACCATCTTTTTAAAGTTATCCTAATTTTGTGCACCTATCTTAACTAAAGTTGTCTTGGGAATCAACATTTGAGGAAATTTTCATAAAGATGTATGTGCTCATGCTTAAAAAAAAAGAGCGAAGAAAAGTTTGCTCAGTCTCCAAAAAAGGAAAAATGTATGAGCTTGAGTTCAAAATAAGTTTAGGGGTGTTCCAAAGGTTCACTTAAAGAAAAAGGTTGTATTACGAGAAAACCAAGACAGAGTTAAAGGTTAAGATTTTTAAAACCGAAATGTCCCATCTCTTAAAATCCCTACCTTTAACCGAGCCCCATTACAACCTTATAAAAGACCTATTGATTTTATGATTATGTCACCTACATTAGTAGAGAGAAAGTCCTGAGTTCAACATATGAAGATCATAAATAAGCCTTGTGATTGTTTGCTTGATTGATAGGAAATTATGTTATTTATGGCTGTGACATACATGCAAACTATGATTCATGTTGGCATATTTTGAAGCTTAGTATAATCTTAAGGAATGTTTGCATATGAATTACTTGTTAATAAAGAAGATCGATAAGCATGAAGTTATTAATGAATGATTATGGGACAAAGATTGATGCTGCTTACACAATTAGCAATTTTGCCTTAGCAAAACCTTTTGCTATGCATAAACATTACTCGGGAGGAGCAACGATTTAAGTTTGGGGGTGTGTAAACGGAAAAATATATAGGATTTTTCCTATGTAATTTATCACATTTTTACTTAAATCCGTTGTTAAAACTAAGTAATTGTTTAATGAATTAATGAAATATGTGAAAATATGAAATTAGGACACAGAAATTATTAAAATGTGATTTTATGCTTTATTATATAGTTTTCATGCAATAAATGGCTTATTTTATATTAATTTGAATATATTATATTATTTAAGACATAAAGTGGGACATGCATGATTAAATTAAATAATAAAATATAAAATTATATTTAATAATTCATTTTAAAATATTTCATTAATAATTTAGTTTTAATTCATTAATTAAATTGGATAAATTTTATTCTTTGGTCCTCTAACTTGTTGATTTATTCTGGACAGGTCTGATAGCTTTGATGGATTACAAAACCGTCCAAATTGGAGACCAAGTCAACCCAATATTCGGCTACACATGGTTGTCCATTTAAACCATTCTTTGGTTTAATTACACAAGGTCCTTGCAGTGTTGAAGAAATCAGAGATTTGCCCGAAGATTTACGATTGACCGAGTCTCAGTCCTGAGTTGTGTGGCATCCAAAATTGCTTAAAAATCAAGCAAAAATCAAGTCAAAAGCCATTAAGCATGGCCGGCCACAATTTGGGGAGATTTGAGGAGGTTAACCCCAACCCTATGCAATGCAACATACAAATCATGACATGCTATCCCATGATATTAGTACAAATAACCAGTTCAGTATACATGCATACTATCATCATGCTCAATATATATAAATCAAATAGTCAGTTCACACAATTAGGGGTCTAAGTGATGCTTACCGACCCTACAGTAGGTTCACAGTCGACTTGGGTGAGCAGTACAACCTTAGCAATCAATTCAGTGAAAATGGGCTCACACGCCCATGTGGCCTGCCCTTGTGGGCCCACATGCCCGTGTGGCCCACACGGCCCAAAGTTGCCTTGGCCGTGTGGATCACACGGCTAGCCCAAAATCCCACACGCCCATGTCGGCCTACACGGCCTAAATCAGTTTATCCCGTGTGTTGCACACAGCTTACCTAGCCATCACACAGTCGTGTCTTGTGCGCACGGCCCGGCCTTGTCAATCACACGCCCGTGTTGTGTCATACGTCCTACCACATGGGTGACCACACGTCCGTGTGGTGTTGACAGTGAGGTTTTTGGCTTTTGCTGAAACCCTATTTTTTGTGTAATCGAGTACACACCTGTTATCGATTCGTTGTACCAACACTCTCGAGACCACCAGAACCTAAAAACCATATTAACCAACACCAATTTAGAGGATTTAGTAACGATTTGACAATAACAATTCAACAAAACCTCAACTTATCGCCGTCCAAATCCTTCGTCCAATCAATCAAAGAGAATCTACTATTCGTAGCCTTCACCTATACCAACAATTGTCAAAACGACAATCAGAAATCAACCGTAAGTTAACACTCACCAATTGACACCACACTTACCAATATGAGAACGTCCACCAAACAAGATACGAAGGAGAAGCGCGAAAGAAAAAGAAAGAAAGGTTCGTTGGCAACAGTGAGGGGAGAAAAACGACAAGGAAGAGGGAGAGTTTAGCAAAGGGAAAAATCAGCAGGGAAAGCAAGGGAAAGGGACTACAGGATTTTTGGGGAAAATTTTGAAAAAATAAAAGAAAAGAATAAAATAAAAATCATATTTGATAACTCCCCCCCTAAATCCCTTAATTATCTCCCACTTGTCCCACTACTCAGAGTTCTAACTCATTCAAAACTCTCTCTCAGAAACGAACAAAAATAATTTCCCAAGCTCGCGCGGGGATTCGAACATAGGACCTTCAGCAGACAAATATTCCACCTATCCACCAAACCAGTAGGCCCATTCTGATATGATCTTACAATTAATTTAATATAAGCCCATTGAACAGAGATAGGGCTTAATTCAGAAAAATACCAAAATTTGCCAAATGAAAAACTTGAACTTAGGACCTCACACACACACCCAGAACACATAACCACTGAAGCAAATGCACAGTTGTGTCAATTAATTGCAGAAGTAGAAATATAAAATTTGGGGCGTTACAATGAGTATGCTTCATCTTTCAATAGTGAAATCGCACATTTCAGACTGCCCTCGGGTGAACACATAAGTTCAACAAATACTCTTTGTACATTCTCAAGCCAATACTCAACTCTAGAAGGATCATCATCAACTTTACCCCTGAATTCTTCAACCATACATTTAGGGATTTTATCAATAGGGGGTGATAAACTATAGCAGATACAAGATTTTGAGCACCCGGAGGAGGTTAAAAAATAGAGGGAAAAAATGGTGTTAAAAAAAAGACGAGAATATTAGAGGAAAAAAAAAGGAAGGGTTAGATTCGAGTCAAGAGGTTGGAGGTACTCAGGGGCGAAACTAGAAAAATTTTTTGGGAGGCGGAATTAAATTGTACATTTTTACGATAGTAAAAATGCAATTTCACCATTTTAATAGCCTATATCTTTATAATTTTTAAAGGATCAAAACAGATTTTTATCATTTTGGGGGAGGGTCAAAATGAAAATTTACCAGTACTAATTTAAAATTTTATAAATTATAAAAGGGCCTAAATAGAAAATTTTCCGTTTGAGGGGGTCGGGGCCCCTACCAGCCCTGGCTTTGCCATTAGAAGTACTCCAACAACTTGCTCACTGATCCCAACGGTCAAGAAAGAGGTATTGGTGAAGAAAAAGCACATATCAAAAAATCGGGCCAATCTAGCGATTGGTGATGAACATTTGGGCTTGGGTAGTCCAAAAATAGGAGATCTTTTTTAGATGTTTTTGAAAGCTCTTGTAACGACTCAAAATTCGTGGGCACCGGAAAAAGTGTGTTATCGGGCCTCCGTCTCAGTAAATCGAGTTAGTAATAATTATTAGGAGCAATTATGAGTCTAATAGTGGGTTTAATTAGATTTTTATTTAGTGAATTTAGTTTAATTTAAAGTAATTAGGAAAAAGGATCAAATTGAATAAAGAGTGAAAGCCTAATTATAGATTAAAAGAAAGTAGAAAAGGCTAAAATGGCAATTAAGCCATTTAGCATAAGTTGATGCGGCATATGGGATAAAAATCTAAGATTTTTACTTAGATTTTAATTATAAAATATATATATTAGTAATAAATTATATTAAATTAATTTAAAATAATTATATTATAAGATATTTATATGATAAATAAATTAAAATAAAGACAAATATGTGGTGACTAAATTATACATGTGTAATGCATACATTTGTACACTTGTAAAATAAATATATAATTACTTATAATTTAAGCTAAAGATATTTGTTATTAAATAATTATTATATATTATATTATTATAACATAAAGTAAATAAAACTAAAAAGAACTAAAAAAAAAGTAAAAAAAGAAAGAAGAACAGAAAAAGAAACAGAGAACAAGACGAAATCAGGGGAAGAAAAAGGGAAAGAAAAGAGAAGGGAAAATTGGGATTTTAAAGCTTCAAGTTTAATTGGTAAGCTAAAATTAGCCCTTTTCTCTTAATTTTGATGTTTTAGAAGCTTTAATACAAGATTTTGATGAAACTAAGTTGATATTTTGAGAGTTTATAGGTTTTCAAGTATAGTTGATGTTGAAGAAAAGATGAATTAAAGATTAAATTGAATGAAATTTAAGTTAGAATTAGTAAAAGGATTAAATTGTAAAGTAAGCTATAAGTTTTGTATTATAGAGATTAATTTGGAAGAAATTATAAATTAGGGTTTTATTATGAACATTAGATAGTCAAGTTGAATATAGAAGGAACTTAAGTAGAAACAAAGCATGAATTAAGTTAAGGAAATAAGTAAACTTAATTAGGATTTAATTGCAAAGTAAGCTATAAAAAAATAATAGTTTTGGAACAGCAGCAGAAGAGTAACTTTGAAAAATCACCAAAAATGGTAGAAATGGAAGTAGAAGTTGAGTGAGTTATTAAATTAAAGCTTATTGAGTCTATTTTCATATGAAAGAAACATAGAAAGAAAAGAAATTCTGTATTTTGAGATATTTAGATTTTTGTGAGACTGGTTCAGAGTGATTTCGAGATCCCCTGTTCTGATTTTGAAAAGTCATTAAAAATTGTACAAAAATAAATTGGGAACATAATTTATATGGTTAGATTCCTTAATGAGTCTATTTTTAGAAGAAACAAACTAGAACATCATTTGAATTCTGTATAAAAAGATAATTAAATTTTAGAAAATAGTGGTTGGAACTGTCAGACAACAGAATAGGGGTGATTTTAAAGAATAAACTGTACTTATTGGCTTAACCAAAAATTCTGAAAATTTTATGGAAAGAATATATGTGAGTCTAGTTTCATAGAAAATTTACGGATCTTAATTTGGAATTCTGTAACTCAATATATAGATAATTTAGTGACAATGACTCAGGTAGATAGCCTTGAAAGAACTTATAAGTAAATAATAGAATTGTGTATAAAGAATGTGGAATGAAGAGCAAGAGTAGGAATTGAATAAAATTCAATTATTTGTTGTAATTTAATGTTGTAATTAATAATGTAAATTGTTATTATTATTTTCGTAGCTAACAAGGAAAACGAGGCATCGGCATCCAAGGGAAAAGAAAAGATCGTTGAGGAGTAAACTCGCATTTCGGGTTTGTATTACTATAACTCAAACTATTTATTAAATGTTATATTGAATTTGTAATCATGGGACATTTATGATAAGGTAAGTAATAATATTTGAAATTAAGTAAGAATATGTGTGAATATTGAATTATATGTGAATTGATATAATAGATGTTTTGAATTGATTAAGTATTTGAAATTGTTGTGGAAATGAATTCGAAATTGGAAAAGTAAAATAATACCCTATTAACTTGTCGGACTAGATTTGATACAAATGGCATGCCATTGGATTTGTGATGTGATGAGGAGATTTGTAGCTCGGCCGAGAAGATGATTCTGTTATATATATGCTTCGGTTTAACCGAAGAGGCATTTAATGCCTTATTGGAATGTTTGGGAGGATATGATATACTGGTGTGTTTGGGAGGCTATATTATACTGGTGTGTTATGGAGGATTTATATTATTTTGGTGTGATTGGGTTGGATATTCTGGTGTGATTGGGTTGGATATTCTGGTGCGTTTGGGTGGAATCCGCGTATCTATCAGAGTCCGAGCCTTGTTAATAGGGTAAATAATTGAAATGGAACTTTGAAAATGAGTTTGATTGATTTGGCTCTATTGAAAGGTATGTGAAAGAATGTATGAGTTAAATTATGAATTGAATTAGTATGTGATAAATGAAATGTGAATTTAAGATTTATGATGTGATATATAATTATATGTAATTAGTTTAAATGATTTATAAAGTTTATGGTGGATGTTTGTAATTTATTAATGTTAAATTATTTTGATTTATAGTAATACCACTGAGTATGAAATACTCAGCGTACGGTTGTTTCCGTGCGCAGGTCAATAGAGTTTCAGATCCGGTCCAGCATCCAAAACAAACCCGACTCCAACAAGAAGATTTTGGTGATGAATTTCTTCCTTTTTGTTAAGTGGCATGTACTAGATAGTTATATGAATTATAAATATATATATACTTAAGTTAAATGACTTTGGTTGTATATAAATGATTATAATGTTTTGGATGAGGAAAATGATATAAGGTTATAATATGATAAATTTGGTATTGGTTGTTTCGGTTTGAATTTTGCAGGAGGATTTAGGTAAAATAAGCAGAAATGCTGTCGAAATTTTTATAGAAAAAGAAACTAATAAAAAAAATTACGAAAAATTTTCTAGAGTGTTTGAACAAGTTCCATTTTACTTTTAAAATATGCTTTGGGCTTCGAGAGTCCAATATAGGAATTTAATTATTTAATTATTATTTTATTTATGAGTAATTAGTAAATTATTTGATATGTCCGGTAATGCCTTGTAACCTTGTTCCGGCGACGGTTTAGGGTTAGGGGGTGTTACAGCTCTAAACCGAGAGAAAGGTAGAGGAGAAAGAGATTTTTATTTTGGTGGCCTCTGATTGGAGCTATGGTGGCGGATTTGACAGTAGTGGCTAGGGTTACAAAGGGAAGAGAGGAGAAAAAAAGAAAAATAAGAGAGACAAGTGAGAGTAGTGAGAAACAAGAAAAATAATAAGAAAAAAAAAGGAAAAAGGACAAAAAGGAAAAAAAAGTTGAAAAGGTTAAAAATTTAAAAAAAAATGTTTAAAATATGTGTCGATGACGTGGATGTCAACTTTTAACGGCACAATTTGTGCCATGTAACACCCCAAACCCGGCCCAAACATTACGACCGAATTTGGTTTGCTACAGAGAAAACAATTTGAGAACCATTTTAAAACCGATTTAAGTTTTGTCGAAAATCTTTCAACTTCAAGTCTCTTGTTAAAAACCATACTTAGTGTTGTTTAAAAAATATTTATTAAGTCGAGTTGTTTATAGTTTTCAAATGTACCCGATGGTACTTTAAAACATTTTTCGTTTGATTTGGAAAAACATGTGAACTCATTATTAACATAATTAAATAGTCTAAACAAATATTCAAAGCATGTAACAATAATAAAATAATTCTAGGAGGCCTTATTACAACTCAATTAAAACAAAACCAACCATAAAAATAAGATAAAACAAAATCCAAGTTCATCTATTAAAATGTCCATCGCATGGCCACCTCGAGTCCATCCGGCTCCATCTCCGCGATCTACTCATCTGCAAAATGTTAAGGGAAAGGGGTGAGTCACCAAGACTCAGTTTGCAATCCCCCACCCGGTAAGATAACTCATACACAAGTCATTAATAAACATGCACATGCAACCCAACCTAACCATCCATACTCCTTTTCTACCCCGTGTGGTCAAAACCACCGGTGGTCAAAACCATCGATGACTTAGAGTCACAAATCGATGATGGGGCCAACCCATCGTGTGGTCAAAACCACACGATGACCATAGGTCACAATATATCAAATGTGGTCAAAACCATCGGTGGTACCAAACCACTAGGACTTAGTCGTAAATAATCAATTGTTGTGGTCAAAACCACTGATGACCATAGGTCACAATAATCTGATGGGGCCAACCCATCTTGTGGTCAAAACCACTGACGACAGTCCATAATTCATCCCCCCTCCTCTCATCAATCCCACCATCACATGCTTTTATAACAATTTTCCATAAATCATACCATAGCATTTAATCATCATGTGATGGCATGCAAAGCATATATCGAAAATCACAAGTTAGGGGACTTACCCGGAAACCATGCTTAAGCCCGCAAGCATATAATAGATCACTACCAAAATTTGTACTCAAGACAATAATATAGCAAGTTTATTAATAAAGTGTGTAAAGAGTTTACACACCTGCTTCTACCGGAATTCCTAGATCCCGAAGATCCGATCTACGTCGCTAGATCTCTTATCCTATAATCGACCAAAAAGCATGGTTAGGGACTTAGGCCTATTCGGCCAAACCAAGTATTTAAAAGGGTTCTCCTGTTGAACCCGAATCCTTACCCGAGTGCCTTTGAATAACTACTCCAAGCGTTCTGCTTTCCTATTAATCGGCAACCTTATGTTAGTAGTCTTTGGCTTAATTGAATACTAATTAAATACTAAGAATAGAACCTTACCACTACTTACCAACTGGTTGACAAAGAATGGTAGATTAAATTTCCTGCTTTGAGATCCCGAAGTTCCTTCACCCGATCGATTGATAACAAGGATCCAAAGAGATCTACACTACTCTCAATATTCGGCCAAGACTACACCACATAGGGGAAAGAAATTCGGCACACCAAGGAAGTGAATTCGGCTAAAGAGATGCTGGAAATTTTATCAATAACAGCAGAGGAAAATCAGCAACAAAGTGGTAGATTATTCGGCCAATGGTGGAAGAAAGAAAAAGGAGAATAGGTGGGAGAAATCAAAGGTGAGTTTTGGCCAAATAAAATAGAAGAAAACTGGAAAATTTGAAGAATTCCCCAGGGGATTTCGGCAGTAGCAGAGGGAAAAGAAAAATAATAGTTGCTGGAAATTTTCTTTGCTCTATTTGTTTGACAAAAACAAATTTCAAAAGAGTCCTAATGCTACCAAATTCTCCTCTCCTCCTGATAATTAAACTATTAATTATCACCTAAGATAATAGCACTTATCTTCTATCCTATCTTAAACAATTTAAACAAAATTAAACCACTAATACAATCCCCCCCTTCCAGCCGAATGCAATCAAGGAACCATGTGCAGGCCATCTCCTTTCACGCCAGCTTCAGAAAAAAAAAAAAAAAACAAGGTCTTTTTTCTTTTGCTTCAACCAAAGACCTCACCTGCAGCAAATTTATTCCACGCCCTTGCCAACTCTTCCAGCCCGACTTTCTTGCCCATTTACCCCACCATTTAATTATAAGACCTCCCGTGCCGTTAACCCAAAAATTAAAAATACCAAACGCCGCTCAGCGACTCGAACATGCGCCCTTCCTCTCCTCCAACGCCTAAGTGACGCACGCTAGCCACTTGACCAACGAGTTCTTTGTGTCTTAAAAGTCGCCCCAGCTTTTTTTTAAAGCCTTCTTCCATTTGCAACGCCAACCCAAAAATTAAAACGCCCCTTGCTGCTGCCGTGCCTTGAACCCAGGCCCTTGCTGGCATTGCTTCCAGCCCTTAAGTGGCACCTTGTAGCCACTTTGCCAAGGCCTATTTTGTGTCATAACTCGCCCAAAAGTTTTATTAAAGCCCTAACTAACCTAGCCCCTTCCTTTTACACACTTAAAAAAAATAATAAAAATAAAAATATTTTAACACTAGATCAGGCCTAACTCGGGTTTAATTCTAGACCCTAAAATACGCCAAATAAATCATAAAATTTATTCTTCAGGCACACACATGGGAAATTATCTAAGTTACAAACAACCCCTAATTTAGGGTGTTACATGCCATGTCAAACTTTCATAATGCTGCTAATTTAGGGTAACGACACAATGACTGAAATATTACATATTGATGACATTAGTAACAGAATCATAACAAATTAAATTTTAGTGATGAAATCGTAAACTTAACCATACATAATTGACTATTTTTGTAGTTTACCCTAGTCTATAATATTGTAAAGGTTAAAATATGCCTATAGTCCTTATACTTTTAAAAAAACAGGGATTTAGTCCCTATACTTGTATTTTTAAAAATCTAGTCTCTCTACTTTTCATATTTCAAAATTCAGAACTAACTGTTAATTTTTTTTTGTTAAATTCAGGTTAATTACATCATCTTTTTTAATTACATGGTTACATAGTGAATGGTTTTTCTTATTATTTCAAAATGTCACAACAACAAATTTAACAAAAAAAAGCAACAATATAGTCAAGTTTGAAATTTAAAACTTGAAAAATAAAGAAACTAAATTCCTAAAAGTACAAGTGTCAGGACTAAATTTCTTATTTTCGAAAAATAAAAACATTTTAACTTATTGTGTTGGATACATGGGTCCTACACATGTATCTTGTTTATTTATTTTTATTAAAAAAACTTTTATATATTTTTTTTGGTGAAATAATTTTTTATGGACTTAATAATCTTTAATAGTGTAAAATACAAAAAGCATATATATATATATATATATATCTTTTTTTCATCTTTCATTTTCGTTCTTTACTTGTTCTAAACATAAAATAAATAAAAGGAAGAGATGTTGGATGGATGAGTAGGTACATCTACAGTGCCGTGCCTACCCATTATAGATTATAAAGCTTGAACCAGTTTGTCAAACCAAAAAAATAAAAAATAAATGTATTCAATTCCTTTGGGTTTAGAATTATTGAATTTTGCCTTCAACTGGTCATTTATATATAACTTGTATTGAATTAGTTGAAATAATTTGGAAGAAATAAATTTTGGTCAAAAATATTGAGAGGCATAACAAAGAAGTCTCTTTAGGCCCCTCATAAGGGAAAATGTAACTGTTATTTGGGGACTATAAACATCAATTAAGTGGTTGGACAAAATAGCAATAGTAGAAACATGAAAGGCTAATATGGCTATGTATAGTAGGCCACCTCACCCAAAAAGTTATTGGAACATATACATCATGCATGCCTGCCTTTATTTCAGGATTCCGTATTTTTACATGATTTTATTGTTCCCTTCTAAAGGATTCCTTATACTTTTCAAAGAAGTGTGTTAAAAGTTTATTAAAGTATATATGATATACTTCGAATTGTTAGTTGGTATTTTTTTTTTGTTAGTATTTGATATATTGGGAATATATATATATATAATATTAATTTCATTATAATTTTTTATTATATCTGTTTTTTTATATAATATCTAAAATTACTTATAGCCCATTTCCAACCTTTAAATAGGAAGATAATGTGCTTCAACGCATTTAAACTCACATCTTCCTATACTAGCAACAATATCAATGCCAATCAAACTAAGACTCAATCAGCTTGGAAATACATTTTTTATTTCACAAAGTAATTTTAAAAAATTGTCATGTCTTTTTATATATATATATATTTTTAATATTTTATTATATCTCTAGTGAACATTTATTAATACTTGATCCTACTTGCTTATAGAGTCTAAAAACTCTATTGGTATTGTACTAAATAATTTCTTATATGTTTTTTTTACACCAAAAGTCTAGAATTTTAATGGTATAAATAAAATTATTTAACTTAAAATATAAAGTTTAATATAAATTCATGAATACCTATTTGGAGCATTGAGCTAGGCTCCCTTATTAGCATCTCAACAGAATTCAAAATTTGATATTGTTGTCTCCTCTCCCGTTTTGTAATTCTACCAAAAACATATATTATTTATTCATGCAATTTCTAAAATGTAATATTTACTAAATTACAAAATTTAAGAGTGGGTTTGGATGGGTAGTGAATTGAATTACGTTAACGGTGAAATTAAATACTATAGCATGAGACAAAAAGTAAGTTAAACACACCGCACCACACCCAATTGGCCATCCTAACTCACCCTTAAGTCGATTGAATCACAAGGGTGATGATAGAAAGTTTGAGATGGCATCTTTTGTTGACACTAATCCCAAGTATAATTACTAAATAACTTCTATCATTTGTGGAAAAAAAATGATAAATTCGTCACCCAAATTTTTTTTTGTAATTTTGTCGTTTAATTTTTAGAGTATTTTTATTTTAGACATTCAAGTTAAAATCTTGAATGGTGATTAATTGTATACATTAAATCATGTCCATATTATGTGTACACTTTTATTTTGGTGTTGTTTTCATTTTGGTTACTGAATTTTTTTTAAAGTCTTAATTTAGGTAAAAAACAATATTAAGGATTAAAGTGAAAAAAAAAAGATAGAAGTTAAAAGAATGTATTAAAAATTTGTCATGTTGTATTTGTTTACTTCCTTTTCGAAAGTTCTAAAGAAGTACAATATGATAATTTTTTAATACATTATTTTAATTTTTTCCGTTTTTTCACTTTAATCTTTTTTTTACTCGGATCAAGACTTTAAAAGAATATTATTTTTGGTCACCAAAATAAAAGCAAATTAAGAGTTAGGTGATCAAAATAAATATGTAAATATGATGTAGATATGATTTAACATGTACAATCAACCGCTATTAAAGATTTAATTTTTAGGTGAGTAAAATGAAAACATTCTTAAAGTTCAAGTGAAAAAAATAAAAATAAAAATAAAAATAAAACATCTTAAAAATGGACTGATCATGTAATTAATTTACTCTAAAAATAATTCATAGAAACTTCTATATTTTTAGGAAACATTTTCTACAAGAAAAAGGCTATACGTACGGTACGTTAAAGTTAGTGTTATTACAACAAAAAATGTCAGTGTTATTAATGTATTGAAAAGCCAGTCAAATATCTGACCAAAAGCAAAGAAAAACATTACCATTATGAGTAAAAGTATGATGGAGCTGTTGTACCAAAACTTAAATTATATTTTGTTTTTTATTAAAAATAGATAATTTAATTTATATATATTAAATTAAAAAGTAAATTAATTTTTTTATTAATTTTTTATTTATTTAAATTATTTAGTTGATAGAATAACTAAATAATTATATATGATGTTCCTCTATACCTCATACTGATATATATAGAGTATAAAGAGTAATTTTTAATAATAAAAATGAATAAATTTATTAATAAAATAAAAATTTTACTCTTTCATTTGCTCATTTTCTCACTCGGCTTCATGGTAATTTTATCTTCCATTATGTTTGAAGTTGAAATTCCAGTTGAGCCCCAACATACAAGATAAAAGCCACCCCCTTCCCATCCCTCGCAGGCTCTCCTTCCAGTCCCTCATTGATCCACTGTTTTACTACAGTACCTCCTTCATGGAAATCACTGTTCAATGCTGCAAGCAATCTAAGAATGATCCCTTTGATGATAATGATTCTGAAAATGGAACCCTTTTGCCAGGCCTCCCTGACGATCTTGCTCAACGCTGTCTCTCTTCTCTTTCTCCTTCTCTTCTTTTCTCTGTTTGCCATTCATGGCGTCGCCTCCTTTACTCTCCTTCTTTCCCTCCCTTTTTCTCCCTCTATGCTCTTCTTTCTCCTTTGCATAATCCCACTATGGCACTCCCTAGAGAAGTTGTTCCTCAATCCACAATTGTATTCTTCTTCTTTGATCCAATATCGTCATCTTGGAGACCTCTTCCTAGCCCTCCTCAAAACCCTTCTTTCCATCTCCTCCGTCGTCACCCTTCTTTTCTTTCTCGCAACCTTCCAATCCAATCCTTGACAGTCTCCAACCATTTAATCGTCATAGCTGCCACCACTCAAAATCTTTTCCCAGCTCTTTCCAGCCCTTTAGTCTTCCACCCAGAGTCTAACATCTGGTTTTATGGCCCCCAAATCTCCGCCCCTCGTCGGTGGTGTGCTGCAGGCTCAGCCCAAGGTGTGGTCTACATGGCAAGCGGTTTTGGCTCCCATTACCAAGGAGATGTAGCAAGGTCATTGGAACAGTGGGACCTAAACAAGAAGAGAGAAAATTGGGGATGGGAAAACAAGGCAGGGTTTAAAGATGGAAGGTTTAGTAGAGAAGCAGTGGAAGCAGTTGGGTGCAGAGGGAAACTTTGCATGGTTAATGTCAAAGGAAATGCATTGAAAGAGGGTGCAGTTTATAACGTGGGATTGGATAAGTGGGAAGACATGCCTGTAGGGATGGTTGCTGGTTGGAATGGACCAGCAGCCTCGATGGATGAAGATGAGATTTATGTGATTGATGAAGTGAAAGGAAGGTTAAGCAAATACGATGGTGAAAAAGATTGTTGGGTGAAAGTGATCGAGTTGGAACAGCTTAAACGTGCAGAACATATAGCAGCAGGGAGAGGGAAAATATGTGCAGTTTCAGCCAAAGGGGAAAGGATTATAGTGGTGGATGTAAGGGACAAGCCTACCAGGTTTTGGGAGGTGGAGCCACCATGTGGGTTGGAAGTGGTGGCTGTGCATGTTTTGCCTAGGATGATTAGTAGACAACACTAGTTAATGTCACAAATCAAGCACCATAATATCTTGGTTGTATTTTCATGTTAGAAATAATATATATATATAATATAATATAACATGAATCAGTTGAAATTTAACATGCCAAAGTCACATGAACGTGCAAATAACTAAATCCATGATTGAATGCTCATCTCACAATCGCTTAAATACCCTTTATATATTTATATATGCATATGCATATGCTGGTTTACATGTATACTCAGCCTTAGCATTTCACTTCGATATCCAAGTTATGGTTTGTATCTCGACACGACTATACGAGTAAAACTAATTAAATTGACAAAACGAGGCTAGAAAAAGACTTGCATAGCACATTGGGGTGACATGCACTTCTCCACTCATAGCTAAATTTATAGTTTAGGTCATTCCATTTACCTTCGATTTTTATGTTGACTATAAAATTTAAATTTTATGAAATTAATTATTAAATTTTTATTACTTATGCTGATTTGTGGATGGTAATTATGAATGCCCCCATAACTTCCTTTTTCCTTTTTCCTTCTTTAGTTGTGTAAGAATTTATTACAAATTTCCAAGTATATGAAGATAAATGGTCTCACCTTTGCATTTCGTCAAAACCTTTTTAATTTTAATAAATAAAGTGAAAGAAAGGCTGTTCAGCTAGAAGTACTAGCTTGTTTGATGACCTGATCATATCTACTTTTACTTAAACTGTTGTATCACTCCATATACGTATTTAATTTACAACCTTTTTTTAATAAAAAATGAATATATAGATATGGAGGATAAGTGTGAGTGTTCGATCGAACATAAAATAAAAAAAAAATTAAGTTAATCGAGTTGATGAGTCTCATTTTATCATTCTAATTCGATTTGATTTTTTTTAATCGAGTCGAGCTAAATCGAGTAAAATTATTTGAGCTAAATTAGAATTTTAAAGATGTCAAATTAAAATCTTGTTACAATATAACTAATTCCATGTTAAAGCATATAAATTTGAAACCATATATATTTGAAAACTATTTGAAATCAAAATAAAAGGAAAAATAAAAGATACTTTAGTCCGATAAACTTGAATCATTAATTTATTTTTTTAGGTCCCAAAATTAAAATTTTAGATTTTTTAAAAAAATTAACTTTAAAAATATTCTTTGGATTTTTTTAGTTTTTTTTAGTTTTTTAGAATTTTTAAAAAAATATATAAATTTTGGAATTTTTATAAATATTTTGAATTTTAAAAATTAGTTTGAATTTTTGAAAATTATTTTGAATTATTTTGTAATTTTTGTTGAGAGAGAATAATTTGTTCATTTTCAAAATTGACAGGGACCAAAGGAGTGTTTACACCAATCTGTTATTTGAGTTATTCGAATAATTCGAATTGTGAAATTCAACTCGAACTTGAAACTTGAATTACTTATTCAAGTTAACTAAAAAAACAAATAACTCAATTCGTTTAACTTGAAAATCGAAAAAAAATCGATTTTTTTAATTGAATCGAGTTTTACTAACCTCAAATTGAGAGTTAAGTTTTTAATTTATTTTTATATCTTATTTTTAAAATGACTCTACGAACTAATAAATTTTTAAATTCCGAATTTTTTAGCCTACAACCTGATAAAAGGAACAATTAGATAGTTACGAAAGGCACTATATTTTAATTAGTTTCTATAAAGCTTCAAAAACTTTAATGAAAAGAAAGAAAAAGAAAACATAGAATATAATTTCACCGGACATTTTGTTCTTTCCATTTGTTTGATTCTCCTAATTCTACCAAACCCACCAATGCACTTCATATGAATTTTGAGCCATAGTTAAGTTGATGCCCACTTTAACTAAGAATTTAGAATTAGAAATTTTGATCCTTAAGTGAATATTTGTAGAAATACTATAAAATATATAGCAAACAAGCAAAAAAAACCTATTGCAATAAAAAAAAGTTCAGTTTGAACTAACATATATATTAGCTATCATATATACTAAAGAACAAACTAAAAATGCATAAACTAAAACGAGAAAAAAAAAAGGGGTGGAACTAATATTACATAGATCCCAAATTATTGATACAATGCTCAACAATAGGGGAGTATAGAAGAGAAGAGAACGGTTTCTAAGAAGGTCGGTTTACTCAGTTGGGCGGAGAGCCAGAGGTTATAGAGAACGAAGGTGGAGAGGATTTGAAGGCTGAGTGTAGAAAGAGTGTAGGCTAAGTATCCTCCCAGAGTCTATCCTTTTTTCATTGTTCTTGGGGGCATTTATAGGCAAGGATCCCATGTAATATGGTGTTAGCGTGTTGGACTTGCCATCTAGCCATCATTACAGAGTGTGTGGGAGGGATGTCTTTGATGGGATGAGGATGTCAGTGACAGGAGAAATCTTGTTGTTGTTCTAACTTTGGTGGGATAAAACAATTAACCCCACGTGATGTTTGGTGACCAAACGACTTCATGTTCCTAAAAAAGATCAAGCCATCAGTTGTTCGAATAGTCCCTTCGGCAGGGTGAGTTCACAGGTGACCTCATAGCTTACTGATGGAAAGCTTACTATTCAGACGTCTTTTAGGCTTGCCATGTGTCTTATCACGAATGGGGGTATAACAATATTCCCCCTTTTGAGTCGAGAGAAGGGTTACAAAAGTGGCCTTCCTCTCTGTTCTGATAACTTCCTCTTTTCCAAGTTATTCCAGGTGGTGGTTTATTCTATGGTGAAACATTATATCCAAATGTTTGAGATTCCATCATAAGTTTATTTTGAGGATTGCATTTTTGGGGAGTTTTGATAATGATGAACAACATCCTTTTAGAACAGGTGGTAAGTTGCTATTGGATGCCACTTATTTTTTGAAACTATGTGTTTTGAGGGATAGGTCTATATATTCTCTAGGTGTTCTTCAAGATTACTTTGCCTCCTTTTATTTTTGAAATTTTTTTGACTTTTTTTATGGATTTACTAGTCTTTGTTGATTTTTGGAACAATTTATGCATTTTTTGGAATTCTTTCATTTCGATTTGCTTCATAATTTTTTTTTCTAATGTTATCAAAGTTACTTTGACATTTTTGTTAAAAAATTACTAATAAATGGCTAGGGGAAATGAGCAATCTGGTAAAACTCAAGGAAAATGTGGTGATCGTTCTAGTCGTGTTCTGTCAAGAGCGGTGGTGAAAAATCAAAAAATAACCACAACGAAATCTGACAAAGTTATTGCCACGAGATCCGAAAGGGGATGATGAGCCTATTGTTAGTCTCAACTATTAGTGTCCCATGACCCATCAGGAGATGAAAATTTTGCTACTATGTCATGGTTTGCTCGCTAAACATCACAAATATGAGTTTAGCATCCCGAAAGGGTCCCATAATTTAAGTGATGTCTTCAATCCAGTTTCTACTGGTGGAAGGCCTGAGTTCTACCTCCCGTTATTTCATCTGGAAGCGAGTTTTACCTTTCCCCTCCCAGATTTTATTCGAGATGTTCTGTACAAATTCCACATGGCACCAGGTTAGCTGATGGGTTTTTCTTAGTGGTTATTTATTGTTTTTTTTCATCATAGATTGTAAGAAAGGAATATATCTTTCTAATCGGTTGTTTTGATATATGTTTTTCTTGTGGGAGTTAAATGAAGACCAATTTCTCGAGTTGTTTGAATTCAGTTCTCAAAAAGACCCCGAACGATGAACTTATTCTATGGTGGGAAAGTGACAATGCCAGTTGATTATAATAAGTTTATCCTCACAGAGTTTCCTATTGAATGGACGTGTCTTTCCACTGGGATTTGTTATTATCGTCCACACTTATAGGATATTCCTAATGGTTCTCATCATTTCAAGATGATGAACCAAGAGGAGTGACTGGTACTCCTCCTTGATATCATTTTGAGGAGTGTTTTCAAGTACTTTCTTGAGGATAGGGGTGTCAATGGTTACATAACCAAATATATAGTAGATGGTTTTAAAAATGACAGGATTGTGCCTCTAACTTCTTATGCTTTTCCTTTTTATGTAAGGTTTATGTTAGTCAGGCGTCTTCAAGGTGTGACTAGAATCTATATGCTATATTACTAAATTGTGCCACCTTCCTGATCGCGTGTGGGAGGTGCCACCAGACAGCAAACCAATTATTCCTCAACTCTAAGATGATCACCACATAGTTGCCTCAGAGTGTCTTTCTTCAAGTGATGGCGAGTCTAGTAATAACCATTTGAATGGTCATTTTATTGATATCATCATTTTCTCTTTTAAAATTAACCCATGTATTGGCTATATGGTGCAAACGATGTCAGTGTCAAATGGCCAAAGAAAATCGGTGATGAATCCGGGAGGAAGTGAACAAAAGAAAATTATCCTGAATGGGGACTTTTGTGAAGCTTGCTAGGGCAGTGATCCATGACCTTACTAGCCCTGACCATACCTCTCACTGTTTGGTTACTTTGAGTAAACAGTCGTGTCTTTCTCATGAAGTTCTCCCTTAGGTTGCTTCTACTAAATCTTAAGCGTCGGTTCCAGCTCGAAGTCTAATGGTTGTTGGTGCACAATCGAAGAGCCAAAGTCCTCATTTAGAAGGCCCTTTCTAAGCTTCCTCGAGCCACACAACTACGAGAGGTGTATCTTAGAGTGAGAAGGAGACGTGGCGGAAAGAGAAACAAGAGTATGTGGTATGGGTCCATGAGCGAGATAGAAAGATTTGTCAACTGGGGGCACAACTTAACATTGTCACTTGAAGGTTGGAGAGGTGAACTCAATCTTTGAATGAGGAGAGAGTTCGTCGAAAGAAAGAAATGGGGAAACGGGTGGAAATTAAAAAAAGTAATAGATACAGTGGAAGTAGTTATCCTTGTTATTGTTGTGCACGAGGTGCTCGTTGCTATGCAATTGGCTTTCAGCCCATTAAACCTTGTTGCGCTAAATTTTCAACCTTTCTTTTGACATGCTCTAGTAGGGTCATAACCTTGGTTTCGATGTATACTGCCCTACAGACCTGAATAGGAGAAATTTCATAATTATTTTAGTAGGCGAGTATACTACGGGGGTGCTCTCACTGTAATCCTTTTCTACTCCCTGAAGATGTTGTAGCCCAATCAAGACTATTCGAGAAAGTTACTACGGATAGTGTTATCAACAACCATACTTCCAATTCTTTCGATGACGATGATGATAACGTTGATCCCAACACCTCTCATGACAAGGGGAAAGGGTTTGCAAGTTCAAATGCTCTCACAATAAGGGGAAGGATCCTCAAGTAAGATAGACTTCTGTAAAATTTCTTTTGTATAGTTTGCTTGTAATTCCTCCCTTTTTACATCATTTCATTTTTGATGAAATATATACAAATTTTCCAATATTTTTATTTTTTTTCCTTTATCTTTTCATTTCATAAAACCTGTTGGTGTCATGATATTATATTGATTGACAAATGACATTCGGAAGGTGTCTTCTATTTCTAAATGGCCTTCCGTGTTATGAAGTAGTAGGTATATAATTTCTTTTACTTGGGGTAATTTTAACTGTTAACAAATAACATCAGCTACGTTTAAGAGCATTTAATTCGAGGCCTAACAGTGACGTTTAGGAAAGTGACACCAATGATGGCGTCTTACCTAGAATTTTATGTTCGGCCACATGCTACTTTTGTATTGAATGGTTTCAAAACATCATTTATTTCATCGAAACACACCGTTTTGTTGGGAAGGTCTATAAAAACCCTTTTATTCTTTTTCATTTGTTTATTTCTTGTGTTGTTCTTCTGTTGCTTTGCTTTCATCATTCTTTTGCTCAAATCCTCTTGATTTCACACTGTTTCTCTTCTTGTTCGTTCAAGTTTTCTTCTTAGGGTAAGAATTTTCCTTTTTTTGCATATAATTTTTTTTGTTTACAATGTCATTTTCTAGAACTTAGTCCAATTTGTCAGAATTTTTTGGATCTTTGATGAAAAAAAATTGTCGGGGTGAAGAAAGTTATTTTGAAGGCGTTGGTGGTGATAAGGTAGAGAATCCTCTTCGAATGACATGGATGGCTGCTCACAGTAGACATTTTCGGTATACCACTACAGGGCTATTACAAGACAAGCGACTCTACCATAAGATAACTATGTACAAGATATCTCGGGAGTAGAGGAAGAACAATCTTAACAAGAGTTTCCAAAATTCTTCGTGGTTCTTACTCCCTTTGCATGCTTTGCATCCTTTTGCATGAGAGGTGTTAAAATTTTATAAGATAACTCTCAGGAAATTATCTGATACTTTCTGGTTGTTGTTGACTAGCTTCATCATCTTGTGTCAAGAGAAGGGAATGGATCCAAAGCTTAAAGTGTTTCAGAATTCGTTCCAACTATCTAAGGGAACTAAAAGAAACAACTAGGGTTACTATGGTTTTATTGTTTGCACGGTTACCCTCAAGCAAAAAATATCTTATATGGGAAAGCAAGAAACGTAGGGATTGATCGTTGCAAGTATGTTGCTATCCAACTAAAATTCGGGGATGATTTGGGCTTCCCCATCGAATGGCTTTTACCTCTTGGAGTTATCTGCAACTTCAAACCCTCTCTAACCAATGATCCAAAGGCTCAAATGCAATTTACGATAATTAATCGAGAGGGTTTGCTTGTTGCTCCTTAGGAAATCTCCCTCTGAAAGGTCTATAAATATTGTCTTTTCGATTAATGAGGTTTCATCTACACTAAAGAAGATCTCGCCAAAGGATTTAATCCAGAAGAATATTGGAGACTTTGAGTTGAATCCTTTCCCTTTAATAGTGACTGTCATATAGCTTGAATGCTAATAAGAAGAGCTTTTGAGCCTTGGACCCATCTTGTAGCTATAAGAGTTCACCTTGACTAGAAGTGGTCCATGCCTGAGTTAGTAGAGGTGGATCATTTGCCTAACTTCCCCCAGGTGGAGGTCCTTATGGCACCATTTGAGATTAGACTAACCAATTCTTGAAGAAGGCCACCTATGTTTTTCCTCCAGCTTGATTAACGAGGAGATGTCACTGTAAGATAAAATCTTATTTTCAATTTTTGTTAAGTTACTAGTTCGTGTCTGACTTTTTTTATTTATGTAAGATTAACCATGGATAGCGAAATAGTTCAACGAAAGGTTGAAGTTGTTGCCAAGAACATGCTGAAAAGGGTAGCTGCATTTCTTCTTGCCTCAAGGAAATAGGTCAGCAGGAAAAGGAAAAGAGTTCCCTCTAAAGAAGTTATGGGTGAAGAACAACAGTGGGAGGTCATTCTTCACTATATTGAAGATCTTACTACTGAGGCTGATCTTCAGGGTGGTGGTGACAATAACAACCTGACCCATCCGCTCACCATTAATGCTAGCTTGGCCATCATTTCTTCTACTTGAGAGGCTTTATCTCCTGTTGTTGTTGCTACTGGAAACCCTTCTACTACTTAAGGGTTCTTCTTATTCCTCTTCTTCTTCTCTACCTCCTCCTCTTACCATCGTGCTTCCTTCTATTATCTCTGATGCTTCAGGTAATTTTATGAGCTTTGCTAATTTAGTTAAATTGTTTTTATGTTGCTAACATTAAATTTTAATGCAGGGTCTATGGATCTGCTGGTGATTTTGAAGCTAGTGCATGATTGATGGCTCAAGAGATGTTGACCATTTAGACAACAGATGCCAAAGCGGAAAGTGTTGCCAAATCCTTGAAGGAGGAAAAGAGAAAAGTTATTATTGAAGCCAAAAAGGCAACCTCTAGCCTGAAACAAAAAATGCAGAACTTAACTGAGGAAATGCAGATTCTGAAAAATCAGCTAGAGGAGGAGAAGAAAATGAGCCTTCAGTTAGGAGAGAGAGTCAAGGAACTAGAGGATAAGAACACACAACCGGAGCCTGACTTAGCTAAGGAAAAGGAGTCTCGTGCCATGGATAAGGCTTTATTTGCTTTGGCCCAAAGAAAGGTGTTAGATTCCCTTCAGGATTGACTAGTATTGGCTTTTTAGGTTGTTTATGGCCTATTCAACTTCTATCGCGTGAACATAGCTCCTCTTTTGGAGGAAGATTTTGAAGTGATGGAATTTGACTTGCACAATCCATACCCCGAAGGATGAGGATTGGCAGGAGTTTTGAGATAGGCTTTTGGTTCCTTTAACTACTCTTAAGAAGGTCTTGACCCTTATTCTCCTATTGCTTCCCCCTTAGAAGATATTGTTGACCTTTCTCAGGGTAATGATTGTAATGTTAAGCTCGAGAGCTTTGTAAATGTTATGGATTAATAAAACTTTTCTTCGTCATTTATTTATTTTACTTTGTCATTTTTATATCTTTGGCCATACTTTTTTTTTATTTCAAGTAAATTGAATGGAACTTATCCTTCCACTGTTTGAACCATTCCTTGCTAATAAAACTTGCAAAGCTACTAACTTTGAAAAGAGGATGTGCCACATCATTTTAAATTGTATCAGATGCCTTAAATTATTTGAAAGGGTTTAGATGGTTGGGAAAATGAGCAATCAGCTACAAAGTCAGTTAGATTCTGTGCTTTAACAACTTTTTGTGGTAAATACTCCAACCCAAACTCACTTAACTCGACACTCCACTTGATCATTCTTCCAGAATGCCAACCTTCCCTAGGATGTCTTTGAGAGGCTGGTCCAATAATACCATGATATGGTGAGCTTGTAATTTGGGGCAGAGCTTCATTGTAGCCATAATCAAGGCAAAATAATTTTCTCCACCCGAAAGTAGTTTAATTCTCCTTCTTGCAAGACTCCGCTAACGTAATAGACCGGGTACTATTGCCTTCAACTTATTTGACCAACATTGCTATAACTATTTCGTTGAAGGAGGTGAGGTAGACATATAAACAAATCTCCAGCTTTTTTTCATAACTGACCCAAATAAATTGATTATTTAAGAAAATGACCCAAGTGCAAAATCTTGTACGAAAATAACATGTTTTCTACAGTGCATGTTGGTGCCGACCATCTCATTGTCGGCACCACCTTCCATCATCCCCTAATGATTGCTTGATGATTGCCCAGTCTATAAAAATGATTTTTTTGTGCCAACACTGTGTTCACTAGCACTGGTATGTATTTTTTTTCAAATACACTTAAAAAATATGGGTATTTTGATATTATAAAAAAGAAAAAAATAATATTTTAATAGGTGTCGGCATTCTCGTTGCCAGCACCGATTCAAATTTAAAAAAGTTTAAGTTTTTACTTTTTTTGGTGTCGGCGTTCTCTTTGTCGGCATAAGTGTGGTTTTTGATTTTTTTTTTGTTGCCAACGTGCTTTGGTTGCAGGGACCAATGAAAAGATGAGAGGAAGCTAAGGAATTGAAGACAGTCTTTTAATTCAATTGTGGCGCATCAATAAATTGTATGGATAATGATAATAAAATGATAATAGTAATTGTGATGCATCAATTAAATCGAGTGAGTAATTACAATAAAAATTAATTAATGAAAAATCTTTTAATTAATGCAAAATTGTGGTGCGTCAATTAAATTGCATGGATAATTACAATAAAATGATAACAATAATTGTGGTGAATTAATTAAATTGCATGGATAATTACAATAAAAATTAATTAATGGAAAATCTTTTAATTGATGCAAAATTGTGGTGCAAAATCTTGTACGTTTATTTAATTGATGCAATATTGCATTAATGTACTATGTTTTCTTTAAACTCTTCAATTCCTTGTACTGAAAAAAAATATTGTTCATGCATTTGCCTTGCCTTGCCTTCTATTTTTCTTTTTTGATTTTTCCTTAGCTTCCTCTCTTCATTTATTCTGGCAACCAGAGCACGCCAATTTTTTTTTTTCAAAAACCAAATCGATGCCGACAAAGAGAACGATGACAACAATAAAGCAAAAAATCAATATATATTTTTTAAAATTTGAATTGGTGTCGACAACGTGAACACCGGCACAAAAAAAATCAATTTTTTAAAATTTGAATTGGTATCGACAATGAGAATGTCGACACCTATTAAAATATTATTTTCTTTTTTTAATCTCAGAATACCCATATTTTTTAAGTGTATTTGAAAAAAATACATACCGGTGCTGGCGAACAAAATGTTAGCACTAAAAAAATCATTTTCTTTATATCGGGCAATCATTAGGGGATAATGAAGGGTGGTACCGATGATGAGATGGCTGACACTAACATGCACGGTAAAAAATAGGTCATTTTCGTAAATAATCAAATTATTTGGGTAAGTTTTGAAAAAAAGTCTAAATCTCCAGGTGAGTAGAGGTGATCATGGGCCGGGCCGGGCCGGGTTCAGACAAAATTTTAGGCCCGTTTTCTAGGCCCGGCCCAAAATATGGGTCTAAAAATTTATCCAAGCCCGGCCCGAAAGAAAATTGATAAACCCGAGCCCGGCCCGGCCCGTCCCATATTAAATTTTTTTTTGCTTTTTTCATTAAATAAAAAATTTTAAAACAAATATTAAAACAAAAAAAACAAATAAAAAATATGTAAATTTAAAAAGTATATTTGATTAAAAATAAAATATATATTTAATATATAATTCGGGCCGGCCGGGCCAAAAAATTTTACCCGAGGCTCGACCCGTTTTCTAAACGAGCCTCATTTTTTTGCCCAAACCCATATTTCGGGCCTATATTTTTACCCGAACCCTCCCATTTTTCGGGCGGGCCGTCGGGCCGGGCCGGGTAGCCCAACCCATGATCACCTCTACAGGTGAGGGAGATGTTAAGAGCGGAGGGTGCTTAGGTACTGGTTCAACTGCTTCAAAGACTACTGACTCTTTTTTATCCATTGAAAAATACCTTTCAAAGAACAACAAGTATCTGTCTGCCATGTTCAAGACAAATTCATTTAGTGTCACTATTTGTTCAGTCAACTGCTGAATCTCTTTAGGCTTCTAAGAAGAGTTCATTTCCAAGATAGCCTTGACATTCTCCAGGTTGGCTTCAATCCCTCTACTGTATATCATGAAACCTAAAAAATTTTTTAGTGCTTGCCTCGAATGTGCATTTTGCTCGGATTGAGCTACATACTGTATCTGCGCAACACTGTGAACACCTCTCAAAGGTCATTTATATGTTGCTATTTAGAAGCACTTTTGACCAACATGTCATCAATGGTGGAAATGTGCAAGTGTACACAATCGCAACAAGTAATAAAGTGACAAGTAAATGTCGAGTATCGTACCCACAGGGACTGTAAAAGAATTATTTATGAAAATGATTTTGAGCACTTTGGTGAAGGAAAAATATTTGGTTTAGAAAAATGATTAAAAACTAGAAAACAAAGTAAAATAAAATAAAATAAAATAGAGTTCTAATGCACGAGTTCAAAGCTGATTTTAATCAAGATGATATAATTGTGTTGGATTAATTACATTTCTTACCTTAGAAATATTAAACGTATGCTTATACTTGTTACGAATAAATCACGGCAACTCGGTAATTTGCTAACTTATGAACATATTTACAAATCAAAAATCCATTCATCTCTCGTACATATTTCTATGTTCATTCGACCGATTAAATAGATTTATAAAGGTAAACATGTTATTGCACATACATACTTATTAAATTAAACAATCTTTCGCATATTCCTATGTTGATTCAAACGATTAATTCAACCTAATAAGCATATAAAAGACTTTGTGAAGTAACAAAGTATCATTACCTTGAAACAATTTAATCACAACAATCTTGCAAGTTATGCAAGGCATATGTATTGCCAAATACAATGCTAATTTAATCTTTAGCTACCTTAGAAGAATTAAACATGCACTGATTAAGTACTGTGTCCATTAATTACAATTTCAATCCGTTTAAATAATTAATTCTTTAGTTATCTAAAAAATTATAATGCCAGAATAACTTAAGCATGATTTTACTTAATCAAGCAATTTACCGAGACCTATAACAGCATAAACATAATTTTAATAATTCAAAAGGACGTCATGCAATCAACCCAACACGAATTAAATTCAAGCTAAATTGATTAAAATAACCATTTCAACAACAATAATATTCATAGATATGTTCATCGTATAAACAACAGAAATTAAAAAGATAGGGAATAAGAGGCAAATCCGGTGTTTCTCCGAGGCTTGACTGGTTGTTCCATTCATCGTCTACTTTGTCCTCGCCGATCAAGGCTTCTATGAATACTTGATTTCTGCCCAAGATGGCTGAAGAACACCTCTTTCCCAAGAGGAGGAATCGGAACAAGAGAAAAGGGAAATGGAATGGAAAAGAAGAGAGAAAACTTGAGAGAAGAGAAGAGAGAATGAGAGAATGTTGTTGGTGTGTGGGATGCTTTGAATGATCAGCAAGGGGTGGATTTTATAGCTGATTGTGGCTGCTAAAAATAGCAAATCCCATCAGCCAAAGAGACCCCCTTGGCCGGCCATCTATGTGGCAAAGTTGATGGCTTCAACTTTGCTAAATATGGCATGGGGCAAATCTACAAAGCCACTAATTGTGGAGGGGGTTGAATGCAACTTTGACAAGTCTTCAAGGACTTCTTTGAAAGCTTAATTAATCAGCTAATAGGCTGATTTGGGTCAGCATATGGACGGTTTGGGCTGCCCAACTGGTGGCTGATTCGGTTCACTGAAATTGGTTCAACCAGTGTGGTTCAACTGGGCCCTTTTTCCATAATTAATTAATAATAATTTATTTAGCCCAAATTAAATTGGGAATAAATTAAAATTAATTAATTTATGATTTAATATTCATAATTGGACCGTCTTGGGCTGGAAATAAATGTGCCTCGATACTTCAAATTGCTTCTCGGGTTTATTCTTGAGCGATTATCTGTAGAGCTAATTTTTGCTCTTTGTGCGAATCTGTCGAAAATAGTCAAAATTAATCAAAATTTACTATAAAATTAATTAAAATTCATCATGTTCATATTTTTAACATAATTTAATTATTTTATAGTATTTAATTATTTTCCGACAAGAATTTAATCGAAACTGCATAAATTTGAGTTAAAAAAGGCATGAAAAAGTGTATAAATTTTCGTGTTTCCATACATATCCACACATCTCTCTATCTGGTTTTGAAACAACTTATTCACCAACCATTGATATGTAGGCCCTTATTCTAGATACTGAAAGGCATCATCTTGTAATTGAACAACCAATCTTCAGTAATGAAAGTCATCTTCTCTTGATCCTCCCCTGTCATATGTATCTGGTTATAGCCTGAAAAGGCATCCATGAAGCTCATATGTCGATGGTTTGCAGAGGGATTTACCAATTAGTCTATAGATGAGAGCGGGAAGTTTTCTTTTGGACATGCTTTATTTAGGTTGGTGAAGTTCACATACATCCGCCAACTATTGCCGGACTTGGGTACCAGGACTACATTGGAAACCCTATCTAGATAGGTGACATTTCAAATGAAACTAGCAGCTAGGAGCTTTTTCACATCTTCTCTAGTAGTCGTGGCCTTTTCATTAATTTTTTTTAACTTCATTGATCGAGCTCTATCCACCCTTATAGAGTGTTAAATGAATGACGAATGAATTACTGGGATATTTGTTGTCGTTTAGGTGAAAACATTCCTACATTCTAAAAACAATGACTTTAAGCTTTCCTTTTACTCAAGGGAAAGGATTGAAGCTATTTGGGTGAACTTTTCAAGCTCCCATTGGTATAACTAGACCAGCTTTGACTTTTTTGTTGGTTGTGGTTTCGAGAGTTGGGTCTCTGGTCTTGTTTCAAGACTTTCTAGATCAATCACGATCTTTCTAATTACATTGACCCCGATAACAAAGTGGTATTGTAATGCGCAAAGCTGAAGGTGGAGGCAAAGGGTTCTGATCTTTCCTAGCAAGTTGTAAGGAGACTATATAAAATTCTTGGGCTTTCCTCTAATTGACTTTCATGTATCCCTCACCCGTGGGAGTGGGGAAATTCGCCATCATACAGAAGGTGGCAACCACCATATTCATTATCCTCAGAATTGACTTTTCGAAAATGGCATTGTAAGCCATCAGTTAGTTAACCACTGGGAAATCCATTATCTCTCAATACCACCGGGAGGAAAATGGACCCTTTGACCACAATGGGTTGGTTGGCAAAGCCGTAAATTGGGCTTGTAGGTTTGAGTTGTGTATCATTGAGCCCAATCTGGTAAAAATCCTTGGTTGTTAGTATATCCACCAAGCTGCTTGTATCTACCAAGATCTTTCTAACTTGGAAGGATGAGATATTAGCCGAAACTACCATAATGTCTTCACCATCTGTGTCTAGGACATCTTTTTTATCTCGCTCTAAGAATTGGAGGTCTTATGGAGAAGGTTTAGGTTTTTTACTGTTGTTAAAACTGAAAAAACACTTTCCACGAGAGCCTTCCACTTTGAATTTGACGAAACCCACTCTACATATTGCCTCCTACCAGAACATCAATAATTCCCCTAAATGGTTTCTTCCCTCTATTATCGCCCTACAGTCCTGA
This sequence comes from Gossypium sturtianum, assembly GCA_025698515.1. Classification (NCBI taxonomy): domain Eukaryota; kingdom Viridiplantae; phylum Streptophyta; class Magnoliopsida; order Malvales; family Malvaceae; genus Gossypium; species Gossypium sturtianum. The sequence goes on from CM046953.1 coordinate 105,102,247, forward strand.
TGGCCTTGTTTCTTCATCTTAGGCCTTATTTAACTGATGGGGGTTCTTGAGCTAAGAATTGTTCCTTCCAAATTATCATTTTAGTACCAATTTTTAGATGTTTGCATTGTTTAGTTTGGTAGCCTTTGCAGTGATGATTGGAGTTATTGCGGTGCTTACTAGTTAGGAGGTATGGGACCAGTTCCATGATTCCTTGGTTTTCTACTTGATCAATGTAATATCTCGGTTTAGGGCCTAGCCAGAATAGTGGTTCGAGACCACAAATCCGAGGGTCATGAATGAGTTTTTGAGGCTTATATTATGTATGCATGCTAGTGTGAAAGTTTCATGAAGCAATTTTGTGAAATTGTGGTTGAATTGTCCAAAAAGACTAAATTGCAAAAGTTGCAAAATGCGTGTTTCTAGAAGCTATTTGTGTGAAATAGCTTTAATTATTAATTTGAGGTCCTTAAATAGCAATTTACCCAAATTCTAATTTTTTGACAAAAATGGGCATGGATAAGTTAAAATTGAAAGTTTATCAAAAAGGGCATTTTGGTCATTTATCAATTAAGTGATTAAAATAGGTGAAAAGATGATAGAAATTCATTCATCTTCTTCCCATAGCTGCCGAAAATTAGAGAAGTCATCGTTAGGGCTCCTTCAATTTTTCAAGCTTGCTAGTAAGTGCTCCTAAGCCCGATTTTTTATATTCTTCGTATTTTTGAAGTCCCGGTAGCATGAGTAAGCTATTTTTAGCTATTTAATGAGCTATGAGGGATGCTAAAAAATGTGGTAATGTATGACATGCATGTATTTTGATGTTTTATGGAGTAGAGTTTGAAACAGTGCCAGTGGTATGTGAGTACCCAGATGTGTTTCCGGAAGAGTTACCCAGATTACCTCCAGTGAGAGGTCGAGTTTGGAATTGAGTTGGTTCCGGGAACGACACCTATTTCGATTGCTCCGTACAGAATGGCACCTGTAGAGTTGAAAGAACTGAAAGTTTAGTTACAAGAGTTAACGGATAAGGGTTTTGCAAGACCGAGAGCTACTCACGTAGTAGGTGCTGCTCGGTATTGTTTGTGAAGAAGAAAGATGGGTCTATGAGGTTGTGTATAGACTATAGACAACTGAATAAGGTGACGGTTAAGAATAAGTATCCTTTACCAAGGATTGATGATCTTTTCGATCAACTGAAGGGAGCTACAGTGTTCTCCAAGATAGACTTGAGGTCTGGTTATTATCAGCTCAGAGTGAAAGAGCAAGATGTATTGAAAACTGCATTTCGGACAAGGTATGGCCATTATGAGTTTTTGGTTATGCCATTTGGTTTGACGAATGCACCTGCGATTTTTATGGATCTGATGAACCGTATTTTCGCACCATATGTGGACAAGTTTGTGGTTGTCTTTATTAATCTATATTGATCTATTCTCGGGATGAGAACGATCATGAAGAGCACTTGAGAATTGTCTTGCAAAATTTGAGAGATAAGCAGTTGTATGCTAAGTTTAGCAAGAGTGAGTTTTGGCTTCGAGAGGTCGGATTCCTAGGACACATGGTGTCAAGTAATGGTGTCAGGGTTGACCCGAGTAAGATATCGGCTGTTATGGATTGGAAACCGCCGAGGAACGTGTCAGAAATTAGAAGTTTCTTGGGATTTGTGGGATATTACAGACGTTTCGTAAAGGGGTTCTCTGTGATTGCTACCCCGATGACGAAGCTATTGCATAAAGATGTCAAGTTTGAATGGACTGAGACATGTCAACAGAGCTTCGAGAGACTTAAAACAATGTTGACTGAGGCACTGGTTTTATTTCAACCAGAATCGAGGAAGGAGTTCGTGGTATATAGTGATGCGTCATTTAATAGTCTCGGTTGCGTGTTGATGCAAGAGGGTAAGGTAGTCGCTTACGCCTCGAGGCGATTAAACCGCACGAGAAGAATTATCCGACTCACGATTTGGAGTTGGTCATGATTGTGTTTGCGTTAAAGACTTGGCGACATTATTTGTATGGCGAAAAGTGCGAATCTTTACGGATCACAAGAGTTTAAAGTATTTGATGGATCGAAGGATCCGAATCGAGACAGAGACGGTGGCTTGAATTGTTGAAAGACTATGAGTTAGTCATTGATTACCACCCGAAAAAGCGAATGTGGTTGCGGATGCCTTGAGTAGGAAATCCTCGTATGCTCTAAGAGTTATGAGAGCGAGTTTAGCATTGTCTCGATGATGGTGCTATTTTGACAGAGTTGAGAGCTAAGCCACTATTTGTTCAACAAATATGTGAAGCTCGATAAATGACAATGAGATGCAAGCTAAGATAGCTAAGTGCGGATCGTAAAGTGATTCTGATTTTCGAGTGGATTTGAATGGTTGTCCGATATATCGTGATGCAATTTGTGTTCCTAAAAATGAGGAGTTGATTCGAAAGGTTTTGTATGAGGCCCACAGTGGATGCTTGTCAGTACATCCGGGCAGTACGAAAATGTACAACGATTTGAGAAAGTTGTATTGGTGGCCGGGTATGAAAAGAGATATTTCAGAGTTTGTGGCAAAGTGTCTGATTTGCCAACAAGTGAAAGCTGAGCATCAAGTGCCTTCAGGATTGCTTCAGCCAGTGATGGTTCCCAAATGGAAGTGGGATCAGGTTACCATGGATTTTATGACGAGGTTGCCGATGACTCCGAGAAAGAGAGATGCTGTGTGGGTTGTTGTGGATAGATTGACGAAGTCGGCTCACTTTATTCCAGTACGTGTTGATTATTCACTGGATAAGTTAGCTGAGTTGTACGTGGCAGAGATAGTGAGATTGCATGGTGTACCTGTGTCTATTATATCGAATAGAGATCCGAGGTTTACTTCGAGGTTTTGAAAGAAGTTGCAAGAAGCCATGGGTACGAGATTAAATTTTAGTACTGCGTTCCATCCGCAATCTGATGGTCAGTCTGAAAGAGTAATTCAAGTTCTTGAAGATATGCTTCGATGCTGTGTGCTAGAATTCGAAGGTAGTTTGGAGAGATATCTACCTTTGGTCGAATTCGATAACAATAGTTATCAGTCGAGTATATAGATGGCACCGTATGAGGCTTTGTATGGCCGTAAGTGTCGGACTCCTTTGTATTGGACCGAGCTTAGTGAGAAGCGGATCCATGGGGTCGATCTAGTAAAAGAGACCGAAGAGAAAGTGAAAGTAATCCATAATAGTCTGAAAGCTGCTTCGGACCGACAGAAGTCCTACGCGGATTTGAAAAGAAAAGAGATTGAGTTTGAAGTGGGTGACAAAGTGTTTTTAAAAGTGTCCCCATGGAAGAAAATCATGAGATTTGGACGAAAAGGGAAATTGAGTCCAAGGTTTATAAGGCCATATGAGATTACAGATAGAATTGGGCCTGTAGCTTACCGGTTGGCTTTGCCGGTAGAGTTGGAAAAGATTCATAACGTGTTCCATGTGTCGATGTTGCGACGGTATCGCTCCAATCCTTCACATGTGATTCCTTCAACGAAAATTGAGATAAGACCGGATATGTCTTATGAAGAGGAGTCGATTAAGATCTTGGCTCGAAAAGTGAAACAGTTGAGAAATAAGAGCATAGCACTAGTGAAAGTGTTATGGCAGAAACATGGCGTGGAAGAGGCTACGTGGGAAACGGAAGAAGCTATGAGAGAGCAACACCCAAACCTCTTTTCTGGTAAGATTTTCGGGGGCGAAAATCTCTAATGGGGGGGAGAGTTGTAACATCCTAGTTTAGGGCCTAGTCGGAATATTGGTTCGAGACCACAAATCTGAGGGTCATGAATGAGTTTTTGAGGCTTATATTATGTATGCATGCTAGTGTGAAAGTTTCATGAAGCAATTTTGTGAAATTGTGGTTGAATTGTCCAAAAGGACTAAATTGAAAAAGTTGCAAAATATGTGTTTCTAGAAGCTATTTGTGTGAAATAGCTTTAGATTATTAATTTGAGGTCCTTAAATAGCAATTTACCCAAATTCTAATTTTTGGACAAAAATGGGCATGGATGAGTTAAAATTGAAAGTTTATCAAAAAGGGCATTTTGGTCATTTATCAATTAAGTGATTAAAATAGGTGAAAAGATGATAAAAATTCATTCATCTTCTTCCCATAGCTGCCGAAAATTAGAGAAGCCATTGTTAGGGCTCCCTTCAATTTTTCAAGCTTGCTAGTAAGTGCTCCTAAGCCCGATTTTTGATATTCTTTGTATTTTTGAAGTCCCGGTAGCATGAGTAAGCTATTTTTAGCTATTTGATGAGCTATGAGGGATGCTAAAAAATGTGGTCATGTATGACATGCATGTATTTTGATGTTTTATGGAAGATTATGAAAGCTTGATGTAGTAGAAATATCTTTTGTTAAGTGATTTTCCATGAAAATGCATGTAGGGACTTGATTGTGAAAATCTTAAGTTTGGTCATACATGGGTGATTTAGTGAGATTTGATGAATGCTTTAGTTGAGTAAGTGGTTCGGCTGAGCATGAAAGACTAGAAAGTTGAATAAAAATCACTTTATGAGCCTTTGGGACTAAAGTGTAAATATAAGAAAGTTTAGGGGCAAAATTTTAATTTTGCTAAAAGTATGAGATGTGGGTCAATTTAGTCAATGTGTGTATTGAATAAGCTGATTTATTCATTATAGATCAAGAAAGACGAAGTCCAGATTAAAATCGAGGCAAAACCAAGGTGGTGGACTAAATTGCATATTTCTGTACTTTTGAGTATCGAGGTAAGTCCATGCATAAACAATGCATTCATACTTACAATTTGTTGATGGTAGCTAGTGTGTAGCTATTTCGAGATTGATTTAGAACCTATGTGGTTCAAGTAGAATGAATGTAGTAGAAATGGTGAATGAATGTATGATCGAGAATGATTGGGAATCTATGCAGTTTAAGTAGACTTGTGCATGTGTTGTGATAATGCTAGATGGTAGGCTAAGTGCGATACCATCCTAATGCATATTGACGATGAGCTAGCTATGTGCGATGCTATCGTGAGGTATATCATCTAGTGAGCTATGTGCTGAATCACTACGAATACCATTGTGGTAGGCTAAGTGCGATACCACCTTATTAATCAAATGTGGTGTGCTAAGTGCGAAACCACTGAGATATTGGCTGTGTGGATTAACTGTGTGGATTAACTGTGTGTACTAACTGTGTGGATGAGCTGTGTGGATGAGCTGTGTGGATAAGTTATGTGGATTGACTGTGTGGATGTATTACGATAAATAATGATGTGTTGTATATTACGTAAATGTGATATTGAATGCAGGGGTGCATTTCAATGGTTATGAGTATGTGACTCATGATTGTTGGAAATGTGGTAAGGGATAGAAAGAGTAAGCATAGTTGTGAATTACTTGTTGGTATAATGGTAATGGTTGCTTAGCTTATACTATGTTGCTTATTTGTTTATGTGTAAACTTACTAAGCTCAAAGCTTACTCTCTTTCTTTTCTCTTGTCTTATAGATTAAATACGTTGAATCGAGATACGAGGATCATCAGAAGATAGCCCACATATCAGCACACTTTGGTACATGAAACTTAATGTTTTGTATATGGCATGTATAGGGGCTAGATAAGTTAGTAAATTTTGTTGTAAATGGCTAAGACGTGTTGGCCTTTAGATGGATAGCTTATTTTGTATAATGCCATGGTTGTTGGCTATTACATTATATGAAAGAAAGATGTAGTTTCCTATGTGAGAATGCACTTCAATTTGAGTTGATTATGATGGTGTTAGATGAGTATATGTTATGTATGTTAGAAGGGTGAAAAGAACTTGACACTTAGTCTTGTTCTTGATTATATGGATAGACACACGGGCGTGTGTCTAGACCATGTGTGACACATGGTCAGCCCACGGGCGTGTGCTGTGGCCGTGCGTCCCCTGCATGTTAATATTTGAAAACAGAATAGACCACGGACTAGTCACACAAAGCGCGTGTGCCTAGGGCGTGTGGGATTAATCGGTGTTGGCCACGGGCAGCCACACGGTGTGTGTCTAGACTCTAGGCCGTGCGCGAGGGAAGTCGTGTTCACCACGGTTGGGGAGCACGGGCGTGCCATGACCGTGGGGCAATTGGCGTAATGCTTGAGTTTTTAGCACGGCTAGGAACATGGGCGTGTGTGTCCATGCACCAAGGCGTGTCTAATCTTGCACGTGTGTGTGAGACCAGTATAAAAGAGAAAAATTTTAAGGATCGTAAAAGTTTCAGATTAGTCTCGAGAGCCCTCGTGTGTATGAGTGAGGCCTCGTAAGTCGAGAATGAGGTTATACTGAGTAATGACGTTGAGCCTAAGTGGCGATTAAGTGGTTTGAGTTCGGTAACGCCTCGGGCCCGGTTCCCGGCGTAGAACCCGGGTAAGGGGTGTTACAATCAAACACTTGGGTCGGGGAGCAGTTAAGCTCATGGTAGGTTTTAGAATAGTTGTATGGGGCTCTAGGTCATTGGTCTTGGCCTTCTCTATGACTGTGGATAGGTCCTTTGTGGTCCATGGCATAGACATTGTTCACCTGTTGATTACTTCTCTAGTTTGACTAATTATAATGTTCATGTCCACATCCACCTACCATTGGACTGGTCATTGGCTGCTGGTAGCCTTGAAATCTCTTGGAAGGCAATCTTTGAGGATGGTTGCTCTGGCGGGGTACTGGTGCAAAGGAATCAATACGAACCTTCACAACTTCATCTCCTTTTGAAAACTTGTGCACCATTTCGTAGAGATGGGAGAGTTCGGTTGGGTGTTTCCGATGATTATGTATTTGAGATGCTCGTGTGTGGTCTCGGCGATGAAGGCTTAGATTTCCCATTCATTAGTGACTCCCTCTTTTACCTCTTGAAGGCTTAGATTGCACAATAATTTTTGGAACTTGAAGGAATTAGAGATGTGGTTTTCTAGATCTCTAGGTGCCATTGGTTCATTAAAGTAGTTCTAGAAAGATTTGTCTGATCTTTCTTCTTTTACCTCTTGCATTATCTCTACTCTGAAAGCCTTGAGTTATTCTTCTATGGAGATATTGTTGTTGCCTTAAGAACATTGGGATGCTACTGGGACATTAGTGCTATGACTATGAAGGCCTTCCAAATTATCATGCTCGTTACCCTCAGAGCGTAGATTGAGCTTCCTCCTTTTAATGCTTCGGGTTTTCTCGCATCAGGACTCCTCGTGCTCTCAACTCCTTGAAGAGATGCTCATTCTGAGGGTTCCTTCAAGGGTACGCTAATGCTATTGGTACTCCTTGAAATAATGTTCATACTGAGAAAACTGTTCTTCCAAGTGTTGTAGTTTCTCTTAGGTCTTTAAGTTGTGTGGCTAGAGGCCTGGTGTCTGTTGATGGGAATCCTAGTCTAATGGAATAGAGGTTGCTACTGGTGGAGAGGGTGTGGCTATGAGATAGGTTACAACTTCTTGTAAGCAATGGGATATATGATCAAAAGGTCCAAGAGAAGTTACACTAGGCTGTGACTGAGGCATGTTAACTATCGGGGGGATGGGAGTGGTTGGAGGAACTATTTCCTGCCGGTGTAACAAGAGCGGTAAATTTGGAGGGTAGAGGGTCTTTCAGGGCCTTTACCAGTTGTTCCAAGGTGGGAAGAAGAACGCTTGCATATTGCAACTGAGCTCTAGCAGAAATGGAGCCAAGTGGAGGGGCTTGTGTAGAGCCCAAGCTAATAGAAACACTTGGGATAAGTGGTATGGATATGTTAAGTGGAAATGAAGAGTTCACTTGGTCAGTTGGGTCGTTGATCTGGTTGGCTTAATTAGCTGGGGTACCATTTTAGGATTGAGATGCAATGTCGTTTATGTTCATCGAATAATTGTTGGTACAATGCTCAACAAGGAGAGAGTATAGAAGAGAAGAGAATGGTTGCTGAGAAGGCTAGTTCATCCAATCAAGGCAGAGAACCGAAGGTTATAAAGAATGGAGGTGGAGAGTTTGAAAGTTAAGTGTAGAGAGAGTGTAGGCTTAGTATCCTCTCAGAGTGGACCCTTTCTTCATCGTTCTTGAGGGTATTTATAAGCTAGGGCCCTATGTCATATGGTGTTAACATGCTAGACTTGCCATCTAGTCATTATTACAGAGTGCGTGGGAGGGATGTCTTCAATGGGATGATGATACTTTTGGTAGAACAGATCCTACCGTTCATTCTGACTCTGATGGGATAAAGTAGTTGAGCTCACTTGATGTTTGATGACCAAACGACTTCATGTTCCCAATGAAGATCAGGCCATCCGTTGTTCAGATAGTCTCCCTAGGAAGGTGAGTTCACAGGTGACCTCACGGCTTTCTGATGGCAAGCTTACTATTCAGGTGTCTTTTAGACTTACCACATGTCTTATCGCGGATGGGGGTATAACATAAATGTTTCAAGACCTTATATCATTATGATATAGCTTTTTTTTTCTTCTTTTTGGATCTTAAATTTGGTTACCAAAGTATAGAAAACTTGCAATCAAGTCACTAATATTCAAATTTGCAATCAAGTATAAACACATGAATCATATCAAACTAAATTTTGATAAAAAAAAAGTGGATATATTTGTAATCTATTAGCTCAGTTAACATAATTGTTATTGTAACAATCAAAGGATATGAAATCAACTACATTTAAGTGTAATTTTTAACAATTTGAGTGATTTATATATAAAAGTAAGCATTATATAAAAAAATTTAAAAATTAAATTCTAACAATAATTTAAAGCGGATCAAGTTTATAAAATTGGATAATAACCTGATTCTTAGGGTGGTGTATTCCTTCCCCCATCCCATGCGTTTGAAGATTCGAAGTGTAAATGATGAGTCATCTTTTAGATATGCCAAGAGAAAGAATAAATAAATAAAGGGGTTAATATTATATAGAGAAAAGTACGAGATAAATCAAAGGGGGGCTTCACATGATGAAAAGCTAGAAAATTGAAGATTCAAAGACAAATGGATACAAAAAGGTTTCCATCCTTAACTTTTCATATGAGCCAATAAATGCCCAACAACTCCCACCTTTATTTATTTATTATTCTCATCAATAAAATATCCTTAAAAAAAGTAAAAAGTTTGACGTAGACTTTTTCAATCTTTTCTTTCTATTTCACAGTTCATGAATCAAACTTTAGGATTTTTTTTTAAATCTAAAAAGTTATTTATTATAATATTTAATAAATTTATTCTTTAAATTAAATAGGGTTAAATCATATTTTGAGTTTAAAGTTGGTATTTTTTTATGTTAGGATCTGAATTTTTTTTATCTAAATTAGATTCTGAACTTGATCATTGTTCTCATATTAGAGTCTAAGTTTTGTTTTGGTCTAAGTTAAGTCTTAAACTTCACAAATATTTTCACATTAAGACTTGAATTTTTTTTGTTCAAGTTAGTCATTAAAAATCCTATAGTTTAGGCCCCAATATGATAGCAATTACCAAGTTCAAGGCTTAACTTAGACAAAAAAAAAGAAGTTCAACCCCAGTGTGATAAAAGTTGTCAAGTTCAGATCCTAATGTGGGAACATTTGTCAAGTTTAAGGCCTAACTTAGAAAAAAATATAAATTCGAATATAGAAAAAATTATCAAGTTCAAACCTAAATAATGATTTAACCCTATATTTACAATTTTATTTTTTATATCGCAATTTTATTTTCTAATTTGCAAAACTAATGTCCTTTTAAACATCACATGACATTGTAAATATAATTACTTTAAAAATTTTCTTTCTTTTCTTTTTGTTTCTTAAGATATTTACTAAAGCGATCTTAGTGACTAATTCTCTACAAGTAACCATTACCAAAATTCCTCTTTTTATGCTTGGGTTTAGTAATACTTTGGTAGGATTATGATCTATCCTCATTTCTGAAAACTTTCAAATCTGACATTTTTATTGAAGAGTAAATCCCGTTTTGTTTTTAATTTTCTTTTTGACAATTAAAGAAAAAAAACATTTAATAAATAAAAATAAAAACAATATTTTTAATAATGAAAGGATGAAAACTAGTTTTATTTGTATTTACTCATAGTACAACATAATAATTTAAAAAAAAATATTTTTACGAATTTAAATTTGATATTTAAAAATTAAGCAAAAGGATTTTGTTTAGTGAAGAAATGTTGTAGTAATTATATGTTAGTATTTATTTTATAAAATATTAGTCCAAATTAAAAGTGATCTTATATGGTTTAGTTTTATTGGGCTTCAGATATTAAATATAGTATAAGTTAAATATGTATAAATACTCAAGGAACTAAATTCTAATTGATGATGGACTGATTAGAAATTAATGTTAATGTGCAAAAGTTATATATAAGGGTTATGGTTCCCAAATTAAATATAGGCAACTTTTCTGACATATCATCGTTAGAAAAGAAAGATTTACTTTCTCTAAAATGCTTATGTTAATTTGGAAGATCAAAATCATAAGACTTGAAGAGTTCAAGATATCGATAGATTCATGTACGCTTCCACATCTAGTTTTTGTTCTTAATGATCTGACATAAGAAATTTTGATGTACTTTTATATCAGAGTTTTTATGGATACAACAAGTGGTATTCGAGATGTTTCATGTCAAATTATTGGGAATAAATTGACTTTCTAATATTTTAAATTGTTTTGTTTTTAAGAGTTTATGGGTCTCATATATGGATTTAGTGTTTCGATTAATATACTTTAAATCTTTGAGATATTTATTTTTAAATTTTTTATTTTTATAATTAGTGAATTTAGTATTTAAGGATTTATGAAAAACACCTTTGCTAGATAGAAAAAAAATGTTTTTAATATTGAAAATATGAAAATGGGTTTGATTCAAATATTTTTTTTTAAAATAGAAACATAATAAATAAAATAAAAAACCTTACATCTATACGGATTCAAACTAGGTTAAAATTTTGATATTTAAAAATTGAGTGAAAGGATGTAAAAAAGCTGATGCTAAAAAATCAAAATATCAATTGAGCCTTAGGAAAAAGTTGCACCTAATTGAGTCCTCAACGACCAAAATTAAATCAAGTGAGCTTTTCTATCCACGAGAACCATCATTGACAATTATGATTGTTAACATATGCTGACATGGCAAACGTAAATACTAACATGTTGAAATGTGACACACTACATGGATTAGTGTGCTACCATGGCATGCCACATCGGCAAATATTAAAAATTCTTTAAAATTATAAAAAATTATTAAAAATGTGGTTTGGTTAAATGTTAGGCTCATCTAGGTAGCATTTTGGAATCGTTTTATTGCATATTTTGGTCTGTATTTTGGAAATATGTATCAAGTATTGGTACCTTATAACATGTATTTAAACATCATAAGTTGGGTATCGATACCCAACTCTTGGTTTTGATGCTTTCGAAGCTAGTAGCCTAGAAAATTAGGGACATGTATCAAAACATGGCTTCATGTATTGATACAAGTGGCTAGGTTTCGATACTAGCCCTTGGAGTATTTGTACTTCAAACATTGGAGCTTACTGACTTGAATATTTATCACTCGAATAAATACCGACGACCCTTATTTAGGTACTGAAGGTCATAGTAACCTCATTGGGTCCCAAATGCCTTTGTAAAGCTCGTTTAAACTTGGATCTTGTTTGTTTATGTTACATGGATGATTAAGATGCATCTATATGATTAATAATTGTGTTTTAACATGAATTTATTGAATGAATGAATTATTGGATTATTCCAGGGGCTGATGTGACTCTTCATATTCGATCCGGGCCTTCCGACCAAGTATGGGGTGCAACATTTTGGGTAAGAAGAGCTGTAAATTTCACAAATTGAGGAAAGTTATGCATATAATGATAAAACTTAATGTTTTAGTGGGACTTTATATGTAAAAGGACAACATACTTCAAAAACTTTTATAAGAAGATGTTGGGTAGGACGACTTTAGGTTGAGGACATTAAAAAAATTAAAGCATCATGTGATCATAACTCACAAAAACCAACAAAGGATGAACTCTAGTAGAGGCAAAGAAATAGGACCTTTCATTTGCTAATACTAAATTTTATTTTACCTTTCATTTGCTAATACTAAATTTTATTTTACCTTTCCTTAACCTAGTTTAAGTTTATAATGTTTAATTCCTTTTATGCTTTGATTGGGTACCCAAAAGAAAAAATAATTGTTTGACTTCAATAAGAAATATATAGTTAGATTTTTTTTTCTTTGCTAGAATTTTATATATATAAAAAACTTTATTGGCAATACTTGTATTGCCTTTAAAAAAGTAAAATCAGAATATCGACAATTAATATTTTTCTTTTAAAAATCTAGCTAGTTCTCTCAAATTCAAGGTACGTAAAACCAAAGTTGTAATATCAACACAAGAAGTATTCCATGAAAGGCTTGAAGAACTTTTTGGTCCATCAAGATACCTTTTAAAATCATTATCTTTATTCGAGTTCATGAGCTCAAGTTATGATCGTTTTAATGAAATTGCGGGAGCATAATTTTTTGACGGGATTATCACGGGAAATTATGAGTTTTGAGCTTTAATTCGAGTTTAAATCATATTGGGTTCGACTTTTAAGCTTAATTTTTATTATATATGAGCCCAGCATTGTATATATTACGTTTTATTATTTATTTATTTAGAATTTTAGGATATTTGTAAGTATTTAGAGTTGTTTAGTTCTGAATTTAAAATTGTTTAGGAGTTTTATGTTTCTTAGTTAACAATAAAGTTTAGTTCGACTAAAACTGCTACTTTTTTAGATTAATTAGAGTTTCATTATACTTTAGAGTTTTATTTTAATGTAATAAGCTACCCTATATAAAGGTCTCTTCATTCTCCATTATAAAGAAACTTTAATTAATAAATTTCAACTCTTTAAGTTATTTCTCTTTGTGAGATTTCTCTTTTGTTTATTTTAGAAGTATGTTTTCTTCTTGGTTTTGAAGCCGTGAGAGAACTCTTCACCCTCTAATTTACTAGGGTTCGGTCTTAGAGGGTTGATTAGAGCCATTTGTGGAGCTTGTTGAAGATCCTTCTTCAAAGGGTTTCATAGGACATCAACTTTTCATCACCATTGGTTGTTATTATTGAACCTTTGTTCTTCAAGGGGGATAATCTTTCCACCATCCATCTTATTTTTATTTTCTTCCATTCTTCATCCTTCAATTTGCTAATGATTATTTTTTGGATGATTTATTAGAGCCAATAATTGAATTTGTTGTGGTTTATGTCTCAAAGGGTTCAATTCCACACTTATTAGCCTACCAAGAAAAAAAATGTGATTCAATCAAGAGTGAGGCATTCAAATACCAAATGCTCTCTATGATAAAATGTATGCCCTAGTTGTAACACCCCAACCCCGGCCTAGACGATACGACCAAGTTTGGAGAGCTACACTAAACCATTTCTGGAAAGTCCAACTTTTAATAATGAAGTTCAAACAATTCAATGTCATGTAAAGGATTATAAACTATCAGAAAATCTAGTTGTTAAAATCAACAAGCTTAGAAAGAAGTAACCATAAAAAAATACTGATAACATAATAAGATAATTGAGTATAATGACTAATGTAACGACCCGAAAGTTAGGGGTGTCGAGAAATGTATTTCTGGAAATCTGTTTCCGTGAACTGGGCTCATAAATATTTTATAAAATATTTATGGGATTACCTTAGAAGTGAATTGAATGTTAGTTAGATAATTTTTATTATTGGTGTTCAATTAAAGTACAAGGACAAATTCATGAAGGTAATAAAAGTAGTGATTAATACTAAATTACATGGTGAGACTAGTGTAAGGGACTTATTAAATAAATAGACCATTAGTGTTATAAGTTGTTGATAGTGGATGATATATGATAAATATAATATGATAGTTAACTAATAAATTATATGAGAATAAGTGAAAATGAAGTAATAAAATAAAGGAAAACAATAATATAATGGGAAAGAGAAACAAAATTGAAAGTCTTCATCTTCTTTGCATGCGAAATTAAGAAGGAAGGTTAGCACCATTCGGCCATTGATTTTAAACTTTGAAGCTCAATTTTGTTGGTATACTTTAGTCCTTTTTAATTAAATTTTATATTTTTGGAACCTTAAAATCATGTAGTAGATTACCCATGTTGAAATTTTGAGAATTAATGATATTTGTGGAAGTTGCCATTATTGAGAAATTCAAATTCTTGGTGTTACCTTTGTTGGTTTTTAAATTTGGGAGTTAAATAGACATATTTATGGAATGATTCTTGATTATTTTAAAGTTTAGGGACTTATTTATGAAAATGGTAAACTCAAGGATTATTTTGTGAATTAATTGAAAATATGAATTGTGTTGAACCTTTGGGAAAAATGGTTAACATGATATTTTGTTGATTGTGATTGAATTTCATGATTTTTTGTTGAGGATTAATTTGTATTAAAAGTTTATGTTGAGAGAAAATGTGGAAAATGTAATTAAAAGTTTAATGGCTTGTGTATAAATATTTTGGATGGTTGAATTAAGTAAATTAATTAAGCTATTGATTTTATATCGAGAAGCAAGAGGATCGGTTGATAACCATGTAAAGGAGAAGGTTGTCGAGTAATCATCTTTGATCTTAGTAGCCATCGTAATCTGGTAAGTTCGTAGTCCTTGTCTCGAACTCTTTATTTTAATTAGTTTATTTATATTTAATATCGAATTATATCCTTTAATATGATCGGTTAATTCTATTGAATGAAGTATTATGGAATAAGATATGAACGATTATGAAATAGGTCAAATGTATTCTCATGGTCGTTGTTGCGACTGATTAAATTATGAAATGTGTTATTGAGAACATAATTCTTGGTGAGCAAATCTTCGTTAGTTTACCTTACTAGTGCTGGGCACATCATTATATTCATCGATTTATCCGGCTAGCGCTGGGTGCAAATCTTCGTCAGTTTACATGACTAGTACTGGGCACATCATTATATTTGACAGTTTCTCTGAGTAGCGCTGGGCACAAATCTTCTTCAGTTTATCTTACTAGTTCTGGGCACAACCTCTATAACTATGAGTTTATCCGACTAGCTCTGGGCGCAAACTTATTTATGGTTTAACCATTAGGCACTGGGTGCCATTCATTGAATGACTCATATCGATAAGGTATAATAATTCGATTGGAGAAGGTATAATAATTCATTGAATGAGTTGCTTAATGTTTGAACCTTTCCTTGAATGCATGTTAGGTACTTGCTTTTGTTCAACGACTCAGCATCCACGACAAATCCCCAACTCAATGTTGGTGATGTATTTCTTTTTGTGTCTTGGCATGTACCTAGGTGATTTTGGTTATATATGATCACCTTAATGTCTAAATGTTCCATTAAACTTTTTAAATTTTTTTTTTTGGTTCAAAGCAAACAATTGCATATAGTTATGTATGCTTGTGGATATGTAAGTTTTGATGTTTTTGAATGACGTATGTTCATAAATTGAAGGTTAATATCTTAGTTCGTTTGATTAAATGTTTGATATTGTTTGAGGTGCCTTTGAATGGCATATTGGTTAAGTATAGGGTGAATGAAATTTTGGCTTGTAATTGATGACTTCAATGTGGTGTCATTGAAGACACATTGGTTAGGCACTTAGGTTGTATGTAATTGACATGTTTTGACTTGTTTTGAGGTGTATTTGATGATGTTTAAAGGGTGGTTTTAGGCTTAGATTGGTGGCCAAGTTAGGTGTAAAGTTTACCTTGTTTTTGAAGCAATATGGAGTACACACAGCTTGGGACACGGGCTACCACACGGTCATGTGTCTTATTGTCTTTAGGTGCAGGTTTCACACAGCTTGGCACATGGCCTATGACATGATCATGTGTCTTAAAACAGTTTGATACATGGTTTGCGACACAGCCGTGTGACCCAACATTGACAACACACATGGGCGGACACACGGGCTGGGACAGAACCGTGTGTCTGCACTTCGAATATCTACACGGTTTGGGCTGTGACACATGACCGTGTGTCCCTTGTTTTCAAGATTTTCAACTTTTTCCTAAGTTTCTTGTATTATTTCGAATTGACCCCAGAATGTTTCTAATATATTTTTAGGGCCCATAAGCTTTTTTTAAGACCCGTAAGTGTACGTTTAATTATGAATGGAATGTGATTTGATTAATTATTATTATGATTGATTAATTATTTGTAAATAATGTCAAATGTTTAAAATGTTATCGTAATACTCTGTGACTCTAATCTGGCGACAGAGACGGGTTAGGGGTGTTACATTTAGTGGTATCAGAGCCATAGGTTTAGAGGATTCTCAGACTAAATCGAGCTCAGAATTGAGTCTAGAGGTACATGCTAAAGTTGAATAGAGTTTGAGTTGGGATTGAATGTTGATTAATATTATTACTATTTTATAGTTAAAAGATGTCAGATGATACTAATAATGCTGCTGATCAGGAAATTCATATTGGTGATGATTATATTAAGGAATTTGATGAAATCGAGGCAGTAACACTGAGTATTCAATCTGATGGTGCTCAACAACCAGGTACTAGTATAGGCACTAATGAAGCACAAAGTGATACAAACTTATTGTGTTCCATTATTGGCGGGAGTCACTCCTCCGATAATAACTACACCTTCGGTTAAACGAGCTTCTATTAAAGATTTAAGGAGATACGGTGCTACAGAATTTGCTAGGTTAAAAGGAGTTGATCCGTCAACGGCTGAGTTATGGTTGGAATCAACCACTAGGGTTGTTCAACAACATGAATGTAATTCCCGAGAAAGTGTTATCTATGTTGTTTCGTTATTGTAAGGGGAAGCCTACACATAGTGCCAAATTATCACACGACACATTCCTATAGAAGCTATAAATTGGAAGTTCTTCCTAGCAGAGTTTCAAAAGAAATATGTCAGGGAAATATACCTCGAAGATAGAAAACAAGAATTTCTTTTGTTGAGACAATGAGATTTATCCGTAGTGGATTACGAATGGGAGTATATGCGCCTTAACAAGTATGTTATGGAGCTTATCTCTACCAAAGAAGCAAGCTATAAGCGTTTCCTATAAGGAATGCGAAATGAAATCAGAACTCAGTTAGTTGCATTGAAATTTAAAGAGTTCACAGATTTGTCAGAATGAGCAAAAATGGTGGAACAATTTCCGGTATTAAATAAGAAATCTGAACCTTCTCGGGTTACGAGAAAATGCTTTGGGACTCCTAGCTCTCATTCAATACCAAACGAAGTAAAGAGTCGCGTGATTTTGGGAAGACAGTTGCAAGATTGGCAACATCGAATAGAATACGAGAACGTCAACCTACAGTTTATGTTGGAAGTGTAAAAGGACCAAATAAAACTTCTAAAATGTTGACCTGTGAACATTTTGGAAAGAAGCACTGGGGAAAATGCTGGAAATTGACAAAAGGTTGCTTCTGATGTGGATCGTTGGAGCATTTCGCTTGTGAGTGTTTGAAGAACGAAAATAATACATCTGATGACACACAGAGAGCCACCTCCGCAGTTAGGGGTCGAGGGGTGAGTAGAGGTGGATCAATTTTGAGAGGTGGATCGAGAAAAGGAAGAGAAACAGTTGCTCATCAACCTGAGGCCAGAGCGCTGGCTTGTGCTTATGTTGTGCGGACACGTGATGAGGGAGATGCTACAAATGTTGTAGCAGATTTATTTCTGTTATTCTCCACACCTATTCATACTTTGATAGATCCTGGTTCGTCTTATTCGTATGCTAATACTAATCTGGTTATTCTCCACGGCAGGGGCACGGCCATGGCACACGCCCGTGTGAATCGTGGCCAGGCCGTGTTGGACTCTATTAATGAGGCACGACCGTGCGGTATTGGGTCCAGGCCGTACCGATTTTGTGATCTGGCCCAATTGGCCCATTTTAAGCCTATTTTCTGTTCTTTTCATCCTCCGGTGCTTCCCTGAGTATAAAACATGAAAATAAAGGATTAAGAGCACCAAATTACATAAAATAAGGGATAATTCATCCAAAAGCATACTAAATGTGGGATTAAAATATGTTACTTTTACGGTTTATCAAATACCCCCACACTTAAGCTTTTGCTTGTCCTCAAGCAAAATTCTCAACTCATAATTAAAACAAACTTCCCTTAAATCATAATAGTCATTAATAATGTTTCGTCATAATTCAAGGATAATTCATACATGGATAATTCAACTCAAAGGGTTCTAAAGATTCAAACAGTCTAAGTCATACAATTGTAGCACAAAACATAGGTTTTTCTCCTCATCTAAATAATTACCTCTGATTCAAAATCGACAGGGATTGACATCCTCAATAAAGATTCACTGAAATCACTCAAAATGTTTAAGGTTCAGAATTAAGCGCTCAAAAGTCAAACATGAAAAGTTAATCCCATAGGCTTGCATGAAAATCAAATCTCCACCACTATGATATGAAATGATACACAAATCAAAAGGTCTTTAACAGGGTTGTAATGGGGCTTGGGTTAAAGGTGTGGATAAAGGCTGAATTAGAGGGTTAGAATCGAGATTGGACTGACAAATTACCTAACCAGAAACAATGAACTAAATAAAAGTAATCAATTAAAAATTAATAATACTAATACTACGAGCTTCTTCTTCAATATTTGAAATTCAAACGTATAAGCTCATTACAAATCTAACAATGAATATGCTTCGATTTTTTTAAGAACAAGTCATAATAAGGAATAAATTACTGAAACAAAGATCATAGTTAAGCAACTGATCAAATCAAATCTCGACATAAGGGTAGTTAAAAAGGATAGTGATAACAAATAAAAAATGTTTTGGGTTAATATTAGCGGGTAAGTCAATAAAAAGGTTTGTTAGGATTCAACGGGGTTCACTAGGGGTTAATTGTGAAGGTAGGTTTTTAGTGGAGTAAGTGGGTTAAAACCTAAGTGCCTTTATCTTCTCTGTATATCAAATCAAAAAGTGTGGTCTCGACATGTATAATCAATGCAAGTTCTAGAATAACAAATCAATGTTGACACACTCATAATCAATAAAGTGAGCAAGAAAAAGAATTGATGCTCTATAAGGCTCAAAATCTCACAAAAATTATGGGTATTTTGATGTCAACCTCGTAAATTTCAATATTCAAAGTAATATTCAAATTCAGGTAGACAACCTAGAATTTTTTTTAATTTCTGAAAAATAGACTTATCATGCTTGATTCTCTAGTATCTTAGAATTTAATTATCAATTCACAATTATCAATGACTTAATCTAAAATATATCAATAAAAATCATGAATCACAGGGAATTTCATTCTAATCATAATATGAGAAACTTACTTAAAAAACAAGACATAATTCAGGATTTGAGAATAATGCAAAAAGTTTGGCACCTAATTTCAGGAATTTGTGAATAATGAAAAAAAAATAGGCACCTTTTTAGGTTGTTCAACCCCCCACACTTAAGATGTACATTGCCCTAAATGTACAAAGATATATATATAAACAATCAAGTAGAAAATTAAAAGATATGGAGAGAAGTGAAACTCCCTGAATTTGGATGGATTCCTTGCGTTGGAGGTGAAAGATAAGTTGGAGAAGGCGTCTCTGGTGGTGGTATGGTGGCCGTCCACATTCTCTGCGCTAGATGAAGAAATTAGGTAGCTCGTGCAGAATTAGCCAGGAAATAATAATAATAATTCAAACTATACTAATTATATATTTAAAGAAAGGCAAGCTAAAGTGAAGGAAAATAAAAAGTGAAATCAAATTAAAAGAAAAGATTAATGGACCGAAGAGTCCTTATTGTTGGATGGTTTGCAAGGTGGGTGTGATTTCTAAGGATGTAGTGGAGTGGTGGTCATGGTCGAGGTGTGATTCCCTAGCAGCCTTTAGAACCTAAAACCAAGAAACTAAGATAAAATAAACTAAATTAAACATAAGAGAAATAAAGAAAAGGAAAATAAAGGAGAAGAGAAAGGAAAAAGAAAAATAGAATGGTCTCAAAGACCCTTGGCTTGTCGAATAATTAAAGCGGCTGGCATGAACTTATATAGATCGGTCTCCCTCTGGGAGACTATGCTTGATTCCTTCCGCTTCTTTGGCATTTGGTGTAGCTCAAGGGTTTTGGGAATGTATTGGAGAAGAAAAGTAGGGGGAGGTCTGAATAATGGGATAGAATAAAGGGGATGGGGAGTAGGAAAGTGAGTAAGGGAAGAGAAAAAGGAGGGGGTTTAAATAGATTTTCAAGCCTGGTACAACCCCACGCCCGTGTACCGTGGGCGTGCTAAGTCACACGGCTGCCTTGCACGACCGTGTTGAGAATCGTATCATTTCTCCCACGCCCATGTTCAGCTTGCCATGCCCGTGTGTAAACTACCAGTGTCGACCACGGCCGCATCGCACGGCCGTGGGGTTTTGTCGGTGCCCGTGGTGTGGTGGTTGGAGTCCGTGATTTGAAAATTGATTCGCTCTGACTCGTACCATCTCTGCCATGTCAGTACAGCAATTCGGTGCATCCACACGGGCACGGCCACGGTCGTGTGCAAGGCCGTGTGGCTTGGAATTCTGTACCTTTGGTTAGTTTATAGTTAGGTACTATAAAGAAAGGATAAAATAGAATAAATAAGACAAAATAAAAATGTAAAAGTTAATGGGGTTAGTACTCGGGTTGCCTCCCGAGAAGCGCTCGTTTAAAGTCTTAAGCTAGACTCACCTCTCGTTCGCTTAATCAGGGTGGTTTGAGGAGTTGAAAGTCCTTCCTCATGCTATCAGTTTCATTATCATAATAGAGTTCAAGTCGAGATGCGTTTATATTGAAAGTACCAAAAATAGGATTACTTACCTCGATTGTTACAGTATGGGAAAACACCGATTACCCTAAAAGGGATTTCTTTGTTAGTGTTAGGGTCGGGAGGAGATATTCGAGTGCCGCTTTATCAATCAATACTTGATCTCCGATTTTAAACTTGTTTGCCGCGTGGAGTGGCTCACGGTTCCGCTTTGTGTATCCCTAATTTTTCCTTAAAATGTGTCTTCCACTCGCCTAGATCATCGATCCAATCCCTCGCTCCTCATGAGTTATTTCTTTGTTGGCACACAGATATAGGATCAGGTTTAGTTGTATTCTTTTGTGGTGCTTCACGAAAAAGAAGGGTTAACCGAATGGTTATCATTCGAATTTATTTTCTCACCTTGATTATTCGATGTTCTAGTTGAATCGAGGGCTTGAAGAGTGACTGTCTCATCACCTACACAGAATATAAGTTCGCCTGCATCAACATCGATTTTAGTTCTGGCAGTTGCTAAGAATGGTATTCCTAAAATTAGGGGGATCGTGTTGTCCTCATCCATGTCTAAAATGACAAAGTCTACTGGGAATACAAATTTGTCAATTTTTACGAGTACATCTTCAATTATGCCCCTAGGAATTCTAACAGTTTTATCAGCTAATTGAATGCTCATCCTAGTTTGTTTGGGTCTCCCTAGACCTAGTTGTTTAAACAATTTATAAGGCATGGCATTTATGCTTGCCCCTAAATCAGCTAAAGCATTATCAATAGATAAACTACCAATTAAGCATGGAATTGTAAAACTCCCTGGATCTTTTAATTTCCGTGGTAGTCTATTTTGCAATACTGCCGAGCACATTGCGTTTAGTTCCACATGTGATGCTTGAATATCCTTCGCCACAACAACTCTTTTAGGAATTTTTTAGAGTCCGCATCTGCGTAAGAGCTTCAAGTAACGGTAAGTTAATATGTAATTTCTTTAAAAGTTTAAGAAACTTACCGAACTGTTCCTCTATGTCGTCTCACCTTAATGCTTCGGGATATGGAATGCGAGGTTGGTACTATTTGATTATCGGTTTTGGCTTATTATTACTTACCTCAACCTTACCTTCTTCGACCACGCTCTTCTTGCCTCGAATTGGGCTCGTCTAACCCTTCACTATCTTGAGTCATTATGGCTTAAACTTGCTCCATTGGGTTAGTCTCGGTATTGCTCTCGGTAGTCTTCCATGTGGTCTCTCGTAGATTTGCTTAGCGAGTTGCTGATTTGATCCTTGAACTCTTGTGTCAATGCCTCAAGTTTTGTTTCTATCTTTTGGAAACGTGTTTCGTATTTTGGGAACGTATTTCTGAGGTTGCTATGAAGTTTGTCAGCATCTCTTCAAGGTTTGGCTTCTTTTCCGTGGGTAGGATTTGTTGTTGGAAGTTTTGGGATGGTTGTTGCCTTTGATTTCTTTGACCGCCCCATGAGAAATTGGGGTGGTTCTTCCAACTTGGATTATAAGTATTACTATAAGGGTTATTGTTAGATCGGAAATTGTTACCCATATAGTTCATTTGTTCGCTCTCCATGCCCTGTCCGTAGGGTGGGTACTCAGGATTCACCACTCCTTCATTTGCGTCAGATCGCATAACCGGATGTGCTGCGAAGAACCATATAAACCATCAAATTTTTTATGTAATAATTCTACCTGGTTTGATAACGCGGTCACTGCATCTGTAACATCCTGAAAATGGGCCTATGCATTTTTGATTTAATTATATGAAATGGCATGTCTTATGTGTTATGAATGTATTGTGAACATTTTTGGAAACTTGGAAATGTAAGGAAATGCTTTGGAAATGTTAAGTTTAAAAGAGGAAAGTGAACATTTTTGGAAACTTTGAAATGTAAGGAAATGCTTTGGAAATGTTAAGTTTAAAAGAGGAAAGTGAACATTTTTGGGAACTTGGAAATGTAAGGAAATGTCTTAGAAAATGCTAAGTTTTAAAGTTTAAAAGAGGAAACTAAGGCAAGGTGGCCTTAAGAAAATTAATAGAGGAAATTTGACACAAGAACGGGTTTGGAAAAGTGGCAAGGAGACGCCACTTAAAGCCCAGTAAGTGACGCCACAAGCAAGGGAGAGGGCCCGAGTTCGAGTCGCATGGGAAGCAAATAAAGGATTTTATTTTTTTGCTACAAGGAGCAGAGGAGGTGGACGACACTAAGGAACTCCAGGGAGGAGTTTTATTCTCTTTAAAATTCGGCTAAATAGATGGATACATGATGGATAATTATTGGTATTTTTAATAAGAGATAATTAAAGGATTATTTCTATTAATTTTAAATAAGGTGATAAAGCTATCAAAATAGAAGTGATGGCCAAGTAAGGGATTCTAAGATAGTAATTTCGGCTACTAGAGGAAAAGAGGGCCATTCATTCTTTCTTTCAACCCTTCTCTCTCTGCCCGAATTTCCTAGAGCATTTGTTCTTCTTCTTTTGTTAGCTAAAGCCGAAAACTCAAGATACCATCATTAGCCGATTTCTTTATACCAATCAAAGAGCCGAAATCAAGATCTTTTTAGCCTACATAGCCGAATGTTGTTAAAGGCTCAAGCAAGGATTGCCGATTCCTAAAGTAAGGGTAAGATCTCATTCGGTTTCATCCTTTTCTTTTGAGATTTGCTTGAAATCTAGGACTAACCCCATTAATATCTTGTTGCCGAAACTTTGAAGAGATCTTTCGTGGATTTACTAAGCGTCGACTACAAGGAAGGAGAAGTTCTTTTTCCGAAGGTACACCATAGGCCGCGTGTTCCCTAGTTATTCGGTGAATTTCGGGATTTAAAATCCATAAGGTAAGTGTCTATAGCATTCGGCCAAGGCCATGTTTGGTAAATATATGTGTTCATTAATTATTCAAAAGCCGAAACTAATCTATTCAAGTAATCTAGTGATTGCCGATTTCAAGAAAGAAGGATACAAAGTTTTCGGCATTTGATTAGACATCAATCGGCACTAAAGGGTCTTAAAAGATCTAAAGCGATAGATCGGTTTTTCGAGATTTCAAGGAATTTGTTACATATACAGTGTACCCCCCACACTATCTTTTAATAAGATTTATGGAAATATTTAATATTAGCATGTTTATAAGAATGTGAATATGGTTAAGGTACCATACACCGGTACAAAGTACCTGTGCACGTTTCCTACTCCTACTAGGATTATGAATATATGTTATGACTCATACGTGAAACAAAGGAGAAGAATGTGAAATTTGGCATGTTAATGCATAATATGTATGATATGGGGCATATGGGTTATTGAAAAAGGGAAGTGAATGTGGTGATCTAAGACCACGATATCCGAATGTGGTGACTTGGTCACATTATCCGAATGTGGTGAATTAAGACCACGATATCCGAATGTGGTGACTTCGGTCACAATTATCTAATCTGGTGGCTATGCCACAAATAATTATAAGGGCGATGAACACGTCGACTACAAATGATCGCCTTCGATGGTGTGTAGCGGATGGAGGGTTGACTTAGTAGTCCCCACGGTGTGCGAGGATGGTACGGGTGATGTGTAGCGGATGGCATCTAGGTTTGGGTTGGGTTGCATCATTTTTTCATATCTGTTATATGAATATGCATGTGTTATGATAATGTATGCACGAGCTATTAAATTTTAGTGTTGGTTACACATTGAGTCTCATGACTCACCCTGTTGTGGGAACATGTTCGTGTGACGAATGCTGATGGACCGACTGCGCGAGAACTTGTGGTGGCCATGCTCACTTGAAGTTTATTTTATTTGGACATTTCATTTCATTTAAGTACCTTAAATTATTTGGGTTTGTTTGATGTAATAAGGCCACTGTTGAACTATTTCATTGTTTTATTATGGTTACAAATTTTTATTAAGTTAAAGATTAAGTAATTTATTCTAAGTGTACTCTATACGTTCTATCACCTAAAATTGAAAAAAGGTTTTCATTATAAAACAATTTTGTTTTCTACTCGAGCCCAACTCAAAACAATCTTTCTTTCAAAACACACCATTTTCCAAAGTAACAAATGAATTTTGAATCGGTTTTTCTTCGGGGAGCATACCAGATCCGGTCAAGGCTCGTGGGCCGGGTGTGGGGTGTTTCAGCATCAATGTTGAAAACTCGGGCTGCTTTGGTTGGCCTTGTCCTTGTAACTTGCCACTGATAGTTATTTAGTGACATCTCTTCTATAAACTCGTAGGCCGCTTCAGGAGTTTTGTTGTTCAGTGGTTCCACTGGCAATTTAATCGATTAGTTGCCTTGTTGAAGGGTTCACACCATTGTAAAAAGTTTGGACCTATAGCCACAAAGGTAATTCGTGGTGTGGGCACCTCCTTAACAGATCTTTGTATCTCTCCCATGCATCATAAAGTGTCTCTAAATCCATCTGCACAAAAGAAGAGATATCATTCCTCAATTTGGCCGTTTTGGCCGATGGAAAATATTTTAGTAAAAATTTTTCGGTCATTTGATCCCATGTAGTGATTGACCCTCATGGAAGAGAATGTAACCACTGTTTGGCTTTATTCCTCAAAGAAAAGGGAAATAACTAAAGACGGATGGCATCATCAGAAACGCCATTTATCTTGAAGGTATCACAGAATTCTAGAAAATTTGCTAAGTATGTGTTAAGATCTTCATCCTGCAAACCATCAAACTGAACAAACTGTTGTATCATCTGTATAGTGTTAGGTTTCAGTTCAAAATTATATGCAGCAATAGTAGGCCTAACAATACTAGATTCAGTTCCTGTTAAACTAGGTTTAGCATAATAATACATAGTACGTGGAGCATGATTTTCGGCCATCTCTTGAGGTGGCGGATGATTCTCAGCCATCCCTTTAGTAGGATTGGTTTCGCCTTCTTGCTCTCCTTCTATGTAGTTTAAGCTTCGCCTTATCTCTCTACGATTTCTGCGAACTGTTCTTTTAATATCACTGTCGTAGATTAGGTGTAACACCCCAAACTCGGACAGGACACCACGTCCGAATCTGGTATGTTACGGGGAAAAACGTTTTTGAGTGATCAGATTTTTCGTTTAAGGGCGGGGTAAAAACGTAGGGAATTTGAGGAAAATTGAAGTAGGCCTGTTTGATTAGATTTGAAAACTTATCCAAAGTATATAGTTAAAAACGAGTTGATTTCATTTAGCATTTCCAATAGTCTTTTAGGGCTATTTGTGAAACATTTTAGACTTCGTAGAATATCGAGTTTGGTTTGAAAATCACTTGAGTTTACTTTATAGCAAATCATAGTGAGATACCCGATGGTATAGTTTAAAACACATTGCGTTATAGTTTTGAAAACATTATCTTACCAAATTTTTAGTAGAATTTCATACCAAGTTATTTGTTAAGCAGGTTGAGAATCTAATTAAAACATAACCATCATAAAACATAATTTAAAGGCCTTTTACAAATCCAAATTAAATCCCAAATAAAAATAAATAAGCTAAAGTACCCAAAGTGAATAGTCCGAGCAAAACTTTTATTAAAGCATGGCATGTGCACCTTTGAGTCCACCCTACTCCATGTCCGCGTCTACGGGTCACTGAAATGTCAAAGGAGAGGGTGAGTCAAATGACTCGATGCATAAATCCCGCTCCCGATGAAACAACATGCTAACAGACATCACACATAGCAACATAATTAATGCAACCCGATCCTAACCATCCGTATCGCCTTTTCTACCCCCGTGTGGTACCAAACCACCGGTGGTGCCAAACCACCGTGACATATAGTCACAATGTGTTACCAAAACACTTTGGTGTCCCAAAGACACAAATGTGCTACCAAAGCACCGGTGACCAAAGTCACAAATCCAATGATGGGGCCAACCCATCGTGTGATACCCAATCACTAGCGACGATCCCATATCTCATGTGGGGCCAACCCACGGTGGTGTCAAACCACGGGGACAAGTCGCAATGAGGTGCCCAACCTCTCGGTGTCCCAAAGACACAAATGTGCTACCAAAGCACCGGTGACCGTAGTCACGATAATCAAATGATGGGGCCAACCCATCGTGTGATACCCAATCACTAGCGTGACGATCCCATATCTCGAAGTGGGGCCAACCCACGGTGGTGTCAAACCACGAGGACAAGTCGCAATGAGGTGCCCAACCTCGGTGTCCCAAAGACACAAATGTGCTACCAAAGCACCGGTGACCCAAAGTCACAAAGTGTGTTACCAAAACACCGGTGCTCGTCAAAGACAAAATATCACTTTGCTCCTCCACTCATATCACCCATCAACATACCAACTCATGTGATCATGCATATCATACAAGTCATGCTTATCATGCCAACATGTCTAGCATTACATCTCATAGCATACATAACATAGATCATAATACCCAAGGTATCCATAATAGAACTTGTAATAAATTAGACTTACCCGGATACGTACACATACCCCGTTTGGGTATCCACTTATCCGTCCCATCGTATAGTTTTTAACAGCAAAGCGGGTTTATTAATAACATTACTAGGTATCGGTGTGTTAGTTTACACACCAGTAATACGAGTCTAAAGATCCCAACGACCGATCTATGTCCCTCGATTATCAAGCTCCTATAACAATCGGCCAACACGAGATTAGGCACTAAGACCATTCGACCAAAGACAAATAAACCCAAAGGGTTAATATCGAACCCTTACCTTGCTAATGGTTTGATTTCTTATCAAACCCGAACCACAAAGGTTCTCCTTCCAACAATCGGCCAACCCCAATTGATTCACCAAGGGGAAAGGCTCCAACTGACTGCTTGAAATCTTTGATTGCCCTAAGGTGAGATGTTTAAAACGAATGGTTAACCCTCTTCCATAAACCAAAACAACATAACACTTGAGAGATAAGGGAAATGGCCATTCGGCCAAGAGCTTACCAACACCCAATATTCGGCCAAAAGAGGACTTCTAGGAGAGGAGAGATTCGGCCTAAGTGTTTAACACACCCTTATACTCGGTTACGAAAGGTAAAAGAGAAAGAATAGAAATGAAAAGGAAATAGGGTTACTGGCAACAAGGTGCTTTGGAAGAAAGTTTCACAAATAGGCAATTGAGAAGAAGAAAGAAAGAAATAAATAAATAAAATAAACAACAAAACAAAAAATAGAGGGAGGTACCTTCGGCTTTGGAAAGAACAAATAGATGAAGAAAATGTCTTGGGTAAGATTCACTACAATGTTTCCAAGCAAAGAAGAAGAAAGCAAATATGAAAAAGGGAGATAGTAGTTTCGGTTTACAAAATTGAAAGAAAAGAGAAAGATGGGAAAGGGTATTCGGCTACAAGTACTCTAGAGAACAAAGATGCAAACTTTAGCACTTGTTTGAGGTTTGGTCTTTGGGTTTCAAAAGATGTAAAACAAAACAAAGAGAAATGAAAAACACCCTTAGAACTTCTTCGCTAACAAATGACCCAAAGAAGAGACTTTTACTCCTTGACAAAAGTGACCGAAATTACCTAGGTTGCTAAGGTGAATTTCGGCTAACATGTTCCCACACTTAGCCGTCCACTTCCCCCACTCCAACACCCCCACAAATTCGCCATAATCCCCAAACACACTCACCACCACTCATTTCAAATGAGTGGACCAAGTCCTCCTCCATATTTTGCTCTCCACCTTACATTTGAAAGTGAAGACCAAGTCCAAGTAGAATTTCACTAGCCTTCTACCTCTCCTCTATGCCGTCCCAAAAGAAGCCAAAATGGGGACTCTGCACTCGAACACTGGACCTCCACCACAAGTAGATGACGCCACACCAAGCTCCCCATGTAGCGCATGCTTTGCCACTAAGCTAGCTCCTCTTTTGTGCAACAAAACATCAATTAAAATTCTTAAACCCACTTCCTCGGCTCCTTCACTTAACACCCAAAAACAAGATTTTTCCCATTCCTCGTGCACACTCCTAGCCCACAATTAAGCCCCTAAAACACCGAAATAGCAACACAAAGACACTAAACACATGCACTTTCATGCAACAACAAAAAATAGCCCCTAACCCGGATATTACGGTTCTACCCCCTTAAAAATAATTTCGGCCTCGAAATTACCCGATCGAAGAGTTGCGGGTATTGCTGTCTCATCATATCCTCGGGTTCCCACGTAGCTTCTTCTACGCCATGATTACGCGCCAAAGAACCTTAACCAAAGGCACAGACTTCTTACGCAGAACCTTCACATCTCGATCAAGAATCGCACGTTCCTCCTCCATAGACAAGTCCGGATTTACCTCGATCTCTTCCATCGCTACCACATGTGACGGATCTCGAACGATACCTCCAAGCATCGAAGCGTGAAAAACGTCGTGAATCGACTAAGCTCTGCTGCAACTCAAGCCGATCGCGCTTTCGTCCAACTCGTCCTCGTAACCTTATACGGCCCAATGAACCTCGGACTTAGCTTGCCTTTCTTTCCGAATCTCAACACCTTCTTCCAAGGTGAGACCTTCAGAAAAACTCGATCCCCTACAAAGAAACTCTATATCTCTTCGCTTAAGATCGGCATAAGACTTCTGCGGTCCGAAGCTTCCTTCAATCGGGATGAATCGACTTAACCTTGTCCTCGGTCCCGACCACCAACTCGGGTCCCAACAATGACGTTCACCCAACTCCGTCCAACACGTAGGTGAGCGACACTTCCTACCATACAACGCCTCATACGGTGCCATTTTGATGCTCGCTTGATAATCGTTGTTGTAGGCAAACTCGACTAATGGTAGAAACTCCTCCCAATTACCTCAAAATCCAAGGCACAACCTCTCGGCAATCCTCCTCTAAGATCTGAATGACCCTTTCCGATGACCGCCGATCATGGGTGAAAAGCCGTCTTTGAAATCCAAACGAGTGCCCGAGCTTGATGCAATGCTTTCCGAACCTTGACGTAAATCGGGATCCCTATCCGAGATTATCGAAATCGCACACCGTGCAACCTCACTATCTCGACACATACGACCGCTGAAGCTTCAAGTGAGTAGTCAACCTCACGGAATAAAGTGAGTGATTTAGTCGATCGATCCACCACTACCCAAATCGAATCCTTCTTGCTTGGCGTAAGCGGTAACCCACCGAAAAAATCCATGGTTATCCTTTCCCACTTCCATCGAGGAATCTTCACAGTGAAGCAACCCCGACGACGGCAATCGATGTTCACCCTGACCTGGCGACAAGCGGACACTTTCCAACAAACTCTGTCACCTCTTTCTTCAAGCCGTGCCACCAAAATCGTTCTCTAAGATCCCTATACATCTTGCTACCTCCGGATGCATAGCATAAGGATCGCTATGTGCGTCCTGAAGAATCTTTTGCCTTAGCTCAACATCTTTAGGCATACAAGCCTTACCTTGAAAACACAGAACCCCATCACGGACAAAGTCAGAACCCTCCAAACCACCATCCTGCACTTGCAACCTTCGCGCACTCGTAACCTCATCCAATAATCTGTTTCTCTCGACCGCTCGACCCAAGTAGGCTTAACTCGCAACTCTGCGAGAATACTACTCCGTCGTCATACAAACTCAAATGGGCAAACAAAGCTCTTAAGTCCGAAACAACCTTACGGCTCAACGCGCGTCACCACCATTAGCCTTGCCGGATGATACTCAATCGAACAATCGTAATCTTTCAACAACTCAACCCATCTGCGCCTCAAATTCAAATCCTTCCGAGTCGGTAGATACTTGGACTCTTGTGATCTCAGATAGACTATCGATCTTTCCCCGTACAAGTAGTGCCTCCAAATCTTTAAAGCGAAGACCACAACCGCTAGCTCCAAGTCATGCGTCGGATAGTTGATCTCATGTGGCCTCACCGCTGAGAAGCGTAAGCCACAACCTTACCTTCTTGCATCGAAGACACAACCCAAGCCCGTATGTGATGCGTCGCAATAGATCGTGAATTCCTTACGGCCTCGAGTTGTATCAAAACCGAGCCTCGGTCAAAATCTTCTTTAACTTATCGAAGCTTTCCTGCTGTTTCTCGGTCCATACAAACGGAACTTCTTTCCTCAAGAACTTGGTCATCATCGGCGCTGCTATCAACAAGAAACCCTCAACAAACCTTCTGTGTATCCGGCCAAACCTGAAAACTCCGAATCTCACCACCGACTTAGGCGGCTTCCAATCCAAAATCGCTTTCAATCTTACGAGGATCTACTCGAATCCCCTCACCGACACTACATGACCCAAGAAAGTCACTTCTAAGCGAACTCACACTTCATCAACTTAGCATAGAGTCGCTTTTCCTCAAAATCTGCAACACCACTCGCAAATGCTTATCATGCTCTTCCTCTGTCCCTTGAGTACACTAAGATGTCGTCTATGAAAACCACCACGAATCGATCCAGATCTTTGTTGAAACACCCTATTCATCATATCCATAAACGCCGCTAGGTGCGTTAGTCAACGAACGGCATTACCGTAAATTCGTAGTGCCCATACCGAGTCCGAAACGCTTTGTTTTATGGATATCGACCTCCTTAACTCTTAATCGGTGATACCTGGACCTCAAGTCGATCTTCGAGAATACCGCGGCACCCTTCACCGATCAAACAAGTCATCTATCCGTAGGCAACGGATACTTGTTTTTAATCGCCGCTTTGTTCAATCGGCGATAATCTATACACATCCGCATCGTACCATCTTTCTTTTTAACAAAGAGTACCGCGCACTTACGGAGAAACACTAGGCCTAATAAAACCTCGATCCAATAACTCCTGGATCCGAGCCTTAAGCTCCACCAATTCCTTTGGCGCCATCCTATACGGAGCAATAGACACTGCGCGCGATTTGGGTAATAGATCTATCCCGAACTCTACCTCGCGATCTGGCGGCAAACCCAAAGCTCCTCAGAAAAACATCAAGAAAATCCTTGATCGTGCGAACCTTCTCCACAAGAGACCCTTTAGCCTCCAAGGCATACACATGAACCACATACGCTTCACACGACCCTTCTCGACCATCTTCTGCGCTTTCAAGCGGATACCACATTTGATAAGTAATCCCTCCTATTACCTATCATAGCCACCTCTTCACCCTCAATCGTCTTAAGGACCATGCGCTTAGTCACGCAATCCAACCTTGCACGGTACTTGACCACCAATCCATCCCAAGAATCGGATCGAACTCCCCAAACGATGTTCCATCGGATCGCTGACAGAAACACTACCCCTTGGAGTTCTAGAGGTACATTTCTAAACGGTTTATCTACTACTACGGAGTGACCTAGAGGGCTAATCACGGTCATCCGCCTAGAAGATATCTCGAGTCCAAACCCATGGTCTCTACTATACTCACGGCAACATAAGAGTGCGTTGAACCCACATCAATCAAAGCGTTATAAGGAGAACCAAGAATCAAAAACGTCACGGTTATGACGTCCGCAGTGCGTCGCCCTCCTCTCGGCGCCTCGCAAAGATACACTAATCCAGTGTCTAGCATCGTAACTACCCGCACCTCCGCCCTGCTCCACGGCCCCAACTAGAACCATTACCACCTCTCTCCATTACCACGGCCCCTCTGCGGTGGCGGTCTATTACCTCGAATCGATTACGGCCCGACTCTCGGGATCGAATCTCGGCCAACTTACGCGGACAATCCCTCACACGGTGCTCGAGAGAACCACACTCAAGCAACCTTTTCCTCCACCCAAAGAACCACCCCAATGAGATTTCCCACACCGATCACATCATGCGGCGGTCCTCGCTTGCGCGACAACAAACCTAGCAGGTGGTTCACCCACTCGGTCTAGCTCTCTTCTGCGGATTACTGACGATCCGTAAGACCCAAAGCTCCTCTTATGCCTATTTCTGTCCATGCCCTGTCTCACCGACTCCTTAACACCCTCGGCTACCTTAGCCTTCTCAACTAAGACAAAGAACTCGCGCTCCTGGCCGAGGAGCAATCAGCGACCTCAAGTCGTCTCATGAGACCATCCTCGAAACGAACACACCTCTCATGCTCGGTGGCCACAATGCCCCCGGCATACCTACTCGGCCAGAACTCACCCTCGTACTCGAACATGGTTTACTCCCCGAACAAGCCTCGAAATGCCTTCCACGGGAGTCAATATAACTAGCTCCAATGTACTTCTTTTGATACGCGGCCACGAAATATTCCCATGTCGGATCCTCCGCGCCCACATCGTCGAGCGAACCGTGAGCCACCACCGATATGACTCATCCCGAAGCGTCGATGCCCTTCAGCTTCTCTTGATTGTCAAGTCCAGTCATCCATGATCCGCTCGATTGCCTCCAAACAAGCCCGTCTCAAAGGTCTTTGGGAGCAACACCAGATACACCTCGGAAGAATTCGCCCCATTTGCCCGAAGTCGCTCGAACAATTTCCTAACTCCCGCACCACCACCTACACCAGCTACTCTTTCCAACACTCGCGGCGATCGCTCAGCGACACCGCATCGTCCCGGTCGATCTTGGAACTCACCACCTCCACCGTGGTGGCGAACCCAGTATCTCATTTTCTCGAACCCCGACCCGGATCCTACGGGCTCGAACCGTCATCCTACCACGACCTGCGTCCCACGACCACGTCCACCTCTAGCGCTCATGACTAAACTTCCTACGATTCGGTTAAGAATTTTATGCATCGATATTTATTCCACTTGTTTAAAAGCAAGTCTTATGAATATTTAAGGAGATTTGTTTTCGCGAGTTCACGAGAATCCTATCGGTTTCAATCTCTAAAGTAATATACTATTGCTATTCATCGAGATCATATCACATCCAATCAAATCACAAAGAATAGTTCGGGTACTTACCGCGAATCTGGTGCAGGAGACTTCGGTGCCATGCCTTTCAAACCATACTTTCAAAACAAAACACCTAAAGCGGACTTTTAAAAACATTTTGGGCCTCGGGCCCACAAACGAGCCTTTGAACTTGGCTCGATATTACACAATTGTAACACCCCCCAAACTCCTGACGGACACCACGTCCGAATGCTGTATGTTACGGGGAAAACGTTTTTGAGTGATCGATTTTTCGTTTAAGGGCGGGTAAAACGTAGGGAATTTGAGGAAAATTGAAGTAGGCTGTTTGATTAGATTTGAAAACTTATCCAAAGTATATAGTTAAAAACGAGTTGATTTCATTTAGCATTTCCAATAGTCTCTTAGGGCTATTTGTGAAACATTTTAGACTTCGTAGAATATCGAGTTTGGTTTGAAAATCACTTGAGTTTACTTTATAGCAAATCATAGTGAGATACCCGATGGTATAGTTTAAAACACATTGCGTTATAGTTTTGAAAACATTATCTTACCAAATTTTTAGTAGAATTTCATACCAAGTTATTTGTTAAGCGAGTTGAGAATCTAATTAAAACATAACCATCATAAAACATAATTTAAAGGCCTTTTACAAATCCAAATTAAATCCCAAATAAAAATAAATAAGCTAAAGTACCCAAAGTGAATAGTCTGAGCAAAACTTTTATTAAAGCATGGCATGTGCACCCCGAGTCCACCCCAGCTCCATGTCCGCGTCTACGGGTCACCTGAAATGTCAAAGGAGAGGGTGAGTCAAATGACTCAGTGCATAAATCCCGCTCCCGATGAAACAACATGCTAACAGACATCACACATAGCAACATAATTAATGCAACCCGATCCTAACCATCCGTATCGCCTTTTCTACCCCGTGTGGTACCAAACCACTTTGGTGGTGCCAAACCACCGTGACATATAGTCACAATGTGTTACCAAAACACCGGTGTCCCAAAGACACAAATGTGCTACCAAAGCACTGGTGACCGAAGTCACAAATCCAATGATGGGGCCAACCCATCGTGTGATACCCAATCACTAGCAGACGATCCCATATCTCATGTGGGGCCAACCCACGGTGGTGTCAAACCACAAGGACAAGTCGCAATGAGGTGCCCAACCTCTGGTGTCCCAAAGACACAAATGTGCTACCAAAGCACTGGTGACCGTAGTCACGATAATCAAATGATGGGGCCAACCCATCGTGTGTGATACCCAATCACTAGCGAGACGATCCCATATCTCGAAGTGGGGCCAACCCACGGTGGTGTCAAACCACGAGGGACAAGTCGCAATGAGGTGCCCAACCTCCGGTGTCCCAAAGACACAAATGTGCTACAAAGCACTTTGGTGACCCAAAGTCACAAAGTGTGTTACCAAAACAACTTTGGTGCTCGTCGGACAAAATATCACTTTGCTCCCTCCACTCATATCACCCATCAACATACCAACTCATGTGATCATGCATATCATACAAGTCATGCTTATCATGCCAACATGTCTAGCATTACATCTCATAGCATACATAACATAGATCATAATACCCAAGGTATCCATAATAGAACTTGTAATAAATTAGACTTACCCGATACGTACACATACCCCGTTTGGGTATCCACTTATCCGTCCCATCGGTATAGTTTTTAACAGCAAACAGGTTTATTAATAACATTACTAGGTATCGGTGTGTTAGTTTACACACACAGTAATACGAGTCTAAAGATCCCAACGACCGATCTATGTCCTCGATTATCAAGCTCCTATAACAATCGGCCAACACAGATTAGGCACTAAGACCATTCGGCCAAAGACAAATAAACCCAAAGGGGTTAATATCGAACCCTTACCTTGCTAATGGTTTGATTTCTTATCAAACCCGAACCACAAAGGTTCTCCTTCCAACAATC
Organism: Gossypium sturtianum; assembly: GCA_025698515.1. Lineage (NCBI taxonomy): Eukaryota > Viridiplantae > Streptophyta > Magnoliopsida > Malvales > Malvaceae > Gossypium > Gossypium sturtianum. The sequence continues at coordinate 105,137,687 of CM046953.1, forward strand.
GGCCAACCCCAATTGATTCACCAAGGAAAGGCTCCAATCGATCGCTTGAAATCTTTGATTGCCCTAAGGTGAGATGTTTAAAAACGAATGGTTAACCCTCTTCCATAAACCAAAACAACATAACACTTGAGAGATAAGGAAATGGCCATTCGGCCAAGAGCTTACCAACACCCAATATTCGGCCAAAGAGGACTTCTAGGAGAGGAGAGATTCGGCCTAAGTGTTTAACACACCCTTATACTCGGTTACGAAAGGTAAAAGAGAAAGAATAGAAATGAAAAGGAAATAGGGTTACTGCAACAAGGTGCTTTGGAAGAAAGTTTCACAAATAGGCAATTGAGAAGAAGAAAGAAATAAATAAATAAAAAAATAAACAACAAAACAAAAAATAGAGGGAGGTACCTTCGGCTTTGGAAAGAACAAATAGATGAAGAAAATGTCTTGGGTAAGATTCACTACAATGTTTCCAAGCAAAGAAGAAGAAAGCAAATATGAAAAAGGAGATAGTAGTTTGGTTTACAAAATTGAAAGAAAAGAGAAAGATGGGAAAGGGTATTCTACTACAAGTACTCTAGAGAACAAAGATGCAAACTTTCTACAACTTGTTGAGGTTTGGTCTTTGGGTTTCAAAAGATGTAAAACAAAACAAAGAGAAATGAAAAACACCCTTAGAACTTGGCTAACAAATGACCCAAAGAAGAGACTTTTACTCCTTGACAAAAAGTGACCGAAATTACCTAGGTTGCTAAGGTGAATTTCGGCTAACATGTTCCCACACTTAGCCGTCCACTTCCCCCACTCCAACACCCCACAAATTCGCCATAATCCCCAAACACACTCACCACCACTCATTTCAAATGAGTGGACCAAGTCCTCCTCCATATTTTGCTCTCCACCTTACATTTGAAAGTGAAGACCAAGTCCAAGTAGAATTTCACTAGCCTTCTACCTCTCCTCCATGCCGTCCCAAAAGAAGCCAAAATGGGGACTCAGTAGCTCGAACACTGGACCTCCACCACAAGTAGATGACGCCACACCAAGCTCCCCATGTAGCGCATGCTTTGCCACTAAGCTAGCTCCTCTTTTGTGCAACAAAACATCAATTAAAATTCTTAAACCCCAGCTTCCTCAGCTCCCTTCACTTAACACCCAAAAACAAGATTTTTCCCATTCCCTCAGGCACACTCCTAGCCCACAATTAAGCCCCTAAAACACCGAAATAGCAACACAACACACTAAACACATGCACTTTCATGCAACAACAAAATAGCCCCTAACCCGGGATATTACATTAGGGGTCCTGTCGGGTTCCTTCTAGTCATAAACTAGAGGTACCTGAAAGGAGGAAACAATAACAGAAGAAAAATTAGCTAAGTTAAAAAATTAAAATAAAATTAAATTGCAAAAAAATAAAAAATGGCTAAAGTAATAAAAATTAAGCTATCTTAATATTTTAGTTCCCCGGCAACGGCGCCAAAAACTTGATCGTTGTTTTCGCGATGTCAAAGTCTTAAAATTTATAAAAAAGAATGATCGAACCTGGAAACTAACTATGACAACGATTTGAGGCAAGCGCACCTATCGAACAGTAGTATAGTTTAGTGGCAAGACCGAAATGTCGAACCCAAAAGAACTAAAAGTACTAATACTAACTTTTTTTTTATTATCTAGCCTAAAATAAAGGGAATTTGTGTGTTTAATCTAAATTAATTAACTACTAAACTAAAGACTCTAAGATAAAGAAGAATAAATTTGGGAAAATAACTTGAGGAAAAACCAATTGATTAAGACGACACCCAAGGAAGAATCCACCTAGACTTCACTTGTTATCTAACTCTGAACCAGACAATTTATTCATTTGACTTGATCCGTAAGATTCCCTAATGTATATTAAACCCTCTCTCGAAGCGAATAACGTCTAACCCTAGGTTGATTAATTGAAATATCTTTCTAATTAAAACCCCTAGAATTGCATTAACTCGATCTATGGAATCTCATATTAGGTTTCACCCTAATCCGACAAAATCTCGTCACCCTATCTCTAGGCGCGCGATCAACTCCGCTTAACTATGCTAGATCTACTCTTAGGCAGGGACTTTTGCTCCTCCACCTAAGCACATCAAACTTGGATCAATATCCTGGAAATATCAACACAAGAAATAAGAACACATAATTAAGAACAAGTCAAATATTTATCATATAGTTCAAGAACGATAACAAGATTCATCTAAGTTTCATCCCCTCGCTTATCTCGAGGGTTTAGTTCATAACAATAAAAGAAAACATCTCGGAAGAAAAGATAAAACAAAACATAAGAAATCCCTAAAACTCCCTGAAGGAATTGAAGGAGAGTCCCTTCGTCTTGAGTATAATTAGAAGCTTTCTAGAGATGAATCAACCGGCTATCCTCGAGTGAATCCTCAAATCGCCTTCTCGGTCTAGCAAGACGCCCCTAGACGATAGCCTTGGGCTCCCCTTTTAGGTCATACTTAGGGTGTATATATAGGCTTTTGGAATGTGTTTCTTTGCCCTAAGTATCCAAATCCGAACGAAACTTTTCTTTGCCACGGCGAGAACACGGCCATGGCACACGCCCATGTGAATCGTGGCGGGCCGTGTTGGACTCTATTAATGAGGCACGGTAGTGTGGCCTTAGGTCGGTAGTGCCAATTTCGTGATCGACCCAATTGGCCTGCTTTAAGCCCCGTTTTCCGTTCTTTTCATCCTCTGGTGCTTCCCTGAGTATAAAACATGAAAATAAAGGATTAAGAGCACCAAATTACATAAAATAAGGGATAATTCATCCAAAAGTATGCTATATGTGGGATTGAAATATGTTACTTTTACGGTTTATCACTTGTCAAATCTGAGAGTATGAAATTTAAGGTGTCAAAGGTAACCATGTATGTATCAAGTTCATTGGGTCAAACTGTGTTAGTTAATCAAGTTTGTAAACGATGTCCATTGAAAATTCAAAATTTGATATTTCTAGTAGATTTATTAATCATGCCTTTTGGTGATTTTGATGTAATTCTGGGAATAGATTGGTTAATCGAGCACAGAGTGATTCTTGATTGTCGGAAGAAAAAGTTTTCAATTCAAGATTGGAATAGTGAGATTATAGAAGTGAATGGTGTTAAAATGAGTGGTTCAACTTAGATTATCTCGTCGATTCAAGCTGATAAGTTGTTGAAATAAGGTTGTGAAGCTTTTCTAGCTTATGTTATAAATTCTAAGATTGGGTTTAGTGAAATCAGTAATATTCGAACTGTTTATGAATTCCCCGATGTGTTTCCCAAGGAATTATCGGGATTACCACCTAACCGGGAGGTCCAATTTACAATTGAAGTTTTCCCTGGCACAACCTCGGTGCACATATCTCCTTATCATATGGTGCCAACTGAGTTGAAAGAACTGAAAGTCCAATTGCAACATTTACTGGAACGTGGTTTTATACATCTTAGTATATCACTCTGGGGAGCTCCAGTTCTATTCGTGAAAAGGAAAGATGGTTCAATGAAACTTTTTATTGATTATCAACAACTAAATAAGTTAACAATTAAGAATTGGTACCTCTGACCTTGTATCGATGACTTATTTGATCAACTAAAAGGAGCTTTAACATTTTCAAAAAATGATTTAAGATCAGGTTACTATCAGTTGAAAGTGAAAGATAGTGACGTACCGAAAACTACCTTCTGTATGTGTTATGACCACTATGAATTTTTAGTGATGCCCTTCGGATTGACAAATGCTTCTACGACATTTATGGATCTCATGAACCGCACCTTTCAGCCTTTCCTGAATCAGTTCTTGGAAATTTTTATTGATGATTTTTGGTCTATTAAAAATCGGAAGCTAAACATGAACAACATTTACGTACTGTTTTACAAGTTTTGCGAGAAAAACAACTCTACGGGAAACTCAGTAAATGCAAATTTTGGCTACTTGAAGTAGTATTTCTGGGGCATGTCATTTCTGCGAATGGGATCCACGTTGATCCGAAAAAGATTGAAGCCATAATTCAGTGGAAAGCACCGAAAAATGTGTCAAAAATTCATAGTTTCCTTAGTTTAGCTGGTTATTATTGAAGATTCGTTAGTGGATTTTCAAAAATAACTTTGCCGATGACAAAGTTGTTACAAAAGAATCTTCTGTTCATTTGGTGCAAGAAATGTCAAGAAAGTTTTGAAAATTTGAAGCAAATGTTAACTGAAGCACCAGTTCTAAACTTACCAGAATTGGGAAAAGACTTTGTGGTTTACAGTGATGCCTCGTTGAGTGGTTTGGGTTGCGTCTTGATGCAAGAGGGCAAGTTGCATATGCATCTTGACCGTTAAAATGCACGAACGCAATTATCTGACACACGATTTAGAGCTTACTGCTGTAGTTTTTGCTCTATAGATTTATCGACACTACCTGTACAATGAAAAGTGTTATATATTAACTGATCACAAAATTTCTAAATATCTCCTAACTCAAAAGGAGTTGAATTTAAGACAACTTCATTAGTTTGAACTTTTGAAAGATTATGACTGTGTTATTGACTATCACCCTGGTAAAACTAATATTGTAGCTGACGCATTGAGTTGGAGGTAAAACTAATATTGTAGCTGATGCATTTAGTAGGAAGGAAACAATTGAGTTGCGAGCTATGTTTGCTCGACTTAGTATTTGTAATGATGGTAGTTTGATGGCTGAGTTAGAAGTTAAATCGGTGTTATTTGATTAGATTAGAGAAGCACAATTAATGGATGATAACTTGGTGAAGAAGAGAAGAATGGTTCAAGAAAACTTGATAATGGTTCAAGAAAACTCGATTGAAAATTTCAGCATCGATGATCGAAATGTCTGTGGTTCCGTAATCGATTATGTGTTCCCAATATTGTTGAATTAAAGGAATTGATACTGCACGAAGCCCACGATAGTCCTTTTGCTTTGCACCCTAGTGGAATGAAGATGTATCGCAACTTGCGAGAATTGTACTGGTGGCCCGAAATGAAAATGGAGATAGTGTAATTTGTGGCTAAATGCCTAACTTGTCAAAAAGTTAAGGCAGAACATCAAGTTCCCACTGGATTACTCTAGCCTATTTCTATCCCTGAGTGAAAATAGGAACGTATAACGATAGATTTTATAACCGGGCTACCGTTATCTCTGAGTAAGAAAAATGCTTTCTAGGTGATAGTTGATCGATTTACGAATTCGGCTCATTTTGTTGTTGTTAGAATAGATTGATCACTTCAAAAGTTAGCAGAAGTCTACATTCGAGAGATCGTTAGATTGCATGGTGTACCTATATCAATCATATCTAATCAAGATTCCCGATTTACTTCGAGATTTTGGAGATAGTTGCGTGAAACTCTTGGTACGAGACTTAACTTTAGTACAACTTTTCACCCACAAACAGACGGGCAATTCGAGCTTGTTATTCAGATTTTAGAAGATATGCTTCGAGCCTCTGTAATTGATTTTAAATCTTGTTGGGAATGTTATCTACTATTGTCTGAATTCGTATATAATAATTACTTCCAATTGAGCATCCAAATGGCTCCATATAAAGCTTTATATGGTCGCAGATGTCGAACCCTTGTGTACTAGTAAGAGTTAAGTGAGAAGAAAGTGGTTGGACCAGAATTGATCCACGAAACAGATAGTATAGTGAAGGTGATTCGAGATAGATTGAAAGCATCTTCCGATAAATAGAAATCATACGCAGACTTGAAATACCGGGATATTGAGTTTACAGTAGGTGATAAAGTATTCTTAAAGGTTTCGCCATGGAAGAAAATTCTCCGATTCGGTCAAAAAGGGAAGTTGAATCCTCATTTTATAGGACCGTATGAGTTTATCAAACGAGTTGGACCGATTGCTTATAGGTTGGCATTGCCTATAGAGTTACAGAAAATGCATGATGTATTTCATGTTTCGATGCTTAGTAGATATCGTTCGGATCCGACTCACATTATTTCAGCTGAAGATGTGGAAATTCAGTCTGATCTGTCAAATGAGGAAGAACCGGTTAAATTTTTTGATCGCGAGGTGAAAGATTGCGTAACAAACGAGTTTCCCTCGTAAAAGTTCTTTGGCGTAGTCATAATGTCGAGGAAGCAACTTGGGGATCTAAGGAGATGATGAAATCTCATTATCCCCACCTTTTTTAGGTAAATTTTGAGGTCAAAATTCATTTTAGGGGGAGCATTATAACGATCCGAAAGTCAGGGGTGTCGAGAAATGTATTTCTAGAAAATTGTTTCGGTGAACCGGGTTCATACATATTTTATTAAAGTATTTGTGGGATTACCTTAGAAGTGAATTGAATGTTAGTTAGATAATTTTAATTATTGGTGTTCAATTAGAGTACAAAGACTAATTCAAGAAGGTAATAAAAGTAGTGGTTAATACTAAATTACATGGTGAGACTAGTGTAAGGGACCTATTAAATAAATAGACCATTATTGTTATAAGTTGTTGATAGTGGATGATATATGATAAATATAATATGATAGTTAACTAATAAATTATATGATAAATATAATAGCCATCGTAATCTAGTAAGTTCATAGTCCTTGACTCGAACTCTTTATTTTAATTAGTTTAGTTATATTTAATACCAAATTATATCCTTTAATATGATCGATTAATTCTATTGAATGAAGTATTATGGAATAAGATATAAACGATTATGAAATAGATCAAAGATATTCTTATGGTCATTGTTGCGACTGATTAAATTATGAAATGTGTTATTGAGAACTTAATTCTTGGTGAGCAAATCTTCGTTGGTTTACCTTACTAGTGCTGGGTACATCATTATATTCATCGATTTATCCGATTAGCGTTGGGTGCAAATCTTCGTCTGTTTACCTAACTAGTGTTGGGCACATCATTATATTCATCGATTTATCTGACTAGCGCTGGGCACAAATCTTCGTTAGTTTACCTGACTAGTACTAGGCACATCATTATATTCGTCAGTTTCTCTGACTAGCGCTGGGCGCAAATCTTGGTCAGTTTATCTAACTAGTGCTAGGCACAACTTCTATAACTGTCGGTTTATCCTACTAGCTTTGGGCGCAAAACTTATTTACGGTTTAACTGTTAGGCACCGGGTGCCATTCATTGAATGACTCATATCGGTAAGGTATAATAATTCCATTGGAGAAGGTAGGTGTGTGATGGAAGATGTACAATACAAATTATTGAGTTGTATGGTAAATTCCATAAAGATAAACTTATATGTTATGGAATATAAACTTTAGGTCACTCGGTGTAAATGTGAGTCTTTGAATGAATGAGTTGCTTAATGTTTGAACCTTTCCTTGAATGCAGGTTAGGTACTTGCTTTTGTTCAATGACTCAGCATCCACGACAAATCCCCAACTCAATGTTGGTGATGTATTTCTTTTTGTGTCTTGGCATATACCTAGGTGATTTTGGTTATATATGGTCACCTTGATGTCGAAATGTTCCATTAAAAGGTAGCTTGTATAAAGATGATTTTTGTAAACTTTGTTAATTATTTTGGTTCAAAGCAAACAATTGCATATAATTATGTATGCTTGTGGATATGTAAGTTTTGATATTTTTGAATGAAGTATGTTCATAAATTGAAGGTTAATGTAATGAATTATCTTAGTTCGTTTGATTAAATGTTTGATATTGTTTGAGGTGCCTTGGAATGGCATATTGGTTAAGTATAGGGTGAATGAAATTTTGGCTTGTAATTAATGACTTAAATGTGGTGTCATTAAAGGCACATTGGTTAGGCACTTAGGTTGTATGTAATTGACATTTTTTTGACTTGTTTTGAGGTGTATTTGAAAATGTTTAAAGGGTGGTTTTAGACTTGGATTGGTGGCCAAGTTAGATGTAAAGTTTACCATGTTTTTGAAGGAATATAGGGTACACACGGCCTAGGAAACAGACGGCATCCCATACGGCCGTGTGTCTTATTGTCTTTAGATGCAAGTGTCACATAGCTTGGCACACGGCCTGTGACACGATTGTGTGTCTTAAAATAGTTTGTTACACGGTCTGAGACACGGGCAGTGACACGGCTATGTGACCCAACATTGAACACATACACGGGCTGGGACAAAGTCTTGTGACTAGAATTTGAATATCCACACAATCTGGGCTTTGACACACGACCTGGCCACACGGCCGTGTGTCCCCTATTTTCAAAATTTTTAACTTTTTCTGAACTTTCTCATTTTTTTAATTGACCCCAGAATGTTTCCAATATATTTGTAGGGCCCCGTAAACTTGTTTTAAGACCCGTAAGTGTACATTTAATTATGAATGGAATGTGATTTGATTAACTATTATTATCATTGGTTACTTATTTGTAAATAATTTCAAATGTTTAAAATGTTATCGTAATACTCCGTGACCCCAATTTGACGGCAGAGACGGGTTAGGGGTGTTACAACCGAGCTCTAAATACACAAACCCGATCAAGTCTGTGGGTTACCTAAAATCCAAACATCCAAACTAGATAAGTTTCTAACTCAATGTGTAACTTAAGTATATAAACAACAGAATTATGTATATATATATCAGTTAGATATTCGATTGCTCTTTACTCAAACAATTCTCTCAAATCGAATACATAGTCAAAAACAGAAGATATGGAAATTAGTTGTAGAACAGATCAGATGCAGATGCAAAATGAATAAATTTCAGATGCAAAACAGATCAAATATAGATTCAGATTCCTACCCCATCCACTATACACCATCTTTAACTATCCCAACACACCATATAGGGTATCAAGTACCCATCCAGCCCTACACACCACGTAGTGTTGGTATGACATGTTAAGAATCATTCCAGACTAGCTGCTAGATCAGTATGTGATAAATCGCCAGAACCAGATTTGCCTGTGGCTTAACCACCAGAATCAATAGATAACTAAAGGTTCACTCTTCGTCCTTTATCACAAATCCTAACCCAATGCAGTTCCAAAATTGTCAGATATCATAAATGCGCATATAGTTATTCAAATTCAGATCATATGCACATTAGACAGAATATGCTCAATTAACAAATATTACAATGAATACAAGCACATATAACAATTTATTCATCATTTGATCCTCATGTGACAAGTTATTAAGCTAAATTTAGATCACACGAACCCTATAGTAGGCCTACGTTCGACTAGAACGACATTTACGACCCCTTAGAAAAATCCTGATTTATGGCCCACACACCCTGTAGATTCACACTGTCTGGATGGCTGGTATGTGTGGCCCATACGGCCTAGAACACACCCGTGTGGCTCAAAATAGTGAGTTACACAGTCTAGCACACGGCCCAATATACGCCCGTGTGACTCAAGACCTAAAATATATCCACACGACCTGGACACAAGCCCGTGTCTTTGGCCCATGTGTCTCTAATTCCAAAACAGTGAGTTACACGGCCCGTACACACGCCCGTTTCTCTAGCCCATGTGCCTATAATTCCAAAACAGTGAGTTACACAGCCTGGACATAGGCCCGCATCTCTAGCCCGTGTGCTTCTAATTCCAAAACAGTAAGTTACACCACCTGCCACACGGCCGTGTGGTGTTGACAACCATGTTTTTTGGCTTCTTTTGTTCGCAAGTTTTCGGGTTTTCGTTATACCTGATGTAGATTTGATGAATAAGTTACAGAAATGACTTCAAAACCTAGAAACAATAAACCAAATTCCCAATCAACAACTTAATCAAAATAATTTGCACAAATTAGCACTCAACCAAACTACGTCGGAAACTTCATCGCAACTCCCAAACACAACTAACGCTTATCGAAGAACAACAGTAATTGCTCCAACTTTAAGTCGCGGGAATAATGTTAGGTGTCTCTCGACTTTCCCCTAAAAGTCGGAATAACAACAACAAAAGGACAAATTAGCAGATTAAACACCAAATTCGAAGTTTGAAGAAAACCTCCAAACTCACAACAAACCAAACATCAAACGAGTGAAAAGACAATAGTAGAATATCACCTTTGAAAACAAAAATCAACCAACATAATGATACAATTCAGCAATTCATACAACCGTAAGACAGAACGAGAGATCACAAAATAAAAAAAAAAACAAAAAAATGGAAGAATGAAAGTAAAGAAAAAGAAAAGAAAGGAAAATGTAAGAGGGAAAAATTTTAGGAAAAAAAGTCTAATTAGTTAAAAGTAAAAATAATTGCTACAAAGTGCAAAAATATTCCCTCATCGCTTACGCAGAGACTTGAACACAAGACCAAGGAGAATACAGAAGCTTAACCATTGAACCAGCAGGCTCATTCTTGACGTAAGTTAATGCAGAAATAAACTTAAGTCAGAAGTTCAAGAATAGGGGTTAAACCAAAATAAACAGTAAAAATTCAAGAAGGAAAACTCAAACCCCAGATCTCAACCACCTACGTAGAGCACTTAACCACAGATACAGAGACTTAATTATAACATAATTTAGAAATCACGCATTCAAATTTTTGGGGCATTACACAAGTAGCAATTGGATTGCACTTGTGATATATGAGTTAATAAAGTAAAATTGCATACTAACGAGTACTATTGCAAAGGTTTTTCTTCGTGTTAGTACAAATAACATACAAGTTTTTCAAAGTACTAATAGAATGAAGACCAAGGAACAAATAAGGTCTTGAAAAGTGTAACACCTCTAACCCGTATTCGTTGCTGGACTAGGGTTACGAAGCATCACCGAAGCAGATACAACTCTAAACAGGCATATAAATTTTTTTTTAAACCATTACAAACCCAATCATGCTTAATTATCCATATAGTATTGATAAACTGAAATAGTAACATATTTTAATCCCACATTTAGTATGCTTTTGGATGAATTATCCCTTGATTTATGTAAAAAGGTGCTCTTAATCCTTTCTTTTCATGTTATATACTCAGGAAAACACTAGGGGATGAAAAGAACGCAAAACGAGCTTAAAACGGGACAAATGGGCCAAAGCATGAAATCGACACGGCCTGGACCAAAGATCACACGGCCGTGCCTCCTTAAAGATCTCAAACACGGCCTGGACCATGATTTACACGGTCGTGCCTCATCAACGAAGTCCACACGGCCTAACCACGACTTACACGGGCGTGTGCCATGGGCGTGTCCCTGCCGCAGCCAAGAGAAGTTTTACTCAGATTTGGATACTTGGAGGCAAAGAAACATATTCCAAAGCCTATTCTTCAAACACCCTAGTAGGAACTCTACTTGAATTAGGATACTTTGGGGCCAAGCAAGGCATCTCGAAGTCTATATAAACACCCAAGGGGGCAACTTGTCAAGGGAGTTCGATAGAAACCCTCTGTCACAGTCGAGGAGCCCAAAGCCATCGTCTAGGGGCGTCGTGCTAGGCCGCAGAAAGCGATTTGTGGGGATTCACTCGGGGATAGCCGGTTGATTCATCTCGAGAAGCGAAATTCTACTCAAGACGGAAGATCTCCTATTCAATTCCTTCAGGGGTTTTAGGGATTTCTTATGTTTTGTTTTATCTTTTCTCTTAAGATGTTTTCCTTTATTGATATGAACTAAACCTTCTGATACAGAAGAGATGAAACCTATGATGAATCTTGTTATTGTTTTCTACAATTATATGATAAATACTTAGTTTGTTCTTAATTATGTGAGCTTAATCCAAATTTAATATGCTTAGGTGGAGGAGGAATAGACCACGCCTAAGAGTAGATCCAACATAATTAAGCGGAGTTGATCGCACGCCTAGAGATAGGGTGATTTAGATTTTGCCAGATTAGGGTGAAACCTAATATGGGAATCCACATATCGATTCTTCGCTATTCTAGGGGTTATTATAAGAGAACGAGAGTTCCACTAATTAACCTAGGGTTAGACGTTATTCGCCTCGAGAGAGGGTTTAATATACGTTAGGGAGTCTTACGGATCAAACTAAGTGAATAAATCGTATGGTTCAGTGTTAGATAACAAGTGAAGTCTAGGTGGATTCTTCCTAGGGTATTGTCTAAATCAACTGAGTTTTTCCCAAGTTATTTTCCAAATTCATTCTTCTTTGTCTTAGAGTCTTTAGTTTAGTAGTTAATTAGTTTAGATTAATAAACAACTTCACTTGTTTTAGGCTAAATAATAAAAAGAAAGTTAGTATTAGTACTTTTAGTTCCTTTGGGTTCGATAATCCGATCTTGCCTAAGCTATACTCTTTGCTCGATAGGTGCACTTGCCTTAATCGTTGTCGAGTTAGTTTCCAGGTTCGATCATTCTTTTATAAATTTTAAAACTCTGATTTACAGCGATCAAGTTTTTGGCGCCGTTGCCGGGGAACTAAAATATTATGAAAGCTCTATTTTTATTACTTTAGCCATTTTTTTTATTTTCTCGCAATTTATTATTATTATTATTATTACTATTACTTTGCTAAATTTTCTTTTATTTGATTTTGTGAGATAGAGAGATGGCAATCAATAACTATCGGTGGCAAGTTACGAGGACAAATCCAACAAAAGTAGCCGATATCTACGACCTCGACCCAAAGAACGAGCTATCAAACCGATTAGAGATGTTACATAAAAAATTTAATGGTTTATACAGTTCCTCGCAGGTATATCCAGTTATGCAGTGTGAAACAAGCGGATGTGTGGCGAATCCTGAGTACCCACCCTACGGACATGGCATGGAAAGCGAACAAGTCCACTATATGAGTAACTATTCTAAACCTCAAAATAATTTTTATAGTGACACTTATAATGCAGGTTGGAGGTACCATCCTAATTTCTCATGGGGTGATCAAAGTAGCCAAAGACAGGAACTTCCTTTAAATTTTCAACAACCACCTTACCAACAGGAAGAGGAGTCGAACCTTGAAGAGATGCTGACAAAATTCATGGCAGCTACCAATAACCGTCTCCAAGACACTGAAACCACCTTTGAGACCCAACAAGCATCGATCAAAGGGATCAAGAGCCAAGTTAGGGAAGTCACTGAGTCAGTTGGGGAACTTACTAAGTCAGTTATACAACTTGCTAAGCTGATCTCAGAACTACCACAAGAAAGCTTGCCACGCAATCTTGAAACTAACCCGAGTGAGCAAAATCAAGCCATTTACACGATAGTGAAGGGTTAGACTAACCAAACCCAAGGGAAGAACATGTGGTAAGCGAAGGTAAGGTTGAAGTGTGCCATGATATACCAAAACCGGCAATTACAGAGTACCAACCTCGTGTGCCATATCCCGATGCAACAAAGAAAGACCACACAGAGGAAGAATTCGGTGAACTCACACTTTGTGTAGACAACAAAACAATCACTCTTCAAGCTCTTGACTCAGCTAGGACATAGAGTAATAAAGGTACGAACATTAATTCTATTGATAACCATTTGGTTCAACCTTCTTTCTGAGAAACATCACGAAATCACCTAGCTGAGCTAGATCTTAGACCTCGTACCCATAAAGAAATAATTCATGAAGAACTAAGGCTTCAGGTCGATGAATTAGATGAGTGGAAAACACACTTTAAAGAGAAACTAGGAATACACGAAGTGAAACCAAGAAAACCCTGACGACAGTGATAGGAACAACAAATCACTTCAAAATAGGGGATCGGTATTGTTGAATAAGGAAGACCCTCGAATCACCAATTCAGACCTCAAGACAAACGAACAAATCACTTTTGAGGAACTTGATGTCTTCCTATACGGGCCAGTCGAGGTAAGCAATCCTAAATTTAGTACTTTTGAGGTAAACACTACTCGACTTAAATTTTATATCAAAAATTGAGTTGATCGCATGAGGAAGGATTTTCACCTCCTCAAACCACCTTGACCATACGAATGAGAAGTAAAGTCTAGCTTAAGACTATAAGCAGCGCTTCTCGGGAGGCAACCTTGAGCACTAACCCTATTAATTTTTACATTTTTATTTTACTTTTATTTTTCATTTTAGCACCTAACCATAAACTAACCAAAGTACAGATTTCCATGCTCACACGACCTTGCACACGTTCGTGGCTGTGGCCGTGTGGAAGCCAGAAGGACAAACCACGGACGTGCTAGTAACCGTGCATGACAAAGAATGATTTCTTTTCCCAACACGGGCTGCGATAAAAAGCCACGCCCGTGCCGACTTCCGTGTGAGGTTCTTGACTTATTGAGCACAGGCGAGACACGGTGTGCCTACAACCGTCGCGAGGTTACTGACTTGACGAGCACGGGTTAAACACGCCCACTCTAAAGGACCGTGTGAAGAATACACGGGCGTGCTACGAGACCCACGGCCGTGGTAAAACACCTAAAAGCGCCCAAAATTCAAAATCACGAAAAACACGGGCTGATTAAACTCGAACAAGGGTGTGGACCGTATCACTATTTAAATATTTACTTTTATTTCTATTTTTATTTTTATTTTTTATTTTCATTTTTATTTTCATTTTCATTTTCATTTTCATTTTCATTTTTATTTCCTTTCTTTTATTTTCTTTATTATTTTCTTCTTGTTATTCATTCCATTTAGATTTAGCTTAGGATACAAAAGAAATTAGGATGGCTGCTTCGAGGACTCAACCAGTTCGAGACGCTTCCCCATGCTCACCTCCAATCCTATCCGGTTTCTTTTCATTGGCTTCATCCAAAATTCGTGAAGTTTCCTTCTCTCCCCATCTTACGATTTTATGATTATTTTGATATTATCTACCTTTGTACATTGAGGACAATGTACATCTTAAGTGTGGGGTTAACTATAGTATTATTTGAAAATCCTGAATTATGCCTTGTCTTAAAGTAAGTTTCTCATATTATGATTAGAATGAAATTTCTGATGATTTATGATTTTTATTGATATGTTTTAGATTAAGTCATTGATAATTGTGCATTGATAATTAAATTCTAAGAATACTAGAGAATCAAGCATGATAAGTCTATTTTTCAGAAATAAAAAATTTGCTAGGTTGTCAAACTGAGTTTAAATATTACTTTGAAGTTTGAAATTTACGAGGTTGACATCAAAATACCCATAATTTTTGTGAGTTTTTGAGCCTTATAGAGCATACATTCTTTTTCTTGCTCACTTTATTGATCATGAGTATGTCAACACTGATTTGTTATTCTAGAACTTGCATCGATTATACATGTTGAGACCACATTTTTTTGATTTGATACACAGAGATGATAAAGGCACCTAGGATTTAACCCACTAACTCCATTAAAATCCTACCTTCACAAATTAACCCTTAGTGAACCCCTTTTAATCCTAACAACCCTATTTATTGACTCACCCACTAATATTAACCCAAAACCCTTTGTAATTGTTATCACCATTCTTTCTAACTACCCCTATATCGAGATTTGATCTGATTAGTTGCCTAATTATGAATTTCAGTAATTTATCCTTTATTATGTATTTAGTTTGTTCTTAAAAAAAGTATATTCATGTAATTAAGTGAGCTTACACGTGTGAATTCCAAATATTGAAGAAGAAGCTCGTATTATTAGTTTCAAAGTTTCAATTCTTGTAATTATTTATTTATCAGTTCTTTTTTTTTTCTAGTTAGGTAATTTATCAATTCAATCTCGATTCTAACCTTCTAATTCAACCTATATCCATAACCTTAACCTAAGCCTCGTTACAACCCTGTTAAAGACCTTTTGATTAGTGTTTCATCTCATATTACAGTGGTGGAGATTTGATTTTCATGCAAGCTTATGGGATTAACTTTTCAGGTTTGACATTTGAGTGCTTAATTCTGAACCTTAAACACTTCGAGTGATTTGAGTGAATCTTTTGTGAGGATGTAAACTCTTGTCGGTTTTGAATCAGAGGTAATTATTTAGATGAGGGGAAAACACCTATGTTTTGTGCTACAAATGTATGACTTAGACTGTTTGAATCTTTAGGACTCTTTGAGTTGAATTATCCATGTATGAATTATCTCTAAATTATGATGAAACACTATTAATGACTATTATGAATTGAGGGAAGTTCATTTTAATTATGAGTTGAGAATTTTGCTTGAGGACAAGCAAAAGCTTAAGTGTGGGGTTTTTTGTAAACCGAAAATAGTAACATATTTTAATCCCACATTTAGTATGCTTTTGGATGAATTATCCCTTGATTTATGTAAAAAGGTGCTCTTAATCCTTTCTTTTCATGTTATATACTCAGGAAAGCACCAAAGGATGAAAAGAATGCAAAACGGGCTTAAAACGGGACAAATGGGCCAAACCATGAAATCGACACAGCCTGGACCAAAGATCACACGGCCGTGCCTCCTTAAAGGTCTCGAACACGACCTGGACCATGATTTACACGGCCGTGCCTCATCAACGAAGTCCACACGGCCTAACCACGACTTACACGGGCATGTGCCATGGGCGTGTCCTGCGCCATGACAAGAGAAGTTTTACTCGGATTTGGATACTTGGAGGCAAAGAAACATATTCCAAAGCCTATTCAAACACCCTAGTAGGAACTCTACTTGAATTAGGATACTTTGGGGCCAAGTAAGGCATCTCAAAGTCTATATAAACACCCAAGGGGGAAACTTATCAAGGGAGTTCGACAGAAACCCTCTGTCGAGGGGAGCCCAAAGCCATCATCTAGGGGCGTCGTGCTAGGCCAGAGAAGGCAGATTTGTGGGGATTCACTCAGGGATAGCCAGTTGATTCATCTCGAGAAGCCGAAATTCTACTCAAGATGGAGGATCTCCTATTCAATTCCTTCAAGGGGTTTTAAGGATTTCTTATGTTTTGTTTTATCTTTTCTCTTGAGATGGTTTCCTTTATTGATATGAACTAAACCTTCGGATACCCGAAGAGGATGAAACCTATGATGAATCTTGTTATTGTTTTCTGAATTATATGATAAATACTTAGTTTGTTCTTTTTTATGTGAGCTTAATCCAAATTTAATGTGCTTAGGTGGAGGAGGAATAGACCCTGCCTAAGAGTAGATCCAACATAATTAAGCGGAGTTGATCGCACGCCTAGAGATAGGGTGATGAGATTTTGCCAGTTAGGGTGAAACCTAATATGGGAATCCACGAATCGATTTCTTTGCTATATTCTAGGGGTTATTATAAGAGAACGAGAGTTCCACTAATTAACCTAGGGTTAGATGTTATTTGCCTCGAGAGAGGGTTTAATATACATTAGGGAGTCTTACGGATCAAACTAAGTGAATAAATCGTATGGTTCAGTGTTAGATAACAAGTGAAGTCTAGGTGGATTCTTCCTAGGGTATCGTCTAAATCAACTGAGTTTTTCCCAAGTTATTTTCCAAATTCATTCTTCTTTGTCTTAGAGTCTTTAGTTTAGTAGTTAATTAATTTAGATTAAAAAACAACTTCACTTATTTTAGGCTAAATAATAAAAAGAAAGTTAGTATTAGTACTTTTAGTTCCTTTGGGTTCGATAATCCAGTCTTGCCTAAGCTATACTACTGTTCGATAGGTGCACTTGCCTCAATCGTTGTCAGAGTTAGTTTCCAGGTTCGATCAT
This sequence comes from Gossypium sturtianum, assembly GCA_025698515.1. Classification (NCBI taxonomy): domain Eukaryota; kingdom Viridiplantae; phylum Streptophyta; class Magnoliopsida; order Malvales; family Malvaceae; genus Gossypium; species Gossypium sturtianum. The sequence goes on from CM046953.1 coordinate 105,155,168, forward strand.
TCTTTTATAAATTTTAAAACTCTGATTTACAGTGATCAAGTATACTAACATTTAAATAATTAAACATTAATCATAGTTCTGCACCATTTCAAAACCAATGTACTCTCCCTCTTATTAAAATTATTTACACCTGTAAACATATCATCTAAATCATTTTAAGAACAGATCGCTATTAAGAATTCAATCAAATCGCTTACTAACTAATAAGCCAAAATATATATATATATACATATTAACTCATCAAATAATCACAAATACACATTTGGCCAATCACATTATCTTCCATTCAAGCTACTTAAATTATATACATCTTTAACTTATAATTTAAGGCCATGACAAATCATTAACAAATTTTTAAATGAACCTATCAATATAACATTAAAACACATCCAATTACATATGAATTATATATTTACAGTCTCTTAATTAAATTGCTAAGTCAAAAGCGTAAACACATACTTACATATTTCTACTATTCGTATGTTCAATACCTATAAAATCAATTTAATCTTTGACATGCCCATCTTTTCATAATCACAAATACATATAGTTTTCACATTTACACAATAAATCATAAAACCAATTTTATATATATTATGCATGTATTCATTCACAATATTACCACCACATTGCCGAATACACACATATAAATATCCACTAAATTTTATCTTTCCAATTCCGTTTATCAATACTCTACGAGCAATATGATCACTTCCCATTTGTTATAAAAAAACATAAAAACATAGTTATACATCACCAAAATCAACTCCGTCATATTAACTCTCATACTTACCAATACCTAAATACATATATAATTTATTAAACACCATTCAATTAATACCTATATACATATTCACATATTCGTTCTACCATAACTCCCTTAATAAATAAATCTTCCTTACAATATATATCAAACAAACCATTACATATCATCTAATTATTTTCAACTTACTTAGGACTTCATCACTTAACATAGACAAAATGACAACGTATACATTTAGCTCAAATTTACATATCAACTAAACCATTCCATCAAAACAAGCATAATAAAAAATATATGTATCAATCTCATAATCAAGTTTATTATGCCTAATTTCAGAGCATTACACAAAGCATACTTATTATGAACATATACTTTACCACATATATTTATGTCACAGCTCATTCATATCAGCCACAGTAAACCATCGACAAAGATAGCAAATTTAATCAAAAGAGGATAAGCCATTTCCGCATGGCTATTACTTATATACATAGATACTCAATTCATATTCACCCTTTTTCTATGCTATACATGCCATATATTCGTAATTAACATAGTGGAAATACCAAAGTAAGCTGTCGATAGTGTGATAATCTTGCTGACGATCCCCGAGCTCGTAACAAATCCAAAATCTATAAAATAGAAACCGACAAAGAAGCGCAAAGTAAACTATTTAAGCTTAGTAAGTCAATAGCAAGGTAAAGTTAATTAACTTAGTTAAATCACAAATACAAAGTTTACATCAATTATCAACTTTAACACAATCATTATTCACTACTCAAATCTCAATTTAAAGTCACATAATACCACTTTTGACCGAATACACATATTTAAAGCTTATACACAATTCATATGTTTACACATTAACTCTTGTACAATGTAATGAACATATAACTTACCTTTCTTTTCTCAATACAATTTATATAAGTTCCTGAGTTCTTTTTATTCACATAACACATTAGCCTTCACATATACATGCCTGTTGAACCATTCGGAATTAAGAAGGATACGCGGATAGTCGAAAGTTCGTACAATGCCAACGTCCCAGATGTGGTCTTACATGTAATCGCATATCGATGCCACTGTCCCAGACAGGGTCTTACTTGTAATCACAAATCGATGCCAACGTCCCAGACGTGGTCTTACTGGGTAACACATAACGGATATCCTATGTCATGACATATGTATCCTATCTATTCCTAAGGTTCGTACGGGACTTACGGACGTCGGAACTCGATCAAATCAAGCTTGGAATTTATTCAATTATACATACCCACATTCGGCCATAAGAAAAAATAAAATCAAATAATTTAATTCATTTCATAACTAATACATATTCATTGTTATATCAACATTTAAATGCTAATTGACTTACCAAGGATATCGACGACTGTGAAATCGGCTATTCAATCACTTTTGTCTTTCCCCGGTCCAAATCCGATTTCTTTAATTCTTGATCTAACATATTCAAATTAAGCTTATTTAAACACCATTTTATTCAATTTAGCCTAAAAACACATAAATGGGCAAATTAAAATTTTGCCCCTAATATTTCACACTTTTTACAATTTAGTCCCTATTGCACAAAACACAAAATACACCAAATTTCTCCATACCCAAGCTAGGCCGAATATTACCCATGTCTATACAAGCCCATATAATTCATTAATTTCACATTTTAGTCCCTCAAATTATTATTTTTGCAATTAGGTCCTAATTACTCAAAATCATCAAAAACTCCAATACAAAATATGTTAATCTAAAACATATCTTTCATATTTCAACATCAAACAAAAAAAAATCACAAGCTATCAACAATGGCACAACTCAAAATATTCATCAAAATCAAAAATCAAAGCTTGGGTTTTGAAGATTACTAAGCAACGATCTAAAAAACGTAGAAATTATCAAAAACCGACAAGAAAACAAACCTTGATTGAGCTCCAAATAGGTCGAACCCTAGCTTTTATTCTTTATTCTTTTCTTTTTTTAAGTTTCGGTGTAAGAAAGAATGAAAAACATAGTTTATTTTATGTTAATATATCATATATATGTTTAATAATTAAATAAATTTTATAACCTTAGTTAATAAATTATAAAATCACATATATCATGTCCACTACCGTCCAATTCATTTAATATTGGGCTATTTATTTCTTAAAGGCTTCTATTTTAAAAGCCAAGTGCAAATTAGCCCCTATTAGAAATAACCACCTAATTTTCACTTTACGCGATTAAGTCCTTTTATTTAATCGGACATCTAAACGACAAAATTAAGTCACGAAAATTTAACACAAACAAATTCACACAGAATAAATACAGATAATAATTTTAAAATATTTTTCAGACTCGAATTTGTGGTTTCGAAACCACTATTCCGATTAGGGTCAAAATCAGGCCGTTATAACTCTCCCCCCTTAGGGATTTTCGTCCTCGAAAATCTTACCGGTGAATAGGTTTGGATAACGTTCTTTCATTGTATCCTCTGACTCCCAAGTTGCCTCCTCAACACCGTGCTTTTGCCACAGTACTTTAACTAACGGAATTTTCTTATTTCTTAATTCTTTTATCTCACGAGCCAGAATACGAATCGGTTCCTCTTCATATGACATATCAGGCTGAATCTCAACTTCATCCGGACTAATCACATGTGAAGGATCGATCGATATCTCTGGCTTATCGAAACATGGAAGACATTATGGATCTTTTCTAGCTCAGTGGTAATCGCAATCTATAAGCAACCGGCCCGATACGCTCTGTGATTTCATACGGTCCAATGAATCTCGGACTCAATTTGCCTTTATGACCGAATCTGAGTACTTTCATCCACGGTGAAACTTTCAAAAACACTTGATCTCCGATCTGAAACTCAATATCTTTACGTTTCAAATCTACATATGACTTTTGACGATCTGATGCAGCTTTCAAACTATCACAGATCACTGCCACTTTCTGTTCAGTTTCTTTAATCAAGTCAACCCCGTGTATCTTATTTTCACTGAGCTCGGTCCAATAGAATGGTGTACGACATTTACGACCGTACAAAGCCTCGTAGGGTGCCATCTTGATACTAGATTGAAAACTATTATTGTAAGCAAATTCAATCAGAGGTAAGTATTGTTCCCACGTACCTTCGAACTCAAGGATGCAACATCTCAACATATCCTCAAGTATCTGAATGATCCGTTCGGACTGACCATCTGTCTACGGATGAAAAGCTGTACTAAAGTGCAATTTCGTACCTAGAGCATCTTGCAATTTCTTCCAAAACCGCGATGTGAATCTCGGGTCTCTGTCCGAAATAATAGAAATAGGCACACCATGTAATCTCACAATCTGAAAAACATATAATTCAACCAATCTATCAAGTGAATAATCAGTGTGAATCGGAACAAAATGAGCAGTTTTAGTCAATCTATCTACAATAACCCAGATTGCATCTTTCTTGCTCGGTGTCAATGGTAGACCGGGTACAAAATCCATTGTGACTCTGTCCCATTTCCACTCAGGTATCATAATCGGCTGAAGTAACCCAGAAGGTACCTGATGCTCGGCTTTTACTTGTTGACAGACTAAGCATTTCGAAACAAAGTCAGATATGTCTCGTTTCATACCAGGCCACCAATAGAACTGTTTCAGATCGTTATACATTTTCGTGCTACCCGGATGAACAGATAATCGGCTGCTATGAACTTCATTCAAAATCAACTGAATCAACTCTAGATTCCTTGGAACACATATTCGATCCTTGAACTTCAAGTAGTCATTCTCATCAATTCGAAACTCTAATTCAACAATAATTTCACACTGAGCTCATTTTGCCAACAAATCTTTATCAACTTTCTGGGCCTTACCAATTTGTTGAACAAACAATGGTCTTGCTTTTAATTTGGCTACTATCGAACCATCATCAGACATAACCATATGTGCATTCATTGGACGTAGAGCAAATAATGACTTTCGACTTAAAGCATCAGCAACAACATTAGCTTTTCCCGGATGGTAGTCAATCACTAGCTCGTAATCTTTCAACAGCTCTAACCATCGGCGTTGTCTCAAATTCAAATCTTTCTGAGTCATCAAATACTTTAGACTTTTGTGATCTGAATAAACATGATATTTCTCACCGAACAGATAGTGACACCAAATCTTCAACGCAAACACAATGGCTGCCAGTTCTAAATCATGTGTCGGATAGTTTCTTTCGTGCGGATTCAACTATCTCGAGGCATAAGCTATGACTTTGCCTTCCTGCATCAAAACACAACCCAGACCAATCAAAGATGCATCACTATAAATGACAAATTCTTTACCCGATTCAGGCTGGACTGACACTGAAGCTTCGGTCAAAAGAGCTTTCAACTGATCGAAACTTTTCTGACATTTCTCTGACCACTCGAACTTAACATCTTTCTGTAACAGCTTTGCTAACGGTGTAGCAATCATAGAGAAACCCTTTACAAACCGTCTATAGTAACCAGCAAGTCCTAGAAAGCTTTGAACTTCAGAAACATTTTTCGGTGGTTTCCAGTCAAGTATAGCCGAAATTTTACTCGGATCAACCCGAATACCCATTGCTGATACAACAAGGCCCAGAAAACTGACTTCATGTAACAAAAACTCCCATTAGCTGAACTTTGCATACAACTTTTTATCTCGCAAAGTCTGTAACACCAGTTTCAGATGTTCGGAATGCTCGGTTTCATCACGGGAATAGATTAGAATATCATCTATGAATACTACCACAAACCGATCCAAATACTGTCTGAAGATCTAATTCATTAAATCCATAAAAACAACAGGTGCATTAGTGAGTCCGAAAGGCATAACCAGAAACTCGTAGTGTCCGTACCTCGTCCGGAAAGTAGTCTTTGGCACATCAGAGTCTTTAACTCACAACTGATAGTATCCCGACCTCAAATCTATCTTTGAAAACACTGTAGCCCCTTTCAACTGATCAAAAAGGTCGTCAATTCTTGGTAACGGATACTTGTTCTTTATGGTCACTTTATTAAGCTGCCTGTAGTCAATACACATTCTCATGGTTCCATCTTTCTTTTTCACAAACAGAATTGGTGCGCCCTAAGGAGAGAAAATCGGTCGTGCAAATCCCTTATCTGTCAACTCTTGCAACTGTGCTTTCAATTCTTTTAATTTTATAGGTGCCATCCTGTAAAGAGCTATAGAAATCGGAGTCGTCCCCGGCACTAATTCAATCCCAAACTCAACTTCTCGAATAGGTGGTAAACCCGGTAATTCTTTAGGGAACACATCTGGATACTCACATACAACAGGTACTGATTCAATCTTCTTTTCTGTCACTTTAGAATCAAGCACATAAGCAAAATAAGCTTCACAACCCTTTCTCACATATTTCTGAGCTGTCATAGAAGATATCACTATTGGTAAACCATTCAGATCATTAGATTCAATTCGAATAATCTCATCATTCTGACATCGCAAATCAATAGTCTTCCATTTACAGTTCACGATAGCATCATGCAGAGTTAACCAGTCCAAACCCAGAATTATATCAAACTCATCAAATGGCAACAACATCAAATCACCTGGGAAACATGAATCTCGAATCATCAACGGACAATTTTTGCATATTTTATCAACCAAGACACACCGGCCTAAGGGGTTCGATACTTTAATTACAAAGTCAGTAGACTCAACAGGTAAAGTCTTACTGAACATCAAAGTCTCACACACATAGGAATGAGTTGAACCAGGATCAATCAAGGCAATAACAGTAGTATCATAAAAAGTAAAAGTACCAGTAATGACTTCTGGGGACGAAGCCTCCTCGCGTGCGCGTATGGCATAAGCTCTGGCTGGTGCGCACGCCTCAGATCTAACAGCTGAATCTTTAGTCCCTCTCTAGCTGCCACTCATAGTACCCATACTTCTGGGTGGTCTACCTCGAGCTGCAGTATTATCCGATCTAGTATTCTGAGCCAGATTTTGATCAACTATCTCTGAACACTCTCGAATAAAATGATCTTTGGATCCACATTTAAAACAGGCTCTATCATGCAATCTGCAACTGCTGGGATGTCGTTTACCACAATGTTCACACTCGGGTTGATTTTATCTGACATTACCCACACTAGCCACAGAGGTAGCTCTCGATCTCGTAGGTAGTCTATCTTGATCTCATCTGGAATGGCTCGCAGTATTCTTCGAACGACTAGTATCATCTTGGAATTTCTTTGAGGTCGACTGAAATGGCTTACTGAATGATGTTTTATGAGAATCTCTGGCTTCAAAATTAGCTTTTCTTTTCTCTTTCCTGAGCTCCTCAGCTTTACAGGCTCGCTCAACAAGTACCACAAATTCTTTTATCTATAATATGCCAACTAACAGTTTAATGTCTTCATTCAGCCCATCTTCAAATCTCTTACACATAATAGCTTCGGATGAAACACACTCTCTGGCATATCTGCTGAGTCTGACAAATTTCCGCTCACATTCTGCCACCGTCATCCGCCCCTTTTTCAGTTCAAGAAATTCTTTACGTTTCTGACCAATATACCTCTGGCTGATATATTTCTTACGGAACTCCGTCTGAAAGAATTCCCAGGTCACTCGCTCCTTTGGAACCACCGATACTAGTGTATTCTACCAGTGATATGCAGTGTCCTGTAGCAGAGATATAGCACATTTCAAACACTCATAAGGGGTGCAGGATAATTCATCAAATACTCAGATGGTATTATCGAGCCAGAACTCAGCTCGCTCAGCATCATCATCATCAGTGGCTCTGAATTCTTTGGCTCCATGTTTTCTGATTTTATCAACATGTGGCTTTGACAATCTCATCGGATCACTCACCGGAGGTATAATAGGCACTGCAGATGGATTAATCAGGGGTGGAGGTTGTGGTGCAGCCAGATTAGTCCGAATATACTGTGTAAACAAATCATTCATCATTTGGTAGAAGGCTTGTCTAGCCTCCCCCTCCGGATTACTCGAAGTAGGTCGAGAATCTATCGGCTCTGTCCCTTGCACGGGAGCAGGCGCTACACTCTCGACATCATCAGCTACGGCTCGATCGGGATCCATTACTATATGAAAACACATTTCAAATGTCAGAAGTCATCATACTATCGCAGTATAAAATATGGCATGTATAGCTAAACTCTCACGCGCTACGTTAGTCCTAGAATCGACTAAATCGTAACTCTGATACCAATCAAATGTAACACCTCTAACCCGTATCCGTCACTGTACTAAGGTTACAAAGCATCACCAAATCAGATACAACTCAAAACAGGCATATAAATTTTTTTTTTAAACCATTAAGAACCCAATCATGCTTAATTATCCATATAGTATACTAACATTTAAATAATTAAACATTAATCATAGTTCTGCACCATTTCAAAACCAATGTACTCTCCCTCTTATTAAAATTATTTACACCTGTAACATATAATCTAAATCATTTTAAGAACATATCGCCATTAAGAATTCAATCAAATCACTTACTAAATAATAAGCCAATATATATATATACATATTAACTCATCAAATAATCACAAATACACATTCGGCCAATCACATTATCTTCCATTCAAGCTACTTAAATTATATACATCTTTAACTTATAATTTAAGGCCATGACAAATCATTAACAAATTTTTAAATGAACCTATCAATATAACATTAAAACACATCCAATTACAAATGAATTATATATTTACAGTCTCTTAATTAAATTTCTAAGTCAAAAGCATAAACACATACTTACATATTTCTACTATTCGTATGTTCAATACCTATAAAATCAATTTAATCTTTGACATGCCCATCTTTTCATAATCACAAATACATATAGTTTTCACATTTACATAATAAATCATAAAACCAATTTTATATATATTATGCATGTATTCATTCACAATATTACCACCACATTGCCGAATGCACACATATAAATATCCACTAAATTTTATCTTTCCAATTCCATTTATCAATACTCTACGAGCAATATGATCACTTCCTATTTGTTATAAACAAACATATAAACATAGTTATACATCACCAAAATCAACTCCGTCATATTAACTCTCATACTTACCAATACCTAAATACATATATAATTTATTAAACACCATTCAATTAATACCTATATACATATTCACAGATTCGTTCTACCATAACTCCCTTAATAAATAAATCTTCCTTACAATATATATCAAACAAACCATTACATATCATCTAATTATTTTCAACTTACTTAGGGCTTCATCACTTAACATAGACAAAATGACAACGTATACATTTAGCTCAAATTTACATATCAACTAAACCATTACATCAAAACAAGCATAATAAAAAATATATGTATCAATCTCATAATCAAGTTTATTATGCCTAATTTCAGAGCATCACACAAAGCATACTTATTATGAACATATACTTTACCACATATATTTATGTCACAGCTCATTCATATCAACCACAGTAAACCATCGACAAAGATAGCAAATTTAATCAAAAGAGGATAAGCCATTTTCGCATGGCTATTACTTATATACATAGATACTCAATTCAGATTCACCCTTTTTCTATGCTATACATGCCATATATTCGTAATTAACATAGTCGAAATACCAAAGTAAGCTGTCGATAGTGTGATAGTCTTGCTGACGATCCCCGAGCTCGTAACAAATCCAAAATCTATAAAACAAAAACTGACAAAGAAGCGCAAAGTAAGCTATTTAAGCTTAGTAAGTCAATAGCAAGGTAAAGTTAATTAACTTAGTTAAATCACAAATACAAAGTTTGCATCAATTATCAACTTTTACACAATCATTATTCACTACTCAAATCTCAATTCAAAGTCACATAATACCACTTTTGATCGAATACATATATTTAAAGCTTATACACAATTCATATGTTTACACATTAACTCTTGTACAATGTAATGGACATATAACTTACCTTTCTTTTCTCAATACAGTTTATATACGTACCTGAGTTCTTTTTATTCACATAACACATTAGCCTTCACATATACATGCCCGTTGAACCATTCGGAATTAAAAAGGATACGCGGATAGTCGGAAGTTCGTACAATGCCAACGTCCCAAACGTGGTCTTACATGTAATCGCGTATCGATGCCACTGTCCGAGATAGGGTCTTACACGTAATCACAAATCGATGCCAACATCCCAGACGTGGTCTTACTCGGTAACACATAACGGATATCCTATGTCATGACATATGTATCATATCTATTCCTAAGGTTCGTACGGGACTTACGGACGTCGGAACTCGGTCAAATCAAGCTCAAAATTTATTCAATTATACATACCCACATTCGACCATAAGCAAAAATAAAATCAAATAATTTAATTCATTTCATAACTAATACATATTCATTGTTATATCAACATTTAAATGCTAATTGACTTACCTCGGATATCGACGACTATGAAATCAGCTATTCAATCACTTTTGTCTTTCCCCGGTCCAAATCTGATTTCTTTAATTCTTGATCTAAACATATTCAAATTAAGCTTATTTAAACACCATTTTATTCAATTTAGCCTAAAAACACATAAATGGGCAAATTACAAATTTGCCCCTAATATTTCACACTTTTTACAATTTAGTCCCTATTGCACAAAACACAAAATACACCAAATTTCTCCATACCCAAGCTAGGCCGAATATTACCCATGTCTATATAAGCCCATATAATTCATTAATTTCACATTTTAGTCCCTCAAATTATTATTTTTGCAATTAGGTCCTAATTACTCAAAATCATCAAAAACTCCAATACAAAATATGTTAATCTAAAACATATCTTTCATATTTCATCATCAAACAAAAAAAACTCACAAGCTATCAACAATGGCACAACTCAAAATATTCATCAAAATCAAAAATCAAAGCTTGGGTTTTGAAGATTACTAAGCAACGATCTAAAAAACGTAGAAATTATCAAAAACCGACAAGAAAACAAGCCTTGATTGAGCTCCAAATAGGCCGAACCCTAGCTTTTATTCTTTCTTCTTTTCTTTTTTTAAGTTTCGGTGTAAGAAAGAATGAAAAACATAGTTTATTTTATGTTAATATATCATATATATGTTTTAATAATTAAATAAATTTTATAACCTTAGTTAATAAATTATAAAATCACATATATCATGTCCACTACCGTACAATTCATTTAATATTGGGCTATTTATTTCTTAAAGGCTTCTATTTTAAAAGCCAAGTGCAAATTAGCCCCTTTTAGAAACAGCCACCTAATTTTCACTTTACGCGATTAAGCCCTTTTATTTAATCGGACATCTAAACGACAAAATTAAGTCACGAAAATTTAACACAAACAATTTCACACATAATAAATACGGATAATAATTTTAAAATATTTTTCAGACTCAAATTTGTGGCTCCAAAACCACTATTTTGATTAGGGTCAAAATCAGGTCGTTACAACTCTCCACCCTTAGGGATTTTCGTCCTCGAAAATCTTACCGGTGAATAGGTTTGGATAACGTTCTTTCATTGTATCCTCTGACTCCCAAGTTGGCACAGTACTTTAACTAACAAAATTTTCTTATTTCTTAATTCTTTTATCTCACGAGCCAGAATACGAATCGGTTCCTCTTCATATGACATATCAGGCTGAATCTCAACTTCTATCGGACTAATCACATGTGAAGGATCAGACCGATATCTACGAAGCATCGAAACATGGAAGACATTATGGATCTTTTCTAGCTCAGGTGGTAACTGCAATCTTTAAGCAACCGGCTCGATACGCTCTGTGATTTCATACGGTCAAATAAATCTCAGACTCAATTTGCCTTTACGACCGAATCTGAGTACTTTCTTCCACAATGAAACTTTCAAAAACACTTGATCTCCGATCTGAAACTCAATATCTTGACGTTTCAAATCTGCATATGACTTTTGACGATCTGATGCAGCTTTCAAACTATCACAGATCACTACCACTTTCTGTTTAGTTTCTTTAATCAAGTCAACCCCGTGTATCCTATTTTCACTGAGCTCGGTCCAATAGAATGGTGTACAACATTTACGACCGTACAAAGCCTCGTAGCATGCCATCTAGATACTAGATTGAAAACTATTATTGTAAGCAAATTCAATCAGAGGTAAGTATTGTTCCCACGTACCTTCGAACTCAAGGATGCAACATCTCAACATATCCTCAAGTATCTGAATGATCCGTTCGGACTGACCATCTGTCTACGGATGAAAAGCTGTACTAAAGTGCAATTTCGTACCTAGAGCATCTTACAATTTCTTCCAAAATCGCGATGTGAATCTCGAGCCTCTGTCCGAAACAATAGAAATAGACACACCATGTAATCTCACAATCTGAGAAACATATAATTCAGCCAATCTATCAAGTGAATAATAAGTGCGAATCGAAACAAAATGAGCAGTTTTAGTCAATCTATCTACAATAACCCAGATTGCATCTTTCTTGCTCGGTGTCAATGGTAGACCGGATACAAAATCCATTGTGACTCTATCCCATTTCCACTCAGGTATCATAATCGGCTAAAGTAACCCAGAAGGTACCTGATGCTCGGCTTTTACTTGTTGACAGACTAAGCATTTCGAAACAAAGTCAGATATGTCTCGTTTCATACCAGGCCACCAATAGACCTATTTCATATCATTATACATTTTCGTGCTACCCGGATGAACAGATAATCGATTGCTATGAGCTTCATTTAAAATCAGCTGAATCAACTCTGGATTCCTCGGAACACATATTCGATCCTTGAACTTCAAGCAGTCATTCTCATCAATTCAAAACTCTGATTCAACATTAATTTCACACTGAGCTAGTTTTGCCAACAAATCCTTATCAACTTTCTGGGCATCACCAATTTGTTGAACAAACAACGGTCTTGCTTTTAATTCGACTACTATCGAACCATCATCAGACATAACCATATGCGCGTTCATTGCACGTAGAGCAAATAATGACTTTCGACTTAAAGCATCAGCAACAACATTAGCTTTTCCCGGATGGTAGTCAATCACTAGCTCGTAATCTTTCAACAGCTCTAACCATCGGCGTTGTCTCAAATTCAAATCTTTCTGAGTCATCAAATACTTTAGACTTTTGTTATCTGAATAAACATGATATTTCTCACCGAATAGATAGTGACGCCAAATCTTCAATGCAAATACAATGGCTGGCAGTTCCAAATCATGTGTCAGATAGTTTCTTTCGTGCGGCTTCAACTGTCTCAAGGCATAAGCTATGACTTTGCCTTCCTGCATCAAAACACAACCCAGACCACTCAAAGATGCATCACTATAAATGACAAATTCTTTACCCGATTCAGGCTGGACTGACACTGGAGCTTCAGTCAAAAGAGCTTTCAACTGATCGAAACTTTTCTGACATTTCTCTGACCACTCGAACTTAACATCTTTCTGTAACAGCTTTGTTAATAGTGTAGCAATCATAGAGAAACCCTTTACAAACCGTCTATAGTAACCAGCAAGTCCCAGAAAGCTTCGAACTTCAGAAACATTTTTCGGTGGTTTCCAGTCAAGTATAGCTGAAATTTTACTCGGATCAACCCGAATACCCAATGCTGAGACAACATGGCCCAGAAAACTGACTTCACGTAACCAGAACTCACATTGCTAAACTTTGCATACAACTGTTTATCTCGCAGAGTCTGTAACACAAGTCTCAGATGTTTGGCATGCTCAGTTTCATCACGGGAATAGATCAGAATATCATCTATGATAACTACCACAAACCGATCCAAGTACTGTTTGAAGATCTGATTCATTAAATCCATAAAAATAGCAGGTGTATTAGTGAGTTCGAAAGGCATAACTAGAAACTCGTAGTGTCTATACCTCGTCCGGAAAGCAGTCTTTGGCACATCAGAGTCTTTAACTCGCAACTGATAGTATCCCGATCTCAAATCTATCTTTGAAAACACTGTAGCCCCTTTCAACTGATCAAAAAGGTCATCAATTCTTGGTAACGGATACTTGTTCTTTATGGTCACTTTATTAAGCTGCCTGTAGTCAATACACATTCTCATGGTTCTATCATTCTTTTGCATAAACAGAACTAGTGCGCCCCAAGGAGCGAAACTCGGTCATCCAAATCTCTTATCTGTCAACTCTTGCAACTGTGCTTTCAATTCTTTTAATTTTGTAGGTGCCATCCTGTAAGGAGCTATAGAAATCGGAGTCGTCCCCGGCACTAATTCAATCCCAAAATCAACTTCTCGAATAGGTGGCAAACCCGATAATTCTTTAGGGAACACATCTGGATACTCACATACAACAGGTATTGATTCAATCTTCTTTTCTGTCACTTTAGAATCAAACACATAAGCAAAATAAGCTTCACAACCCTTTCTCACATATTTCTGAGCTGTCATAGAAGATATCACTGCTGGTAAACCATTCAGATCATTAGATTCAATCCAAATAATCTCATCATTCTGACATCGCAAATCAGTAGTCTTTCGTTTACAGTTCACGATAGCATCATGCAGAGTTAACCAGTCCATACCCAGAATCATATCAAACTCATCAAATGGAAACAACATCAAATCAGCTGGGAAACATGAATCTCGAATCATCAACGGATAATTTTTGCATATTTTATCAACCAAGACACACCGGCCTAATGGGTTCGATACTTTAATTACAAAGTCAGTAGACTCAACAGGTAAAGTCTTACTGAACATCAAAGTCTCACACACATAGGAATGAGTTGAACCAGGATCAATCAAGGCAATAACAGTAGTATCATAAAGAGTAAAAGTACCAGTAATGACATCTGGGGATGAAGCCTCCTCACGTACGCGTATGACATAAGCTCTGGTTGGTGCGCGAGCCTCAGATCTAATAGCTGAATCTTTAGTCCCTCTCTGGCTGCCACTCACAGTACCCGTATTTCTGGGTGGTCTACCTCCGCTTTTCATACGGCACTCCCCCAAATGAAATTTATTACAATATTTACATCTAGGTTTGGGGTTTCCAACACTTCCTACACTTGTTACGGATGGGGACAAAGATCTCGGATTAGAGTGTTGAGAGCCTCGTTCTTTTCCAGAATACCCCACAAATGTGGTAGAACAATCATGGTATTTCTTTGATTTCTTTGAAGCCAACGATTGTGATTTTCCCATAAATCTTTTTACTAGAAGTCTGGGCTTCCATCTCTACTTGTCTCTTTTCTTTACTTAATTCCTCGGCTTTATGTGTTCAGTCAACCAATACAACAAATTCTTCTAATTCCAATATCCAACTAGTAGCTTGATGTCTTCATTTAATCCTTCTTCAAACCGTTTACACATGGCAACTTCAGTCGGGATACACTCACTGGCATATTTGCTTAATCTGACAAATTCCCGCTCGTACTCGAATACTGTCATATTCCCCTGTTTGAGCTCTAAAATTCCTTCTTTTTCTGATCAAGAAATTTCTGGCTATACTTCTTTCTGAATTCTGTTTGGAAAAATTCTCATGTAAAGATACAACACATTTCAAACATTCAGCAGGTGTGCAAGATAATTCATCCAAAACCCTGATGGTATTTTCTAACCAGAATTCAGCCCTTTTCGGATCATATTCAGCAGTAGCCCTAAATTATTCTACCCCATACTTATGAATTTTATCTACTGGAGGCTTACCAGTTCTAACAGGTTCAGCACCTTGTGGTATCTCATGAACCGGTTGAGGAGCAGGAGGGGGAGGTTGTTGTACAACAGGATTTGTTCTTAAAAATTTAGTGAACCACTCATTCATAATTTGAAAGGAGGCTTCCTTAGCCTCCTCACCTCGACCCTCAGATACGGGCCTTCTACTACTTGATATAGCTCTTTGAACTAAAGCTTAAGCATTACTCTCAGCTTCCTCGAATTCAGCTCGGTTGGACGACATTACTATATGAAAAACATGTTTAAAATGGTCAGGAGATATCACACTATCACAAATTATATAATGGCATGTATAGCTAAACTCGTACTTTCTACGTTAGTCCGAGAATCAGCTAAACCGTAACTTTGATACCAATAAATGTAACACTCCTAACCCATATCCGTCATCAGAACAGGAGTTTATAGAATAAATACAGTTAATTCATGTCATTTACTATTCATATCTGAAACCAATCATACTCAATCATATTGTCCCTTATGTGGTCCCTCGAGGCCCAATTTATACGTTAGAAATAAGTCGGGGAATCAAAAACTCAGTGAATTTTTCGCGAAATTTCAATTTTGTTCATAGGTACAGGGGTTACACGGCCATGTCCCAGCCCATGTCCGTACTCGTGTAACTCTTTGACTTGGGTCACACGGCCAGCCACACGTCCGTGTGCTAGGCTATGTCGATAATTTAATTTTCAAAAATAAGGTGCAGGATTCACACGGCCAAGACACATGCCTGTGTACTAGGCCGTGTGTCATACACGGCTGAGACACACACTCGTGTCTCTGCCCGTGTGAACAATTCGAAGCATTCTATTTCTAAATTCTTAAAATGCAGGGGACACACGACCAAACCACATGCCCGTACGCATGACACACGGCTGAGACACACGCCCGTGTGTCTACCCGTGTGGACGAAAATAGGCCATTTTCAAGGCACTTTTCTCACCCAAAATTGCCTTCAACCTACCATAACATTTAAGTACATTCATCAACCAATTCAAGACATTAAAACCAAGTCAAAACCAATATTATGCATGACATATTAGCTCATATATTCAAGTATTTTAAACTTACCACATTCACACTTATTTTCATAGGCAAATTCTATCAATTATACTAATTCAAATCCATTCATCAATTGGTTTATATACCTTCCACCATAAAACCAATTTCACACATTAAACATGATAAGGCCTTATATAATTACATCAAAATATGCTTAACACTAGTTACAACCAAAATATTTCATCATTTGGTCTATTTTAGCCTATACATGCCATTGTACCAAAAATTAGCTTGTTTCATATACCGAGAAGTCCGAAGGATAGTGTGATGTGACTCCGACCAAGTTCCAACCTTCATGAGCCTCCGAGTACTATAAAACAGAAGAAGGAAAATAGAGTAAGCATTTAATGCTTAGTAAGCTCGTATAACAGGAATTTAACTTACCACGTATGTTCATTTAAGTAAACATACAAAATGCATCTAAGAAATTTGGCTAATAGCCTAAACACCCAACATCCAACATGTTAGTCTTTGTAATTCACACAATTGTCAAGAAACATGAATGAGCTCATCATGAAATAACTTTCATATTCATATACTTTTCTTATCATATTTCCATACAACATATAAATACTTTCATAACATATCATCTCTATCTCAAGTTCAGTATAACCCATGTCAGAACTTTGCCCGTTGAATTTATTTGAAATATCGATGGACACACATGTAGTACACTCAAAGTGTACAAAACTGTAATCCATCAATTCATATTCAGGGGTACTCATTAGAGCACATAATCAGGAAGCACTCTCTCAAGCCATATAACAGGAAGCTCATGTGAGCAATGTAACAGGAAGCTTGTAACAGCCCGATTTAGGGCCTAGTCAGAATAGTGGTTTTTATGAGGTTTATGATATGTTTGCATGGTTGTGAGAAAATTTCATGAAGAAATTTTATGATTTAGGACAAAATTACAAAAATTGGAAAATGTGAAATTATAGAAGATTTAAGTATGAGATAGCATTAGAAAATTTATTAGAGGTCCTTATTTAGTAATTAGACCATTATATCTCATGATGGACAAAAATAGACATGGAAGGAGAAAAATCTCAAGGAAGGGCCTTAAGGGCATTTTAGTCATTTGGTTAATAAATTAATAAAAAGGGGAAAAGAAGACAAAAATGGTGTCCATCTTCCTCCCCATTGCCAAAATTTATAAGAAGCCATAGCTAGGGTTTTGTTCATCCTTTCAAGCTTGCTTGTAAGTACCTCCTAGCCCCGTTTTTGATACTCTTCGTATTTTTGAAATCCTCGTAGCTCGATTTAGCTATTTCTACCACTATTTTGAGCTAGGGTTTATGTTTAAAATTTTACCCATGGATGACATGACATGCATGTATTTTGATTTCTAGTGGTAGAATATGAAAGTATGAAGTGTGATAAACAACTTTTGCTAGATGATTTTTGGTGAAATTGATAAAAAGGACCTATTTGCAAAAGATGAAATAATATGTGTATAGAATGTAAAATAGTTGAAATTTTGGGCTTCTATAAGAGAGGTTATGAATCGGCTAGGCTTGGGTGTGAGAAAAATGAACACATTTTATCATACGAGCCTAGGGACCATTTTGCAAATATGTGAAAGTTTAGGGGCAAAATTATAATTTTTTCCAAAGTATGATTTATGGGCTGTTTTAGTAAATGTGATAATTAAATAAGTGAAATTTGTCATTATAGAGCAAGAAACACGAAATCTGGACCTAAACCGAGGAAAGAACAATGTGGTGGACTAAATTGAACAACTATACATATTTTGGTACCAAGGTAAGTTTGTGTGTAATATATCAATATCATGTTATTATGCTTTTAAATGTTTGATATTACGTGAGATGTGTAAATTCCTTCTATGAAATTGGTTAATGAAATTTCGATGAGAATATGATGAAGTTTTATTATGTCGAAGTCCCCGGTTGAACCTTAAGAATAAAAAGGATACTCTCGTCACGACATGAGATTAATAAGGTCCCGTATAAGAACATATCGGGGATATGGCCTTGGCACTGAATTGCGATCCCGTGTAAGACCATATCTGGGATATGGCTTCGGCATCAAACAGTGATTCCGTGTAAGACCACGTCTGGGACCTGACTTCGATATGAAAATGTATAAGACCATGTCTGGGACATGGCATCGACATGCGATCTCGTGTAAGACCATATCTGGGATATGGCGTGGACATCGATATGAGATCCCGTATAAGACCATATCTGGGATATGGCATCGGGATCGACATGTGATCCCATGTATGACCATTTCCGGGATATGGCATTGGCATCTTACTATGTGGGTGACGATTTCTGAGAATCCCTCGATATTCCAAATGGTTCAACGGGGTAGGGTAATAAAGTTTATGTTAAAGATGAAAAGAGGGCTAAAGTTATATGATGAAGTGATACAGGTACACATGCGAAACTCACGAGAAATGAGTCTGGTATGTGATACGTGATTGGTAAGAGTGAGCATGAGTAAGGCATGTCAATGTTATTTGAGAATTTTGTATTAATCCATGATGTAATATGTGGATACTATTACAAGATTTTATGTTGTCATCTATTACATGCAAACTTACTAAGCTTTATGCTTACCCCCTCTCTTTTCCCTTTTCTTGTAGTATCGCCAAGCTAGCTCGGGGATCGTAGGACGTCGAAGCTCGACTCACACTATCAAGCTATTCTTTTGGGTATAGTAAAGTTTGATTATTTTGGGTATGGCATGTATAGGAACTTGGTCATTTTGTTATATGTCATATTGGTTAGCCAAGGTGTTGGCTATTGATGTTACTTATTTCATTTTGTAATGGGCCATTGGAATTAGCCAATACTTGTAAGTTATATCTATTCAATGAAGATGAAATTCACGAAGTGAAAGCTTGTTAAATTGAATGAGTAAATTGTGAAGTATATGCATGATGAATGCAGAGTGAATTCATGGTGTGGATGTCTTGGTTATGAATATTAGAGGTGCATTATTGTCATGTTATGTGTTGCTAGAAATGGTATAAGTGTGATTGCTTTTCAGGGTGGAAAATGGCTTGGTAAATAGCCTTATAATTGTCCACACGGGTAGACACACGGGCGTGTGTCTAGGACGTGTGTGACACACGGTCTGCCTCATGGGCGTGTAGCCTGGCCGTGTGTCCCCTGCATCTAATTTGAAAAAAATTCAGTTAGTCACACGGGCTAGCACACGGGTGTGTGACTTGGCCGTGTGACCCTAATTGTCTTCTGACGTCATAAATAGAATGTCAAGGTTTTCACACACGGGCTAAGACATGGGCGTGTCATGGCCGTGTGAGGGACACGGGCCATAGACACAGGCATGTGCCAGGCTGTGTGAGAACCCCTGAGGTTCGAAATGAAAAATAAAATCCGCACGAACTAGGGACATGGGCGTGTGTGACCACACGGCCTGTCCTCACGGGCGTGTTCCTTTCCACACGGGCGTGTGGCCCTGGTTTGAGTAAAAAAATTCTAAGTGTTTGTAAGCTTCCGGTTCCATCCCGATTCACTTTATTGGTATGTCTCAGGTCTCGTAGGCCCGTAATGGGGACTTTATGATCATGAATGAAGAGTTTTAAAGTTCAAAAGAAATTTATGATCGGTTTTGTATGATTTAAGTAAGTTAAGTCCGGTACTGCCTCGTGCCCGGTTCCAGCGTCGAATACGGGTAAGGGGTGTTACAAAGCTTATCCGAGCTATAATAGGAAACTCATAAGAGTTTAAAACAGAAAGCTCATGTGAGCTTATCAGGTAACTCCGAAGAGTTATTATCGGGGAGCTCCGAATAGCTATATAACAGGAAGTTCAAGCGAGCCATATCAGAAAGCTCACAAAGAGCCTATATCGGGACGCTCATAAAGAGCTGTGGTATGTCCGCAATACATGCAGGATCAATACCGATCATATAACAGGACGCTCACAAAGAGCTGCGGTATGTCCACAACACATGTTGGATTAATACCGACCGGGATGATCGCAGGAACCATGTAACAGGAAGCTCGAGAGGGCTTATAACAGGATGCTCTTTCGAGCTATGGTGTGTCCGCAACATATGCAGGACCACAACCAATACGAGAAATCCTATATCCATCGAATTTCATCTATTCAAACGAGACTTATTATTTATTGGGCATTATCAGACATGTGATCAATTTCATACATAAAAAGTTTATACAATTCACATATATACAACATTCATTTCAAACATATTAATATACATCATTTAGTTACACGAACTTACCTCAACACTTGTTCATATGTGAGAATCTACTAATCAGACACCTTTTTTTTCCTTGGTCTAACTCTTTATTTGATCTTTTCGGATCCAATTAAGCTTGCTTGAAGTTCTCTTTCTTAGCTAGGGTTTCCTTAAAAGTAATTTGGGGAAGATGATGAAAATAAGATGATATTAGGCTATTATCATCTTTAATTATTTCAAATTCCAAGTTAGTCCTTTTCTTTTTCTAATTTTCAATGGATGAATCATCATAAATATCTACTAACTTATCTTAATAGTCTATTTACCATTTAAGGACCTCAATTTTTGAATTCCATAGCTATTTGATCCCTCTAGCTACTAGAATTCAACTTTTACATTTTATGCAATTTGGTCCTTTTATCAATTAATCATGTAATCAGTAAAATTTCTCTTAACGAAACTTTCATATGTCTTTCCTATCATAATGAAGACCATGCAATAATATTTTAAAATAATTTTCTTTTCGAATCAGATTTGTGGTCCCGAAACCACTATTCTGATTTCACTAAATACGGGCTGTTACAACTCTCCCCCCTTAAAGAATTGTCGTCCTCGAAAATCTTACCAGTAAAGAGAATTAGATATTGCTTTCTCATTGTTTCCTCCGATTCCTAGGTAGCTTCTTCTATCCTGTGTCATTGCCAAAGAACTTTCACTAAAGCTACCTTTTTATTTCTTAATTCTTTTTTCTCACGTGCCAAGATTTTAATCGGTTCCTCACTGTAAGTCATATCAGGCTGAATCTCAACTTCCGTCGGAGAAATAACATGTGAAGGATCTGACCGATACCGTCGTAACATAGACACGTGAAAAATATTATGAATTTTTTCAAGCTCTGGTGGTAATGCTAATCGGTATGCAACATGTTCGATTCTTTCAATAATCTCATATAGTACGATGAACTGTGGACTCAGTTTTCTTTTACGGCCAAACTGGAGAACTTTCTTCCAAGGTGATACTTTCAGGAATACCTTATCACCGACCTGAAATTCTATCTCTTTTCATTTAAGATCGGCGTAAGACTTTTGACGATCAGAGGCTGCTTTTAAACTATCTCAAATCACCTTCACATTTTCTTCAGTCTCACGGACTAAGTCAACTCCTTGTATCTTTTTCTCACTGAGCTCTATCCAATAGAACGGAGTTCTACATTTACAACCATACAGAGCCTCGTACGGTGCCATTTTAATGCTAGACTGATAACTATTATTATATGCAAATTCAACTAAAGGTAGATACTTTTCCAAATTACCTTCGAATTCTAGCACACAACACCGAAGCATATCTTCTAATATCTATATTGCACGTTCGAATTGACCATCAGTTAGAGGATGGAATGCGGTACTGAAATGTAACTGCGTACCCAAAGCTTCTTACAGCTTGCTCCAGAATCGGGATGTAAATCGAGGATCTCTGTCTGAAATAATGGAGACCGGCACTCCATGCAGTCTGACAATCTCAGAAACATATAATTCAGCCAATCTATCCAAGAAGAAATCCATACATACCGGAATAAAATGTGCTTTGTTAGACGATCGATGATTACCCAAATAGCATCTTTCTTTTTCAGAGATAGGGGTAATCCTGATACAAAATCCATGGTAACTCTTTCCCATTTCCATTCGGGTATCGTAACTGGCTGTAATAATCCCGAAGGCACCTGATGTTCAACTTTAACTTGCTGACATACCAAACACTTAGACACAAATTCAGAAATGTCATATTTCATTCCTGGCCACCAGTACATCTTTTTCAAATCATTATACATTTTGTTACTCCCCAGAGGCACGTACATAATACCATTGTAAGCTTCGTACAAAATCTTCTGTACAAGTTCTGAATTTTTCGGTACACATATTCTACATCTGAATAACAAGCAATCATCAAACCCAATCTGAAATTCTGAATCAGAATTTGACTCACATTGTACCCGTTTAGCATGTAACTCACTATCACTTTTCTGAGCTTCACAGATCTTCTGTAGAAATGTCGGTTTAGCTTTTAACTCAGCTATGATTGAACCATTTTCAGATAATGACAACCGGGTATTCATTGCTCACAAAGCAAATAGGGATTTTCAACTCAAAGCATCTGCAACCACATTGGCTTTTCCCGAATGATAATCAATAGCCAGATCATAATCTTTTAATAACTCAAGCCATCTGCGTTTTCTCAGATTCAAGTATTTTTGTGACATCAGATACTTCAAACTTTTATGATTGGTGAATATGTGACATTTTTCACTAAACAGATAGTGTCGCCAAATTTTCAATGCAAACATAATGGCTGCCAATTCTAGATCATGTATTTGGTAGTTCTTTTCATGTGATTTTAGTTGTCTGGAAGCATAGGCTATTACTTTACCTTTTTGCATCAATACACTGTAACACCCCTAACCCGTATCTGTCGTTGGAACAGGGTTACGGAGCATTACCGAGACTTTTAGAACATTTTTTAGATAATTTATGCCAATTACCATTTATTAACCGAGATCATTCGTAACGTCCCTTAAATGGACCCTCGAGGCCCAATATGAACAGTAGAAACAAATCGGGACTTAATCAGAACCTCTAAGAATTTTTCGTGAAATTACAAAATTTTTCTAAGTTGCAGGGCTCACACGCCCGTGTGGTCTAGGGGCACGCCCTTGTGATCAGGCCGTGTGGTCACACACGCCCCTGTCCTTAACCCGTGTAACTCTCTAACTTGCAAGCATGAAGAAATTGAAGTCACACGGCCAAGTCACACGCCCGTGTGCTAGGCCATGTGGCGAATTTAATTTTCGAAATTTAGGTGCAGTTTTCACACTTCCGTATAACACGCCCGTGTTCAAGGACGTGTCAACCTCATGGCTGAGACATACGCCCGTGTTTCTACCCGTGTGCCCAATTCTGAGCATTCTGTTTCTCATTTTTAAGATGCAGGGGACACACAGCCAGGCCACACCCGTGTGTCTACCCGTGTGGACAAAATAAAACCATTTCCTAGCCTCATTTGTCACCCAAAACTTACCCCTTTCCTGCACCAAAACTCACTAACATATATCCACCAATTCAAACATTAAAACCAAGCCAATTCTAGTACCTAGCATGGTATATTATCACATATAATTCATTTTTATAATTTTACCTTGGTTTAATCCATATGTTAGACATAATTTAAACAACTACTTAATATATATGAAGCTAGCATAGCATGACATTACAAGTATATCAAAACAACCATTACTAGCCATTCTAATGGCTAGATTACAACCATCATTATCAAGCCACAATTGGCCAAATCAGCTTATACATGCCATTATACCAAAATGAGATTTCTATTTATACCAAAAAGAGATAGTGGATAGTGTGATGACTGCTCTGACCGACTTCCAACCTTCGCAAGCTTTGAGCACTATAAAATAGGGAAAATTAAACGGAGTAAGCATTTTATGCTTAGTAAGTTCGTATAACGGAAAATAAACTTACCGGTCATATTTATTAATACAATCATACATAATACACATTCCATCAATTTTGGGTAAGTTACCTAAACACACAATCACTTATTCAAACAAGTTAGTCACATAATCTCATATGAATTTCAAGTAAAACATAGATGAGCTCATCACATTACAAGTTCCATGAATTTTCACCTTTCCATGTTTCGAGATTCCTTTTTTCGTTGAACTATTGAAAAGTCGATGGACATCCGATTAGTATACCCAAAAGTACCCACTTGGGCACAAACTTAACAAGCACACTCTCGAGCCACATATTATAGGATTACCAGTCCAGAGCTTAATTTGGATTGCCCGTTCGGGCTAGATCCAACCTATAGCATATGCTCGAGCGGCTTATATCAGGATTACCGGTCCGGGCTAAATCCTTTACTCAACATGTGTAATATTATTCTCGTTCAAGCATACCACCTTAATCCATCGAATTTCTACGTTCAACCGGAACATGACAATTCGTCCACATTTCACAACTTATGATTATTTCGTAATGTGTATCATCTCATTCACATTAACACAATCATACAATTAAATTCAAGCATTTAACATACATATTTAAGTTACAGAAACTTACCTTGAAAATGGTTCGTTTTTGAATTTCAACTAATTCGAAACCTTTTGCTTTCCTCGATCTAGTTCCGTAGTTGGTCTTTCCGTATCTATATGGATAAATTTAACTATTAATCTATCACATTTCATATACATTTGTATTCTATTGCATCCTGGGCAAAATTACCATTTTGCCCCTATCATTTTCAAAAATTCTGATTTCGTTCCTAGGCTCGAAAAATGAAATTCATGAAATTTAACCCTCTTTCCAAGCCTAGCCAAAATTTATATACTACATTTACAACACATACATTTCACAAATTTCATAATTTTCCATGGGTTTTACCACTTTTTCATTTTAGTCCCTAAATCAAGTTTTCATCAAAAATTGCTTTGTAAAAGTTGTTTATCTATGAACAACCTTTCATTTTCTACCATAAATTTCTAATTTTCAGCATATTCATCCATGATCCAAATTTCTTACGTTGATAACTTTTCGAATTAATCCCCTAAATAGAGAGATTAGACTATCCCGGTTTTAAAAATATAAAAAATATTAAAAACAGAACTTGATTTCATACCTTTTTAAGCTTGAAAAGTCTTCTTCCTCTCTCCTAGGGTTTCCATAGAAAAATAGGGGAAGATGATATGAAAATAGATGATTATTTCTTTTTAATTAATTAACATCTTTTGATTTTTGTGATTTCCAATTTAGTCCCTTGCCTTTTCTAATTTTTCCATGGATGTGTCATTAAGATATCTACTAACTACTCTTCAATGGTCTAATTATCATATAAGGACCTTAAGTTTTGAATTCCATAGCTATTTAATGCCTATAGCTACTAGAATCCAACTTTTGCATTTTATGCAATTTAGTCCTTTACCAAATTAACCACACAATCGATAAAATTTTTGTATCAAAATTTTCATGTGACCTTCCTATCATAACACCAACCATAAAATAAAATAAAATAAAATATTATTTTTACTCGAATTTGTGGTCCCGAAACCACTGTTCCGATCTCACCGAAAATGGGTTGTTACATACACAGCCTAAACCATTCAATGACGCATCACTATAAATTAAAATTGTTTTACCTGGTTCAGGCTGAACTAGTATGGGTGCTTCAGTCAATAAGGCTTTCAATCTATCAAAACTTTGCTGACACTTGTCAGACCATTCAAACTTTACATCTTTCTGTAACAATCGTGTCATCGGAGAGGCTATCATCGAGAACCATTTTACAAACCTCCGATAATATCCAGCTAGTCCCAGAAAACTTCTAACTTCAGACACATTCTTCGGTGGTTTCCAATTAATAATTCCTGAAATTTTATTCGGATCCACCCTAATACCTTCAGCAGATACTATAAGTCCAAGAAAACCAACTTCCCGAAGCGAAAATTCACATTTACTAAATTTGGCATACAGTTGTTTCTCGCGCAGAGTTTGCAGCACAATTCTCAGATGGTCAGCATGTTCATTTTCATCTCGGGAGTATACCAGAATATCATCAATAAACACCACGACAAATCTATCCAGATACGGTCTAAAAATTCTATTCATTAAATCCATGAATACCACAGGTGCATTAGTCAAGCCGAACGACATCACAAGAAACTCATAGTGCCCGTACCTGGTTCTGAAGACTATCTTTGGCACATCTGAATCTTTCACCCGTAACTGATAGTAACCGGAACGAAGATCAATCTTCGAAAATACAGTGGCACCTTTCAACTGATCAAACAAGTCATCAATACGAGGCAGTGGATATTTATTCTTTATTGTGACTTTGTTGAGCTGCCTGTAATCAATACATAACCTGAACGATCCATGTGGCAGCCCATTTTTGGTTAGATCGAAACAGTGGTTTCGGGACCACAAATCTGAGGCAAAAATAAAAAAAAAATATTTTATTTTATTTTGTGGTTGGTATCATGATAGCAATGTCACATGAAAATTTTAATACAAAAATTCTACCGATTGTGTGTTTAATTAGGGAAAGGACTAAATTGCATAAAATACAAAAGTTGGGTTCTAGTAGCTATAGGTATCAAATAGCTATGGAATTTAAAACTTAAGGTCCTTATATGGTAATTAGACCATTGAAGAGTAGTTAGTAGATATTTTAATGACTCATTCATGGAAAAATTAGAAAAGGGTAGGGACTAAATTGGAAATCCATAAAATTAATATATGATAATTAATCAAAAAGAAATACATCATCTATTTTCATATCATCTTCCCAAATTTTTTTATGGAAACCCTAGGAGAGAGGAAAAAAACTTTTCAAGCTTAATAAGGTATGAAATCAAGTCTCATTTTTAGTAATTTCTATATTTTTGGAATCGGGATAGTCTAATCTTTCTATTTAGGGGATTTATTTGAAAAGTTATCAAAGTATGGAAAATGGGTCATGGATGAATATGCTAAAAATTAGAAATTTATGGTAGAAAATGAAAAGTTATTCATAGATAAATAACTTTTACAAAGTAATTTTTAATGAAAACTTGATTTAGGGACTAAAATGAAAAAGTGGTAAAACCCATGGAAAATGCTGAAATTTGTGAAATTTATGTGCTTTAAATGTAATACATAAGTTTCGGCTAGGCTTGGAAAGAGGGTTAAATTTCATGAATATCATTTTCCGGGCCTAGGGATGAAATTGGAATTTATGAAAAGTATAGGGGTAAAATGGTAATTTTGCCTAGGATGTAATTGAATGCAAATGTATATGAAATGTGATAAATTGATAGTTAAATTTGCTTATATAGACCCGGAAAGACCAACTACCAAACTAGATCAAGGGAAACAAAAGGTTTCAGATTAGTTGAAATTCAAATACGAACAATTGTCAAGGTAAGTTCGTGTAACCTAAATATGAATGTTATTATGCTTGATTTGAATTGTATGATTGTGTTGATATGTATGTGAAGATATACATTATGAAATGACCACAAATTGGAAAATAATAATAAAATGCTATGTCTCGGTTGAATGTTGAAATTCGATGGAATAAGGTGATTTCTCGAAAATAGTATAATACTGCATATGTTACAGATAGGATTTAGCCCGGATAGGTAATCCCAAAATAGGCCCTCTCAAGCATATGTTATAGATTGGATTTAGCCCGGACGAATAATCTAAATCAAACTCTTTAGAGCATATGCTATAGAAAGGATTTAGCCTGGACAAGTAATCCTGTTATAAAAAAAAGAGGCTTGAGAGTGTGCTATATGATCATGTGCTAAATGAGTACTTTTGAACATGAATTGACGGATAGTCGATAAGTATACTTTGTGTATACTACTGAGGGAGCTCGAAACTAACTATTATTTTGACAAAGGCAAGCGCAACTATCGAACAGTAGTATAGCTGTGGTGAGTCCGGAATATCGTATCCTCAAGGACCAAGAGTACTAGTGTTAACTATCTTTTTATTATCTAGCCTAATAATTAAGGGGATTTATTTTTAATCTAAAATTTACTAACTAATTTAACTAACTATGAACGCGACAGAGAGTAAATTGGGGAAAATACCTTTGGACAATTTATATGAGATAGACAATACCTAAGGAAGAATCCACTTAGACTTAACTTATTACTTTTGATTCATGCGATTTATTCACTTGGTTTAATCCGTAGAAATCCCTAAATTATATTAACACCTCTCTCGAGGCTACTAACAACTGACTCTAGGTTTATTAATTGAAAACTCTTTCCAATTAAAACCCCTATTGTCGCATTAACTCGATCTATGGATTCCCTTATTAGGTTTGACCCTAATCCGGCAAAATTTAAATAAGCCCTATATGTCCGGGTTGTAATCAACTCCGCTTAATTGTGTTGATCTACTCTTAAACAGGGACTTTTGCTCCACTGAATAAGCACATTCGACTTGAATCAATAACTTGAATTATCAAAACAAGAATAAGAACTCACAATTAAGAATAAGCACAAGTATTTATCTCATAAATAAAATAATAATAAGATCTGTCTTAGGTTTCATCCCCTTAGATATTTAAGGGATTTAGTTCATCCTAAAAGAGGGAAACATCATATAAAGAGGAAAGACAACAAAACATAAGAAAACCCAAAAACATCATTGAATTAACTTCCTCGACTCATAATTCTCATTAATAATGTCTCATCATAATTCATAGATAATTCATACATTGATAATTTAACTAGAAGAGTCCTAGAGATTTAAACAATCTAAGTCATAAATTTTTGTAGCCCAAAAACATAGGTGTTTCCCCTCATCTAAATAATTACCTTTGATCCAAAATCGACAAGAATTGACATCCTCACTAAAGATTCAATCAAATCACTCAAAGTGTTTAAGGTTCAAATTAAGCACTCAGAAGTCAAATATGAAAAGTTAATCCCATGGGCTTGCATGAAAATCAAATCTCCACCACTATAAAATGAGATGATACACAAATCAAAAGGTCTTTTAAAGGGTTATAATAGGGCTTGGGTTAAAGGTGTGGATAAAGGCTAAATTAGAGGGTTTGTATCGAGATTGAATTGATAAATTACCTAACTTGAAAAATTGCACTAATACTGTTAATTACATCAATTAAAAACTTATCACTAATAACACGAGCTTCTTCTAAAAATGTACCATTAACTGCTTAAGCTCAAATAACAAAGAATTAATAATGAATAAATTGCCATTTTTTTAATGAATAAGAACAAATAATAAGATAGAATTTAACAACTGAAATAAAGAAAATAGTTAAACAACGGATCAAATCAAATCTCGACATAAGGGTAGTCAAGAGAAATGGGGATAACAAATACAAAATGGGTTTTGGGTTAATATTAATGGGTGAGTCAAGAAATGGTTGATTAGGATTCAAAGGGGTTTACTATGGGTTAATTATGAAGGTAGGCTTTTTATGGAGTAAGTGGGTTAAATCCTAAGTGCCTTTATCATCTCAGTATATCAAATCAGAAGTGTGGTCTGGACATGTATAATCGAAGCAAGTTCTAGAATAACAGATCAATATTGACACACTCATAACCAACAATAAAGTGAGCAAGAAAAGAATATGCTCTAAAAAGCTCAAAATCTCACAAAATTTATGGTTTTTGATGTCATCCTTGTAAATTTCAAACTTCAATGTAATATTTAAATTTAGGAAAACAACCTAAAAATTTTAATTTTATTCTGAAAATAGACTTATCATGCTTGATCTTCTACTATCTTAAAGTTTAAACCATCAACGTACAATTACCTGTGACTTAATCCGAAACATATCAATGAAAATCATAAATCAATCGAAGTTTCATTCTAATAGTAATATGAGAAAATTACTTAAGAACAAGACATAATTCAGGGATTTTTCTGATAATCAATTAAGTAACCTCCCCACACTTAAGATGTACATTGTCCTCAATGTACAAAAAATGGATAATAACAATATAGTAAGAATTCATAAGAGAGGAAGAGAAGTGAAACTTCCTGAATTATGGATGAAATCCTTATAAAGTGACCAATGATGAACATGATGACTAGGCAGAGGTGAAGGTGAGGGAGAATACTCCGGTGGTGTGTTCGTTGCTGTAGTGGCACCTTGAACCTTTTGAGACTGTGAAGTCATCAGTAAAGTTTTAGGGAGTTTTATTAATGGTCGTTGTTATAGTTACTCGATAATAGACAACCAGAGATATAAAGAAATCAAAATATACTAATAAAAATTTAAGACAAGAAAGATGAAGAGAAAGAGTTCAAAATTTAAAATAAAAGAAAAAGAAAAAATAATAAAAAATAAATGGACTCAAAAATCCTCCTACGCCCGTGTAGAGGATCACACGCCCATGTTGATTGATCAGTATCGACCACGGTCCATAGGCACGGGCGTGTCGCAGGCGCGTGTTCTTTAGTCAATGTCGACCACGGCCGCATCGCACGGCCGTGGCATTTTACCGCAGCCCGTGTTTTGGGGAAAATTTTCGTCCTTGACCCGCACGGTCTCCGTCACGCTGGTGTGCCTCCTCGTGGTGTCCACACGGCCACGGCCACGCCCGTGTGCAAGGCCGTGTGGTAGGGAAAACTGTGCCTAAAACATGAACGAAAGTGAAAACAAACTAATTAGTAGGGTTAGTGCTCGGGTTGCCTCCCGAGAAGCGCTTGTTTAGAGTCCTAAGCTAGACTTACCTTTCATTCGCATAATCATGGTGGTTTGAGGAGTTGAAACTCCTCATTCTTGCTATCAATTGTATTGAAATAAGGTTTTAGACGAGTACGATTTACCTTGAAGGTGCCAAATTGAGAATGAGTTACCTCGACTGTACCATATGGGAAAGTTTTAAGTACCGTGAAAGGGGTTGTTCCATTAGGTTCAGAAGTGGCAACACGAGGATCTGTATTATCCATTAGAACTTGGTCTCCAACCTTAATTTGACTCGTTTTATCTTTAGGCTTGTCATGGCTCTGTTTTGGTTTATCGTGTACTTTCAATTTTTCCTTAAGCTGTGTTTGCCATTCATCTAGTTCCTCGATCTGGAGCCGTCGTTCTTCATGAACAGTTCTGTTCTCAATATGAAAGCTAGGCCATGGCTCTGTCATCTTTTCCCGAGGAATTTCCTACAAAGAAGATTGAACGTTAAGTTTACTTATATTAACAGGATTTGTATCATCTTGATCACTAGATATTCTGATAGAATCACGTGCTTGGAGTTTAATCATGCCATCACCTACACAAAGTGTGAGCTCACCTGTACCAACATCAATTCTAGTTTTAGCAGTTGCTAAAAAGGGTCGCCCTAAAATTAAAGGTGTGTTACTATCCTCATCCATGTCTAGAACAACGAAGTCAACTGGGAATATAAATTTATCGACTTTTACAAGCACATCCTTAACAATGCCCCTAGGAAATCTAATAGTTTTATCTGCGAGTTAAATACTCATCCTAGTTTGTTTAGGTTTCCCAAGACCTAGCTGCTTAAACATTTTATAGGGCATGACATTAATACTCGCCCCTAAATCAGCTAAAGCATGTTTAACATTTAAACTACCAATTAAATAAGGAATAGTAAAACTCCCTGGATCCTTTAATTTATCGGGTAGTTTATTCTGTAAAATGGCTGAGCAAACTGCGTTTAACTCCACATGCGACGCTTCGTCTAGCTTCCGTTTGTTTGATAAGAGCTCTTTTAGAAATTTTGCTAAATTGGGCATCTGCGAAAGAGCTTCAATAAATAGTAAGTTAATATGTAATTTGTTTAGAAGTTTAAGAAATTTACCGAATTGTTCATCTCTGCGGTCTTTCTTTGTCGCATTGGGGTATGGTACACGAGGTTTGTACTCTGTATTTACTGATTTCAGTTTATCATGGCTTACCTCAACCTTACCTTTATCTACCATGATCTCTTGCCTCTGTTTTGGTTCGTCTAACCCTTCACTATCATGAACAGTAATGGCGTGAATTTGCTCATTTGGGTTAGTTTCAGTGTTGCTTGGCAAGTTTCCTTGTGGTCGTTCTGAGATCAGTTTAGCAAGCTGACCTATTTGGTTCTCGAGCCCCTGAATTGACGCTTGCTGATTTTTGAGTGCTGTTTCGGTGTTTTGGAAATGGGTTTCAGACACCGCGATGAATTTTGTAAGCATCTCCTCAAGGTTCGACTTTTTCTCCTGTAGGTAGGGTTGTTGTTGAAAGCCTGGAGGGGGTTGCTGTGTCTGATTTCCTTGACCACCCCGTGAAAAGTTTGGGTGGCTCCTCCAACCTGGATTGTAAGTGTTACTATAAGGGTTATTTTGAGGTCTAGAATTATTACCCATATAGTTCATTTGTTCGCTTTCTATGCCAGGGTTGTAGGATGGATATTCTGTGTTACTCATTCCTTCTCCATTTGCATCGCACTGCATCACTGGATGTACCTGCGAAGAACCACACAAACCATCAATTTTCTTACTTAAAAGTTCTACCTGATTTGATAGCATGGTTACTGCGTCGATGTTGAAAACACTGGCTGCCTTCATTGGCTTAGTCCTCATAACTTGCCTCTGATAGTTATTCAATGACATCTCTTCAATGAATTCGTAGGCAGCCTCAGGTGTTTTATTGTTTAGTGTACCACCGGCGGATGCATCAATCAACTGCCTAGTCGAGGGGTTTACACTGCTGTAAAAGGTTTGAACCTGTAGCCATAATGGTAACCCATGGTGAGGGCACCTTCTCAGTAGATTCTTGTATCTCTCCCATGCATCGTAAAGTGTTTCTAAATCCATCTGCACAAAAGAAGAGATATCATTCCTCAACTTAGCCGTTTTAGCCGGCGGAAAATATTTTAACAAAAATTTTTCGGTCATTTGCTCCCATGTAGTGATTGATCCTCCTGGTAACGAGTTCAACCACTGTTTAGCTTTGTTTCTCAATGAAAAGGGAAACAACCAAAGACGAATGGCATCACCAGAAACGCCATTTATTTTGAAAGTGTCGCAAAACTCTAGAAAATTTGCCAAGTGATTGTTTGGATCCTCATTCTGGAAACCATCAAACTGAACAAATTGTTGAATCATCTAAACAGTGTTAGGTTTCAGTTCAAAATTATTTGCAGCAACAGCAGGTCTAACAATACTTGATTCAGTTCCTATTAAATTAGGTTTAGCATAATCATACATAGTACGAGGATCAAGATTTTGATTCACTGGATTTGCGGCAACCACAGGAGGTAGCGGATTATTGTCAGCCATCTCTTCGGTAGTGTTGGTTTCGTCTTCTTGCTCTTCTTCTATGTATTGTAGGCTTCGCCTTATTTCTCTTCGGTTTCTGTGAACTGTACTTTCAATCTCACTGTCAAAAAGTAATGGTCTTGACGGGTTTCTTCTAGTCATAAACTAGATTTACCTGCCAGAACCAAATAAAAGAGAAAAATTAGAAGAGTAGAAAATAAAAAAATAAATTGCAAATAAACGTAAATAGAATGGCTAAAGTAATAAAAATTTAGTGTTCCTAATATCTTAGTCCCTGGCATCAGCGCCAAAAACTTGATGGAGCTCGAAACTAACTATTATTTCGACAAAGGCAAGCGTACCTATCGAACAGTAGTATAGCTGTGGTGAGTCTAGAATATCGTATCCTCAAGGACCAAGAGTACTAGTGTTAACTATCTTTTTATTATCTAGCCTAATAATTAAGGGGATTTATTTTTAATCTAGAATTTACTAACTAATTTAACTAACTATGAACGCGACAAAGAGTAAATTGGGGAAAATACCTTTGGACAACTTATATGAGATAGACAATACCTAAGGAAGAATCCACTTAGACTTAACTTATTACTTTTGATTCATGCGATTTATTCACTTGGTTTAATCCGTATAAATCCCTAAATTATATTAATACCTCTCTCGAGGCTACTAACAACTGACTCTAGGTTGATTAATTGAAATCTCTTTCTAATTAAAACCCCTATTGTCGCATTAACTCGATCTATGGATTCCCTTATTAGGTTTGACCCTAATCCGGCAAAATTTCGTCGCCCTATGTCAGGGTTGCAATCAACTCCACTTAATTGTGTTGATCTACTCTTAAACAGGGACTTTTGCTCCACTGAATAAGCACATTCGACTTGTATCAATAACCTGAATTATCAAAAGAAGAATAAGTACTCACAATTAAGAATAAGCACAGTTATTTATCTCATAAATCAAATAATAATAAGATATGTCTTAGGTTTCATCCCCTTAGATATTTAAGGGATTTAGTTCATCCTAAAAGAGGGAAACATCATAAAAAGAGGAAAGACAACAAAACATAAGAAAACCCAAAAACTTTTAAAGAACTTGATGGGAGATATTCAGTCTTGATGGAGATCCTTCTCCTAAGCTGTTCCCGACGGCTGTCTTGGAGTATTTTCTCCTTCTACTCGGCCTCTATTCGATGTCCCGTCGAGCTCTCCTTTTAGGTTGCCTCCTAGGGTGTTTATATAGGCTTTGAGATGCCTTACTTGGCCCACAAGTATCCCATTCCGAATAGAATTCATCTTAAGTCCGGCAGGGACACGCCCGTGTGACATGCCCGTGTGACACGCCCGTGGTGGACTCCTTTGGCCGTGGTCAAGTCTGCTCGCCTCACACGGCCGTGTGATCTGCCCGTGGTCGATAGTACAGGCCGTGTTGATTTCCTATGTAGGCCCATTTTGTCCCTTTTTGGCTCGTTTCTCGATCTTTTCGACTCCTAAGCCCTCCTGAGTATAAAACATGAAATTACGAGATTAGGAGCATCGGATTCATCAAATATAATGAGAATTCATCCAAAAATAAGCCAAGCATGGGGTTAAAATATGTGTAAATTATGGTTTATCAAATACCCCTACACTTAAGCCTTTGCTTGTCCTCAAGCAAAATTCTCAACTCACAATTAGAATTAACTTTCTCGACTCATAATTCTCATCAATAATGTCTCATCATAATTCATAGATAATTCATACATTGATAATTTAACTAGAAGAGTCCTAGAGATTTAAACAATCTAAGTCATAAATTTTTGTAGCCCAAAAACATAGGTGTTTCCCCTCATCTAAATAATTACCTTTGATCCAAAATCGACAAGAATTGACATCCTCACTAAAGATTCACTCAAATCACTCAAAGTGTTTAAGGTTCAAATTAAGCACTCAGAAGTCAAACATGAAATGTTAATCCCATAGGCTTGCATGAAAATCAAATCTCCACCACTATAAAATGAGATGATACACAAATCAAAAGGTCTTTTAAAGGGTTGTAATGGGGCTTGGGTTAAAGGTGTGGATAAAGGCTGAATTAGAGGGCTAGTATCGAGATTGAATTGATAAATTACCTAACTAGAAAAATTTGACTAATACTGATAATTACATCAATTGAAAACTTATCACTAATAACACAAGCTTCTTCTCAAAATGTACCATTAACTACTTAAGCTCAAATAACAAAGAACTAATAATGAATAAATTGCCATTTTTTTAATGAATAAGAACAAATAATAAGATAGAATTTAACAACTGAAATAAAGAAAATAGTTAAACAACTGATCAAATCAAATCTCGACATAAGGGTAGTCAAGAGAAATGGGGATAACAAATACAGATTGGGTTTTGGGTTAATATTAATGGGTGAGTCAAGAAATGGCTGATTAGGATTCAAAGGGGTTTACTAGGGGTTAATTATGAAGGTAGGCTTTTTTTGGAGTAAGTGGGTTAAATCCTAAGTACCTTTATCATCTCAGTATATCAAATCAGAAGTGTGGTCTGGACATGTATAATCGAAACAAGTTCTAGAATAACAGATCAATATTGACACACTCATAACCAACAATAAAGTGAGCAAGAAAAGAATATACTCGAAAAAGCTCAAAATCTCACAAAATTTATGGTTTTTGATGTCAACCTTGTAAATTTCAAACTTCAAGGTAATATTTAAATTTAGGAAAACAACCTAAAAATTTTAATTTTTTCTGAAAATAGACTTATCATGCTTGATCCTCTAATTTCTTAAAGTTTAAACTATCAACATACAATTACCTATGACTTAATCCGAAACATATCAATGAAAATCATAAATCAATCGAAGTTTCATTCTAATAGTAATATGAGAAAATTACTTAAGAACAAGACATAATTCAAGGATTTTTCTGATAATCAATTAAGTAACCTCCCCACACTTAAGATGTACATTGTCCTCAATGTACAAAAAATGGATAATAACAATATAGTAAGAATTCATAAGAGAGGAAGAGAAGTGAAACTTCCTGAATTATCGATGAAATCCTTATAAAGTGACCAATGATGAACATGATGACTGGGCAGAGGTGAAGGTGAGGGAGAATACTCCGGTGGTGTGTTTGTTGCTGTAGTGGCACCTTGAACCTTTTGAGACTGCGAAGTCATTAGTAAAGTTTTAGGGAGTTTTATTAATGGTCGTTGTTATAGTTACTCAATAATAGACAGCCAGAGATATAAATAAATCAAAATATACTAATAAAAATTTAAGACAAGAAAGATAAAAAGAAAGAGTTCAAAATTTAAAATAAAAGAAAAAGAAAATGTAACAGCCCTAGCCCGTATCCGTCGCTGGATTAGGGTTACAAGGCATTACCGAATAAGACATCACTCAGAACAGGCATTTAAAAGTAATCACTACATAACATATTATATTCACATACTTAACATTCAGATCAAAGACACATACTTAACATTCAAATTAAAGCTAGCGTTTATGTATTGAATCATCCAAACAGAATGAGGTTGCACATACTCTATTTAAATCAAACCATACTAATCTTTATAAATTCAAACATATCTATCATCTTATACTTACCAAACAATAGGACATTCATTATTTCAATTTCATTTATTAATAAATATCAAACTCATCTTATACTTAATCATTTTAATACATATCATTAATCAAATAAACTACATGTTTAGTCACTCAATCCATGTACTATTCGAATATTATGCTAAGCAACTTGAATAATTTATTATACATATCAACTATTTAAACAGGTAAATGATATACCTAATTATGTTACATTTCAAAATTAATACACCCATGTTCTTATATAACATATTAGTCATTTTTCCGTAATCTCACAATATCCCATAATGAACAATTCATTAACAACCATCAAATATTTCAAACAAGTATAGTCGAATGCCTATATAAATACATGCATAATTTCCTAGTCAAATTCTTAGGCCGAATGCATATACACGTACCTACTTGATTTTTTTCTATTCGAATTTATGTCACACTATATATCCAAATTGATTATGAATCATATCCATTATTTCTCACATAACCAAAATTAAAACCAAAACTTACCATTTACCAATATAAATTTTCAAAATCTAATTACAAAACTAAATCCATTATCATCACATTCAAACATCTATCACAAATTCATTCCATAGCCGAATGTATCTAATTAACACCATCAATACAAACAAATTTATTCATAACTTATTGACTAAACCCAACCTTATACCTATTTATCCAATCTAAATCTTTATATCATCAAAAACCAAATTACATCATATAAGTACGTACACTTACTAAAACTTATTACACATAAATTACACTTAACCACAATCAAAATGTCTATATGTATACATTCGGTTTAGTTCACTTCTTAATAAGTCATTCCATCGTGAGAAACATATCAAATATACATATATAAATCACATAACCAAGTTCAACATATCTAACTTAAAAACATATCACATACTTACCTATCATGAACATATACCATAATAAAAAATGCATATATAGAAACTCATTTTTCAACGACCATTATCAACCATAAACATAGAACCCAAATCAATCAAAAGAAGATAAGCCATCTTCGCATGGCCATTATTTACATACAAAGCACCTAATTCCTATTCCACCTTTTACTATACTATACATGCCATATATTAAAATTTTCAACTTAGTAAAATACCAAAGGAAACTGTCGATAGTGTGAGTAGTCTTGCTGACGATTCCCGAACTCGTAACGTATATCCAAATCTATAAACAGAAGTAAACAAGAATACACACAGAGAAAGCTATTTAAGCTTAGTAAGTCATAAGCAAATATATATATACCAACTATTATATATTAGCACTAAGTTAACAAAGTCGAACTTACATGTTCTCAAATACAAGGTTATCATTTAAATCTTTCATACACATACCATATGGCTAATTGTACAAATACACATGAACTTATATAAATCTCACTATTAAAATCACATGTACCCCATTTGGCCGAATATACACAATCACATATACAATCACATTTTTCACATTTGTAACTTTAACATTTATATAATCAATTCAACAACTGACTTACCTTATTTTCACATATACAAGAGCATTTTTGTCAATTTACTTGCTCAATAAACATCACATATGCACTTACCAATTTATCACCTTTCGGTCACCTCTATTATTAAGTTTATATCTCTGAAGAATCTGCAAATCCGCACACATAGAGCAATATATATGTAACATATCGCACACTTAGTTCCGTTACATTGATAAGGAGCGCACAAAGTGCCATTCACCAGTAATGTATCGCACACTTAGTGCCATTACTTATTTTTCGCACACATAGTGCCATTCAACCGATTTCGCACACACAGTGCTCGGTATATAAGCTTGCACACATAGTGCCAGACAATCGATCTCGCACACACAGTGCTCGGTATATAAGCTCGCACACATAGTGCCAGACAACTGATCTCGCACACACAGTGCTCGGTATATAAGCTCGCACACATAGTGCCATCAATCCATTTTCCCCTCATTACGAAATACACATATGTTCTCATATTCATTCATATATACACATATAATTAAAGGTTCACAAACAACTCATTTCTCCTATAATATTATCACATTCGGCAACACCAATTATATACACTCATAATCTTTGTATGGATTTTCTAACATCATATCTCAATCAAATCAAACTCAAGTATATTAAAGTCTATATTTACTCATATTCGGCTACTCCAAATTAATGCTACAAAATTTCCAATTCGGTATATACTAAGTTATACACATAATTTACAATGTTTTATTGCTTAAAGACTTACCTCGGACGTCAACGGTCGGTAAAATCGACTAATCGACTACTTTCATTTTTCCCCGGTCTAGATCTGATTTATTTGGTTCTTGATCTAAACATATTCAAATTAAGCTTGTTTAAACACCATTCCATTCAATTTAGTCTAAAAACACATAAATGGGAAAATTACAATTTTGCCCCTAACATTTCACACTTTTTTACAATTTAATCCTTTTTGCACAAAACACAAAATACACAAAATTTCACATTACCCATGCTTGGCCGAATATTACCTATGTTCATAAAAGTCCATACGTTTCATTTATTTCACATTTTAGTCCCTCAAAAATTTATTTTTACAATTTAATCCAAATTATTCAAATTCATCAAAAATTCAAAGACAAAACATGCTAATCTAACACATATATTTCATATTTCATCATCAAACAACAAAAATAACAAGCTATCATCAATGGCTCAACTCAAAATATTTATCAAAATCAAAAATTGAAGCATGGGTTTTGTACATCTCATAGCAACGATCTCAAAAACGTAAAAATTATCAAAAACTGAGCTTAATACGTTCCTTAATTAAGTCCAACAATGGCCGAATGCCCTAACATCTTTTCTCTTTTCTTTTTGTTTTAACTTTTGGTCATGGAAACAAATAATAACTTTGGCTTTTTCATTTTTTTATGATAAGTTATTATAATATAAAACATTATATCATATTAATATAAATTTTTATTATAATAAATAACATATAAAACATATTAAAATGGCATGTTTCCGTCCACTATCTTTGAAAAATGGGCTATTTGCCCTTTAAGGACTCCATATTAAAAAGCCACTATCAACTAAGCACTTTACACTATAGCTTGTAACTTTTACCTTTTACGCGATTAAGTCCTTTTATTTAATCGAATACCTAAACGACGAAATTAAGTCACAAAAATTTAAAACCAACAAATTCACACACAATAAACACACAAAATATTTTTAAAATATTTTTTAGACTCGGATTTGTGGTCCAGAAACCACTATTCCGATTAGGGTCAAAATCGGGCTGTTACAACTCTCCCCCCTTAGGGATTTTCGTCCCCGAAAATCTTACCGGTGAATAGGTTTGGATAACGCTCTTTGATCTTATACAACCCAATAAATCTCGGACTCAACTTACCTTTACGACCGAATCTAAGTACTTTCTTCCATGGTGGAACTTTCAGAAACACTTGATCTCCGATCTGAA
Source organism: Gossypium sturtianum (assembly GCA_025698515.1). Classification (NCBI taxonomy): domain Eukaryota; kingdom Viridiplantae; phylum Streptophyta; class Magnoliopsida; order Malvales; family Malvaceae; genus Gossypium; species Gossypium sturtianum. The sequence continues at coordinate 105,195,802 of CM046953.1, forward strand.
ATTAAATATCTTTACGTTTCAAACATGCATATGACTTTTGACGATCTGTTGCAGCTTTCAAGCTATCACGGATCACTATCACTTTCTATTCTGTTTCATTGATCGAGTCAACCTCGCGTATCTTACTTTCATTGAATTCGGTCCAATACAATGGTGTACGACATTTACGACTGTACAAAGCCTCGTAGGGTGCCATTTTGATACTAAATTGAAAGCTACTATTATGAGCAGATTCAATCAAAGGTAAACCAGATTTAATCATTCTATCCACAATAACCCAGATTACATCTTTCTTACTCAGTGTCAACGGTAAACTAGATACAAAATCTATCGTGACCCTATCCCATTTCCACCCGAATATCATAATCGGCTGAAGTAACCCAGAAGGTACTTGATGCTTGGCTTTTACTTACTAACAGATTAAGCATTTCGAAACAAAGTCAGATGTGTCTCGTTTTATACCAGACCACCAATAAAACTGTTTCAAATCATTATACATATTCATACTACCCGGATAAACAGATAACCGACTATTGTAAGCTTCGTTCAAAATAATTTAAATTAACTTTGAATTTCTCTGAACACATATTCGGTTTTTGAACCTCAAACAATTATTTTTTATCAACTCGGAATTCAGATTCAATATTCGTTTCACACTGAGCTCGCTTTGCTAACAATTCATTATCAACTTTCTGAGTATCACAAATTTGTTGAACAAATTTCTGAGTATCAACTTTCTAAATGCAAATGCCAATGCCATATTCAAAATATGGCCTTATTTGGACTGCCACATCAAGTATCGATGCCATATTCCAAATATGGTCTTATACGATCCTCATATCCATTACCGAAACCATATTCTGGATGTGGTCTCATACGGGATCATAACTTGGCACCGAGGCCATGCCTCGAACATGGTCTTATGCGGGACCTTCTCTATTTCATATCTCAATGATAGCCTTTTCATTATAGTCCCCTAGGACTTCAACCTCATGTTCAACAACAATTACTCTATATAGTAGAATATCATGTATCAATGTGATACAAAGCATTCTCAATTATGCTAACATAAATATTGCATTAATCACATGTAAACGTACTCAATTTGATTCTCATAAACATCTCATCATGATTCAACAGTGGTAAGGGGGGTGAAGTCGTAGAGTCCCTAACTTGATTCTCGGGACTACATACATATGATTTACTATTCATTATCAATGAAATATCATCATAGTCACATAACTCATCTCAAGTGAGTTTTCACGTTTATCACGTTACAATTATCTCTATCACTCATAATTTCGAACAGTAACTTTAATTACTCAAGTTCCACACTAATATCTACTTGAGTACTCAACACTTATCTCTAATTTCTCTTACCATCACTTAACGATTAAAGAATGTCTTACGAGTTTGAGCACGTCGTTTACTAGATTGCGATAGTTCAACTATGGTCTTACTCATATCACACATCATAGTCCAGCTATTTCCTCAGATGTTATCACGATGCCATAGCCTCGCTATGGTCTTACACGAAATCTCATATCAGTACCAATGCCATATCCCTAATACAAGCTTACATGGAACTCATGTTGATGCCGATGCCATATCCCAGATATGGTCTTACACGAAATCGCATGTATCGCCTTGGTCCAACCATGGTCTTATTCATCATTTTATCATTGAACGTCCGTACTCATCTCCTGCATTCTACTTAGTCAAGCTTCCCAGTTTAACTCTCACACCATAATACTCGTGGTTTCATACAGAGTCACGAAATAAAACATTATACATCATCTACTTTAACAGTCACACATGAGATTCAACTATGTGGACATTTTGATCATACATCATTCAAACAATCGTACATACACATATACCCCATTGTCTGGGTAAATTTACTCACTATATGCACCTAACCCAATAGGTTGAATATATATCACCTTATGCACATCAAGCCAATACAGATAAGCTTATCACTTTATAATTCTCATTTCATGCATTATCACACACATGTCATATACTTCTATTCATACCTCTTTGAATCTCATCAATGCATAAGATCATTTCAATTACCTCATTATCACTTACAACATTATTGGATTTAGCTCGGTTGGGAACCATCTCTGTCCTAACAAAACAATTTTGTTAGAGCCGGGAGATATCACACTATCACGGTCCACCTATGGCATGTATAGCTAGACTCTTACTTACGCTAGGTTAGTCCGAGAATCGACTAAACCATAGCTCTGATACCATTAAATGTAACACCCCATACCCGAATCCGAGGCTTAGACCGGATATGAGACATTACTATGCTTGAGCTTGCTTAAACATGTATTTACGGCTATAAAATTTTGTTCTGAATTAAAAACTTCTCTTTCTTAAACAACTCATACATCTCATTGGCCTACGAGGCCTCAAACTCACGTTCGAAAACTTTCAGAGTTTAATCGGAACTTTTCCTCAAACAGCGGGGTCGTGACGCCGTGTTACTTGGGACATGCCCGTGTGTCCCTAAGACATGCCCGTGCCTTTCACCCGTGGTCGACAATCGACTAAATCCACATCGGCTGTACACACGCGCGCGTGTGCCTCACCGATGTGATAATTAAATTTCTAAGTGTCAAGTGCAGACTTCACACGGCCTTGGCACACGCCCATGTGCCAACCGTGTGTATCACACGGCCTAGACAAATGGCCGTGTGACCAGCCCCTGGTCTATTCTGACTTAGGATTCTAAGGTGCAGGAGACACACGGCCTAGACACACGCTCATGTGTCTATCCGTGTGGGCACTTAGAGACTATCTTACCAACCCTTTTACCATTCTTGTTTGCATACATTCATATACTACTTCAAAACCTTCTCAAATCATCAATTAAAACACATGAATTAACACATTTGGCACATTAACAATGACTTAATCAACCTTAAGTACTAGCCCTATACATGCCATAACTCCTAAGGAATTGATACCTCATACCAAGAGTCTGCTCGATAGTGTGAAAACATCTCCGGCGATCTCCAACCCGAGCTAGCTAAATTAACCTATAAGAGATGAGAAAGGGAGAAAAGTAAGCAATATTGCTTAGTAAGTTCATCTGCATAAACTGACAAATACTAATATTCATTGAATATGGATAATCACAAAGTATTATACTGAGTTTTTCCCATTAACTCATGGTTACTTAACCACTATTGAAGCATACTCATTCTATCTCTTACAATATTCATACCACGCCACAAGTCAACTGTTCGTGTTAAATAGCACGCATTCCTGCATTGATCGTCATGTAATCACATAAAAAACACATCAAGTAATTTCAATAAGCCACTCATACTACAAATCTCTCGATGGTCACGCACTTAGCCCACCATTGATCTCTAATAGGGTGGTATCGCACATAACCCACCAAATGATTTTATCAGCGATGGTATCGCACACAACCCATCGATTAATAATTAATCGGTGGTAACGCACACACCCCACCGTTAATAATATAGTTGATGGTATCGCACACACCCCATCGATTAATAATTAATCGTGGTAACGCATTACGTGCCATCGCTGTTAATATTTAATCGTGGTAACGCACACACCCCACCGTTAATAATATAGTTGATGGTATCGCATACGACCCATCAATTAATAATTAATCGTGTGTAACGCACACAAACCCCACCGTTAATATTTAATCGCTTGGTAACGCATTACAAATTTCACCGTTAATAATATAGTTGATGGTATTGCACACAGCCCATCAATTAATAATTAATCAGGTGGTAACACACACAGCCCACCGTTAATAATCAGGTGTTATTGCACTTAGCTCACCTATATTATACATTTACAATTTTTCATCCACATACATTTCTCTAGTTCAAATGTTCATCCGTGAACATCCTCACTCACTATCATTCTTACTTAGATTCTACAACAATCGTTCACATTAACACAATGCATTAATAAATCTATCTTATGCAACTAGGTATGTTGATTACACATAACTCACTAGGTTTCTTCATATACTGAATTCATCTCAATTCAGTTCTAACACATACTTGTGCTTCTCATGGTACAACCACACTCTCTCTCTTTCGACATACCCGTTGAATCACTCAAATTATTAAATAACTCTCTTGGGTCTCATACATCTAGTGTCACATTGACATCATACCTCAATAGGGTCTCACTTGCATTAACATGTCGATGCCATGTCCCAGACATGGTCTTATACAGATTCTTACACCGAGGCCATATTCTGATATGGTCTTACATGAAACCTTAACTAACATCATTCCATACTATCTACATTTCTAATTACTCTTTGATTCAATTCTCTTGACATCTCATTATAAGATAATTCATGCATTCATAGAGTAATTATACATCCCATACAACATTGGCATATTAAATTAACTCATACGTAATTGTAACATTTGCACATGAACTTACCTCGATGACGAAAAGGCCGAAAAAGACTTTTTGCCTACATCTCACTTTTCACCCGTTCTAGGTCCAAAACTCGTTTTCTTTGATCTAGAATAATGGAATTTAGTGATTTAATCACCTATAAATCATAATTCACCATAAACTACATTTTAGGCAAAAATGACTATCTTGCCCCTACACTTTAGCAAAATTACGATTTTGCCCCTAGGCTCGTAAATAAATTTTAATCACATGTTCTCGTTAAACAAGCCTATATGAACATTTAATCCTCTTACAACTATTCAAAATTCCATCAATTTCATGCCTTAATGAATAAATTACAATATTTGCATCTAAAACTATTTTAGGTATTTTTCATGAAAATCCTTTCACAAAAGTTGTTTATCAAACAACTAGGATTGATTTTCTTTCATAAAAATTCAGCAACCAAGACATTTTCCCTCATGGAAAAACCATCAACCCTTCACCATTCTTCAAAATAGTCCCCCCAAATAGCTAGCCCATGCCACAAGGGTTCCAAAAGTACAAATTTTATAAAGAGAAGCTAGTAAAATCACTTACTTGAGGTGATGAGAAGTGGCTGAAAATTTCAGCTTCCATGGGGGTTTTCTTCTTCAATTTTGGTAGAGAAAGGAAAAATTGGGAAGGAAGATGACCACTTATTATTTTAATCAACTTTTGCTTATGTCATCATGTACCAACCCATACCAAATTTTGACTTTTCAACCTTTTATTATCTTCTTGGCCGCCCTTAACTTAAAATTGGCCTATTTGCCCATTAAAGACCCCCCACATTATGTTCCATAACTATTTGGCACCTCTAGCAAATAAAATAGAACTTTCGCACTTTATGCGATTTAGTCCTTTTTCACAATTTAGCTAGAAATCGCTAAAATTAAGGCACCAAAATTTCCATGCATCCTTATAACCATATTATAACGCATAACATAACATGAAAATAATTTTATCTAACCTCGAATTAGTGATTCTGAGATCACTATTTCAACTAGCCCCTAAATCGGGTTGTTACAGATAGTGATGGTATGTTGCGTTATCATAATAGAATTTGTGTTCTGAATAGTTCAGATCTGAAAAATGATATTCTTACTGAAGCTCACAGTAGTATGTATTCTATTCACCTGGGTAGTACAAAAATGTATTGTGATCTGAAAAGAATGTATTGGTGGCCGGGTATGAAAAGAGAAATTTGTGAATTTGTATCAAAATGTCTGATTTGCCAGCAGGTCAAAGCAGAGCATCAGGTACCAACAGGTTTGTTACAACCTACTATGATTCCTAAATGGAAATGGGAGCACATTACAAGGGATTTTGTATCTGGATTGCCTGTGACTCCAAGAAAGAAACATTCGATTTGGGTAATAGTTGATAGATTGATAAAGTCAGCACATTTTATTTCGGTTAGAACAGACTATTCACTTGAGAAATTAGCAGAATTGTATGTGTCTGAGATTGTAAGATTACATGGGGTTCCGACCTCTATTATTTCGGATCGAGATCCAAGGTTTACTTCGAGGTTTTGGAATAAATTACAAGAAGCTTTGGGCACTAAACTAAATTTTAGCACAACATTCCATCCTCAAACTGACGGACAATCAGAACGAGTGATTCAGATTTTAGAAGACATGTTGAGATGTTGCATTCTTGAGTTCGGAGATAGTTGGGAAAGGTTTTTACCTTTGGCAGAATTTGCTTATAATAATAGTTATCAGTCTAGCATCAAAATGGCACCATTTGAATCTCTTTATGATAGAAAATGTAAGACTCCATTGTATTGGTCTGAATTGAGTGAATCCAAGTTAGTTGGAGTCGATTTGATTCGAGAAACTGAAGAAAAAGTTCAGATTAGCCGGGACAGTTTGAAAGCTGCTTCTGATCGCTAGAAATCATATACAGATTTGAAAGGAAGAGAAATAGAATTTGATGTGGGTGATCGAGTGTACTTGAAGGTTTCACCATGGAAGAAAGTGTTGCGGTTCGGTAGAAAAGGGAAACTGAGTCCAAGATTTATTGGACCGTATGAGATTATTGAAAGAATTGGCCCTGTGGCTTATCGGTTAGATTTACCTCCGGAACTTGAGAAAATTCATAATGTGTTTCATGTATCAATGTTGAGACAGTACCGATCAGATCCTTCACACGTGATTCCTCACACTGAAATTGAGCTTCAACCGGATATGACATATTCAGTAGAACCGGAGAAGATTTTGGCTCGAGAGGTTAAAGAATTACGGAATAAACGAATACCGTTAGTTAAAGTGTTGTGGCATCGTCATGGTTCAGATGAGGCAACATGGGAAACAGAAGAATCAATGAGATCACAGTATCCGAATCTATTTTCAGGTATCAAATTGCGAGAACGAAATTTCTTAAAGGGGGAAGAGTTGTGACAGCCTAATTTTTAGTGGTGTCGAAAAGAGTGATTCGGGATCACTAAATCTAATGAGTAAGTTTTAAAATTTAATAAATTAATATTTATGAGTCAAGTGAAAATTTAGAAGTATTTCTAAATTAGTGAATTTTGTGATTTAAAAGAAAATTTTTAGGTAAATTGGGTCAAAAATAAGGTATCGAGACCTCAAATTCATAAATCAAGCCATAAATATTTTTAGAAATATTTATGGAGTGTTAGTAAGTTAGTATTAAAGTTTCGTTATAAAATTTTGGGGTTTTGGTAGTTAATTAATTGAAAAGGACCAAATTGTAAAAGATGCAAAATTTGCTAAAGTGATTAAATGGCTCAAGCAATAAAGGAAGGGTTTAAAAGGCAAATAAGCCTAAATGTGTAGAGGCTGGACGGCATGGGCAAGAAAATCAGCAATAAAACAATGTGAAATAAGGGTAAAATTGGAAATTTTGCAAATTAACTAAATAAATAAAGACTAAATTGAAAAATATAGATATCTATTCATAACTCATCAGCCAAAAATGCCATAGCAGACCTCTTAAGCTAGGTTTTCATGTTCTTGCACCATGTGAGTTCAATTCTTGCTTTTTCTTTGAAATTTTTATGTTTTTGTGACTTTTACAATTAGGTCCAACTGGTGAATTCATTTGTTTTTGATTCTATGAATGATTTTGAAAGTTACCATGAATAAGTTCTGGAAGTTTATGATGAATTATTTTGGATTTGAAGATTTAATTTCATTATATGATGATTTTATTAAGTGATTTTAATAGAAAATGATTTTTAGGACCTAATTGTGAAAATGTTGTGAACTAGGGTTTGATGTTGAAATTCTGAATATCAAGGGTTGTGTAATCGCTTAAAGTAACTAGATAAAGTGTTAATTGAGAAAAATTAGATGGGTTAATTGAGTAGGGACTAAATTGTAAAAAATTGTAAATTTTGGGTTAAAGTGTAATTTCAAAAATTAAAAGTGAATTAGAATTGAACTAGATGCTAATGAATGGAAAATTTTATATTATACATCAAGAGTCCGAAGATAAACGAGGAAAAGAGAAAATTACTAATTAGTCCCTGAATTTCTACAACTTTTACAAATTGGCCAAGGTAAGTTCATATGGTTGAACTTTTATAATTAATTACTAATTTAGGAATGATATAATGTATTATATTATATTTTTGTTATTAAATTATGATAATTGTACAAATATGAAAATCGAATGGAATGTTCAAATTGAGCAGAACGCAGGATTGAGTATGTTCGTTCAGTGATCAGTGATGAATTGACAGATAAGACCATGGTTGGACCATGGCAATATATGTGTGTACATGTAAGACCATAGCTGGGCTATGGCATCGTAATTAAAGTGTAAGACCATAGCTGGGCTATGGCATCGTAATTAAAGTGTAAGACCATAGCTGGGCTATGGCATTGTGATTAGATAAAGTGTAAAGACCATGGCAGGGCCATGGCAATATATGTGCAAGATCAAAGTGGATTGTTGCATCAAGATAACGACGTACTCAAATCCATAAGACGTTCTCTAATTTGACAAGTATTGGTAAGTGAGTTTAAGTCAAAGTGATGGAATCTAATTAGTTATTGATATTGAGATGAATCAAGTGAATTCATCTTTTGAAATTGTGGATGACAGGAAGTATTATTGAAACATTTGCTTTATAATTTATTATTGAATGTTTAGTACGATCTACGTTTAAAGCCTATGAACTTACTAAGCTTTTGTAAGCTTACTTCTGTGTGTTATTGTTCTGTGTAGATTGACGTGAGTTCGGTAGATTAGGTCAACACCTCAGGGCACACTATCCGATTTCATCGGTAGATTTCATTTTGCATCTTAAAGTTTATATGGCATGTATAGTAATGAATTAGAAGGAATTAAACTTGTACTATGGGTATGAATGGCACATGTACGCATATGCATGTTTGAATGTATTTATTTATTAGTTAAATTTGGTAAAGTAATGAATGTGGTTACTTTGGTAAGTTTGGGTAATAGGTTTTTGTGATGTTAAAGTAGAGTTTTCTTATATAAGGTTCTATGTTCTTGATATGTTAGTGAAGGGAAATAGGAGGGAGTGATGAAAAATATTGTGTAAAAAGGGAATGAAGGTGTTATAAACTTAGTTATCAACATTTTGCACTAGAACAGTTTTGGATAGCAGCAGTAGTCTGACTTTGAAAATTCACCAAATATTTTATAAATTTAATTAGAAGTTAATTAAAGTATTAAATTAAATCCTAACGAGTCTAGTTTTATATAGAAGAAACGGTGTAAGCAAAAGAATTTTATATTATGAGATATTTGAATTTTTGTGAGACAATGTCAGATTGATTTCGGGTTCCTCTGTTCTGACTTTGGAAAATCATTAAAAATTGTATAAAAATAATCAGGGGTTTAAATTTATATTTTTAAATTCTTAATGAGTCTAATTTCAAGAGAAACAAATGTAAATAGCATCCAAATCTCGTAATAAGAGATAATTAATTTTTAGTGAAGAAAGGTCAAAGCTGTCAAACAGCAAAATAGGGATAAATTTGAAGATCTTACTGTATTGATTGGATAAACTATAAATTCTAAATTTTTTATGGTAGAAATATATTTGAGTCTAGTTTCTAAAACATCAAGCGGATCTTAATTTAGAATTCTGTAACTCAAGATATAAATAATTTAGTGACTATGACACAAGTAGATATGTAACATCCTGAAATTAGGGGCGTGGCATTATTGTGTATTGCTGTGTGTTGATATGTTTTGATTCTTGTTTTGATGTGTTTGGGGGTCTCGGGAAGGCTCGGGATTAAGTCTGAGCCATGGTGAAAATTTTATTTTTAGGCACCTTAAGGGAAGAGCTAGCTGAGGCAGGCCTTAGGGATATTTTATTGCGTTTTGTTAACACAAGTAAAGAGGTCGTTAAGTGGCAAGGAGGCGCCACTTAGAGTGCTTGAAGTGGCGTCACAAGGGAGAAGCTGTAGGGGCAAGGGGTTCAAGTTGCGTCGCCAGCAAGGGGGTGTTTTATTTTTGCGTCTAAGGAGCTTGGGTGGTGGATTTGGCATGGACACTACATGGATAAGTGTTGAATGAGTCAAAAGAATTGAACGTGAGGCCATGAGCAAAAGGTGGGATTTGAATGATTCAAACTATTTTGAATGAATGAACAAGAGTGAATTTAGGAGGAAAGTAAGGTATTTTCAAGTGGATGGAGGAAGTGGCCGATTGTGGGAAGCTTGAGTAGGGGTGTGGCCGAATTTTTGTTGGTGTTGGGGGGTTTCGGTCAAAGGTGGTGGCATTCGGTTTTGGGGATTGTAGGTGCCGAATTTTTTTTAAAGTTTTTAGCAACTAGGTAGAGAGAGTTTTCTTTTTCGGCATTTGGTGTTCTTCAAATTGGCAATTTTTTTTTGGTTCTTTTCTTTGAGTAGCCGAACCCCTAAGGTCATTGTTGCTCATTCTTCAGTTAGCTAAAATCGAAACCATCTTCTCTCCCTCTTGTTCTCTTTTATTTTTCCTTTTGTTCCTATTTGTTTCACATCTCTTAACCCCTTAACCAAAACCTCCTACCACTCACACCATCTCATTACTTTTTTCTCATTTTGTTCTTCTTATCCGAATCTTCTTCCCTTACCCTGAAAACTCATCTTTTGTTCTCTCTTTTTCCTCAGGCCGGAACCCTTTTTCTTTTCCTTCTCATTTGTGTTGGTTCTTACTTTTCTGTAGGCCGAATCTTCCTTGGGTGATCATCTTCTGCTTTCGTTTTGTTTCATTGGGTTGTTGTTACCCACACCCTTAACTTTTCCAATCGGATTCTGCTTAATTGGTGAGGCTTGCCGTTACCTTTTCTCTCAACCTTCTCAATCGGGTCCTTCCCGTTAAGTGGGGAGCCTCCTTTTCATATTCTTTCTGCATTTAGTCAGTGTTTGAAGGGTTCTAGGGGGACAATCGGTCGATCAAGGTAAGAGGTTTATACCATTCGTTTGGCCGAAAGGCCACTCCTTCTAACCTATACCCTAGAAAGCCAAATCTGTTTTGGTAAATGTGTAGGGACTTCAGCGACTCCTTAATCCAAGCTTAATAGCCTCCGGGTTCTGTTGATCTAGGTAAGAAATCTTTCCATCTTGAGCGTATATCCTTATTTCCTCTGCTTCAATGCCTTAACCTAGTCTTCTGACCAAGATCGTTTTCATGGAATCAAATGCCAGTCAAGGGAAGGAAGGGGTTGGACCCGTAGTCCCAGCCCCTAAGTTCAAAAAGCGAGTGGTGTCTGTGGTTCGGGATTGGCCACCGGGTTGTGGACCGACTTCAGAACAGAATCGTAGGAAGATAGCAGTCGTTCCTGCTAGCAATAGTGTCGACACAGATGGCATAATATTGCGTGTTATAAGGTGTGTAAAACTTCACACTCTATTATTTATCTGTATTATTGATTGTATGGGCTGAAAAGCCGGAAAGACTGTGTAGACAGCCGTAATACCCTTGTGGGTAAGGCTAGGGATGCCAGGTACGTGACTGTAATGTTTTCTTTGTGAGTATGGATGTATGTGGTAACCTTTCATTTGGCTTGATAACATGTTGCATTCATTATTACATGTATGTCATGCATGGGCTTGGATTATGATGTGAAAGGGGAAGATTTTGAGGCTGTCACGGTGGTTTGGTACCACGAGTGGGTTGGCCCCACGTAAATCTGATTTGGTGACCATGTCTCGGTGGCTTGGTGCCACGGTGGTTTAACACCACGTATATATACGATTTAGTGACTCGTCCTGGTGATTTGATACCACGGTGGGTTGGCCCCACATATATTCATTAGGGATTGTCACGGTGGTTGATACCACGGTGGGTTGGCCCTACGTATGTTAATAGTGACTCTGTCACGGTGATCTAGTATCACGATGGTCTGGAACCACGAATGGCCTGGTGCCACGTATGAGGCGTGTAGCGGATGGAGGGTTGATTGTAGAAATCCCCACGGTGTGATTGGCTGGTACAGATGGCGTGTAGAGGATGGAAACTAGGTTGGGCTGGGACATATTGCATTAAATTCTTCTGCATGCCATCATGAGTGGGCTAAGGCCCAATATGCGGTTGTGGGCCATGGGCCTTTTATGTGATATAGGGGATTTACACACTGAGTCTTGGTGACTCACCTCGTTTGCTTAATATTGCAGGTAATCAGTAGATTGTGGATCTGGGAGCCGAGGCAGACTCGAGGAGGCCATAAAAAGTTTCTTTCGTACACTTGTTTTCTTTTACAAATTTATTTTTAATTGGGGACTTTATTATGTATAAGGCCTTCTTATTTTAATAATTGGTTTTTTGATATATTATCTAATTACATATGACATCATTATATGTTAAAACCTGGTAAATAAGATAAAATTTTAATCACTTGCGCAACTTAAAGAATTTGTTTCTCTGAAATACCAACAATGACAACCAGTACTTGTTTAACTCAATTCAATATTTCGTTTCTCTTATCCTTAAACCTCAAACAATCAAGCAAAGCATCAACCAAACGAAAAGTTTTTTTTTACTTACAATATCTCTCCAAAGTTTCAAACCCTTTTTAATAACTTTTACCTCAGAACATACCAGATCTGGTCATAACGTCTAGACCGGGTTTGGGGTGTTACAAGATAGCTTTGATATATTATGTGTAAAATATTCTGTAAACTCCAGTAATATCCCGTAACCCTATTTCGACGACGGATGTAGGTTAGGGGTATTACTTTTAGTCGTATCAAAGCTACGGTTTAGCCGATTCTCGGAATAACAGTAACATGTAAAGTGTCTAGAAATACTTGGCATATAAATCTTTGATAGTGTGATATGTATGATCCGATCTAATCTTTGTTTTTCTTATAGATTGTAATGATGTCAGATAGAAATGAACATGTTGAACAGGAAGAAGTTAACAGTAGAGTGCAGACTTCTAAACAAGGGACAAGTAGTAATGTTCCAATTTCTTTGATGCGAGAACAAGAACTCAAAGACATGATTTATGGATTTATGAATCAATGGTACAATGAGATGATGCAAGAAAGAAGTCAGGCCCCGCAACCTCCTCCCCCTAATGTACCATCAGTAGCACCCCCGGTTGCTCCTCCACCTCCTCCGACAACTGAATCTAGCAAACGTACTCCAATAGAAAAGCTCAGAAAGTTTAGGGCCGAAGAATTTCGGGGAAGATTAGATAATGATCCAGTCAAAGCTGAATATTGGCTACAGAATTTAGTAAGAGTTTTTAAGCAAATGGCTTGTTCTTCGGATGATTATTTGATATGTGTTGTCTCTTTGATAAAAGAAGAAGCATACAATTGGTGGGAAACTATTGAAGTGGTAGTACCTGAAGAGAAACTTTATTGGGAATTTTTCCAGAATGAGTTTAAAAAGAAATATGTCGGTAAGAGATACCTGGACAAGAAGAAAAGGGAATTCCTTGATCTGCGACAAGGAAATAGGTCAGTGGCTGAATATGAGAGGGAGTTTGTATACCTCAGTAAATATGCTCGAGATATTGTATCCACTCAAGAAGAAATGTGTATTCGATTCGAGGAAGGATTAAATGATGAAATCAGAATGATGATTGGAGGTACAGAATTCCAGGAATTTGTGGTTCTGTCAGACCGAGCTCAGAAAATGGAAGAAGTGTATAACAGAAAGAAGCAAAGAGATAGTCGAAACAAAGAATCTTACAAGAGAGGCTCTTCCAAGTCATTTTCTGCATTTCCGGTCAAAAAGTTTAGAAATGATTCAGGCCGATCCACTTCAATGCCGGAAAGATCAAATAGAAATAAAGCAAATTAGCAAGAATTTGGGGTAACCATTAAACCTGCAGCTAGTGTTAGCAGTGTGCAGAATGTTCCCAGACCTAGATGCAAATATTGTGGGAAGTCTCACCCCGATGAATGTAGGGGCAGAACAGGAGCTTGTTATAAATGTGGTGGTACTGATCATTTCATTCGAGATTGTCCTTAATTTTTAAAAGAGGAGGGTGAACAAAAAGAAAAGCAAGTAGTTACTTCTCAGAAAGGTAAACGCTCAAGTCAAAGCAGTGCTACAAAAACTACTCGTTCGGGTATGAGAGATTTTGTAACCCGGTCAGAAGCAAGGGCACCTGCATGCACATATGCCATCCGAGCGAGGGAGGAAGCTTCAGTTCCAGATGTAATAGCTGGTACTTTCTATCTTTTTGATGATTTTGTGTATGCATTAATTGACCCTGGGTCTACACATTCTTATATTTGCACTGCATTAGCATTGGAAAAGAAATTGCCTGTTGAATCAACTGATTATGATGTGCAAGTTACTAATCCATTAGGACAAACTGTGTTAGTTAATTTAATATGTCTAAATTGTCCACTGAAAACACAAGGCTGTGAATTCTCTGCTGGTCTGATGTTGTTACCCTTTCAGGAATTTGATGTTATTTTGGGAATGGATTGGTTAACGAAGCATGATGCTGTAGTGAATTGTTGTGAGAAACAGATTGATTTGAAAAATCAAACAAGGGAAGTAATTTCAGTTGAGTTTGGGAATCCAAAAGGTGTTGTTAGGATAATTTCAGCCTTTTCTGCTCAGAAATTGATAAGGAAAGGTAATGAAGCATTTCTAGCTTACATTCTTGATACTCGAGGTTCTGAATTGAAGATGGAACAGTTACCAGTTGTTAATGAGTTCACTGATGTGTTTCCTGAGGAATTACCAGGTTTACCCCCAGATCGTGAAGTTGAGTTTGTGATAGATGTGATTCCAGGAACAGCTCTGATATCAATAACATTGTATAGAATGGCACCGGCCGAGTTAAAGGAATCGAAGACACAGTTGCAAGAGTTATTAGATAAAGGGCTCATCAGACCGAGTACGTCACCTTGGGGTGCACCTGTCTTGTTTGTGAAAAAGAAAGATGGTTCATTGAGATTGTGTATAGATTACAGGCAGTTGAATAAGGTAACAATGAAAAATAAATATCCTTTGCCTCGTATTGATGACTTGTTTGATCAATTGAAATGTGCTGCGATATTCTCGAAGATAAATCTCTGATACGGGTATTATCTGCTAAAAGTTAAAGAGTGTGATGTACCGAAGACTGCTTTCAGAACCCGGTATGGTCATTATGAGTTCTTGGTAATGCCATTTGGTTTGACCAATGCTCCTGCTGCTTTCATGGATTTAATGAATATAATTTTTCAGCCATATTTGGATAGATTTGTAGTTGTGTTTATTAATGACATATTAATCTATTCCAAGTCAGAAACTGAGCATGCACAACACTTGAGAATTGTGTTACAAACTTTGAGAGAAAAATAGTTGTATGCGAAGTTTAGTAAATGTGAATTTTGGTTACAAGAAGTTGGAATTCTGGGTCATATTGTGTCAGTTGAAGGAATTCGAGTGGATCCGAGCAAAGTGTCTGCAGTGGTGAACTGGAAAATTCCGAAGAATGTAACTAAGGTGCGAAGTTTCTTGGGTTTAGCAGGGTATAATCGCCGTTTTGTTAAGAATTTTTCAATGATTTCCTTGCCAATGACTCACATACTACAGAAAAATGTTGAATTTGTTTGGTCTAATGAGTGTCAGCAGAGTTTTTATCAGTTGAAGAAAATGTTAACGGAAGCTCCGGTATTAACTCAACCAGAATCGAGTGCATCACATGTTGTATATAGTGATGCGTCTCTAAATGGTTTGGGTTGTGTATTGATGCAATCAGGAAAAGTTGTGGCTTACGCTTCTCGACTGTTAAAACCGCACGAAAAGAATTATCCTACGCATGATCTTGAATTGGATGCAATTGTGTTTGCTTTGAAAATTTGGAGACACTACCTATATGGCGAGAAATGCTATGTGTATACAGATCACAAGAGTTTAAAATATTTGGTGACTTAGAAAGAGCTGAACTTGAGACAGAGACGGTGGTTAGAATTATTGAAAGACTATGATTTAGTTATTGATTACCACCGGGTAAGGCTAATGTGGTTGCAGATGCATTGAGCCGAAAATCATCATTGTTTGCACTCTGGGCAATGAATGCTCATTTATCTGTTAATGAAGATGGTTCGGTATTAGCAGAATTGAAAGCAAAACCTTTGTTCCTTCAACAGATTCATGAGTTACAAGACAATGATTCGAAACTGGTGCTAAAACGACAAATGGTTCGAGACAATCTGAGTACAGAATATAGCATTGATAGTGATGGTATGTTGCGTTATCATAATAGAATTTGTGTTCCGAATAATTCAGATCATAAAATTGATATTCTTACTGAAGCTCACAGTAGTATGTATTCTATTCACCCGGGCAGTACAAAAATGTATTGTTATTTGAAAAGAATGCATTGGTGGCCGGGTATGAAAAGAGAAATTTGTGAATTTGTATCAAAATGTTTGATTTGCCAGCAGGTCAAAGCAGAGCATCAGGTACCAACAGGTTTGTTACAACCTATCATGATTCCTAAATGGAAATGGGAGCACATTACAGTGGATTTTGTATCTGGATTGCCTGTGACTCCAAGAAAGAAAGATTCGATTTGGGTAATTGTTGATAGATTGACAAAGTCAGCACATTTTATTCCGGTTAGAACAGACTATTCACTTGAGAAATTAGCAGAATTGTATGTGTCTGAGATTGTAAGATTACATGGGGTTCCGAACTCTATTATTTTGGATCGAGATCCAAGGTTTACTTCGAGGTTTTGGGATAAATTACAAGAAGCTTTGTGCACTAAACTGAATTTTAGCATAGCATTCCATCCTCAAACTGACGGACAATCAGAACGAGTGATTCGGATTTTAGAAGACATGTTGAGATGTTGCATACTTGAGTTTGGAGATAGTTGGGAAAGGTATTTACCTTTGGTAGAATTTGCTTATAATAATAGTTATCAGTCTAGCATCAAAATGGCACCATTTGAAGCTCTTTATGGTAGAAAATATAAGACTCCATTGTATTGGTATGAATTGAGTGAATCCAAGTTAGTTGGAGTCGATTTGATTCGAGAAACTGAAGAAAAAGTTCAGATTATCCGGGACAGTTTGAAAGCTGCTTCTGATCGCCAGAAATCATATGCGGATTTGAAAGGAAGAGAAATAGAATTTGATGTGGGAGATCGAGTGTACTTGAAGGTTTCACCATGGAAGAAAGTGTTGCAGTTCGGTAGAAAAGGGAAACTGAGTCCAAGATTTATTGGATCGTATGAGATTATTGAAAGAATTGGCCCTGTGGCTTATCGGT
The DNA here is from genome assembly GCA_025698515.1 of Gossypium sturtianum. Lineage (NCBI taxonomy): Eukaryota > Viridiplantae > Streptophyta > Magnoliopsida > Malvales > Malvaceae > Gossypium > Gossypium sturtianum. Next base: position 105,212,929 of record CM046953.1, read on the forward strand.
TAGCTTTACCTCTGGAACTTGAGAAAATTCATAATGTGTTTCATGTATCAATGTTGAGACAGTACCGATCAGATCCTTCACATGTGATTCCTCACACTGAAATTGAGCTTCAACCGGATATGACATATTCAGAAGAGCCGGAGAAGATTTGGGCTTGAGAGGTTAAAGAATTACGGAATAAACGAATACCGTTAGTTAAAGTGTAGTGGCATCGTCATGGTTTAGAGGAGGCAACATGGGAAACGGAAGAATCAATGAGATCACAGTATCCGAATCTATTTTCAGCTATCAAATTTCGAGAACGAAATTTCTTAAAGGGGGAAGAGTTGAGACAGCCTAATTTTTAGTGATGTCTAAAACAGTGATTCGGGATCACTAAATCCGACGAGTAAGTTTGAAAATTTAATAAATTAATATTTATGAGTCAAGTGAAAATTTAGAAGTATTTCTGAATTAGTTAATTTTGTCATTTAAAAGAAATTTTTTAGGTAAATTGGGTCAGAAATGAGGTATCGAGACCTCGAATTCATAAATCAAGCCATAAATATTTTTAGAAATATTTATGGAGTGTTAGTAAGTTAGTATTAAAGTTTCGTTATAGAATTTTGGTGTTTTGGTAGTTAATTAATTGAAAAGGACCAAATTGTAAAAGATGCAAAATTTGCTAAAGTGATTAAATGGCTCAAGCAATAAAGGAAGGGTTTAAAAGGCAATTAAGCCTAAATGTGTAGAGGCTAGATGGCATGGGCAAGAAAATCAGCAAGAAAACAATGTGAAATAAGGGCAAAATTGGAAATTTTGCAAATTAACTAAATAAAATAAAGACTAAATTGAAAAATCTAGATATCTGTTCATATCTCATCAGCCAAAAATGCCATAGCATACCTCTTAAGCTAATTTTTCATGTTCTTGCACCATGTGAGTTCAATTCTTGCTTTTTCTTTGATATTTTAATGTTTTTGTGACTTTTACAATTAGGTCCAACTAGTGAATTCATTCGGTTTTGATTCTATGAATGATTTTGAAAGTTACAATGAATAAGTGCTGGAAGTTTATGATGAATTATTGTGGATTTGAAGATTTAATTTCATTATATGACGATTTTATTAAGTGATTTTAATAAAAAAAATGATTTTTAGGACCTAATTGTGAAAAAGTTGTGAACTATGGTTTGATGTTGAAATTTTGAATATCAAGGGTTGTGTAATAGCTTAAAGTAACTAAATAAAGTGTTAATTGAGAAAAAATAGCTCAATTGATGGGTTAATTGAGTAGGGACTAAATTGTAAAAATTGTATATTTTGTGGTAAAAGTGTAATTTCAAAAATTAAAGGGTATAAATTGTGATGTGATTAGAATTGAACTAGATGCTAATGAATGAAAAATTTTATATTATAGATCGAGAGTCCGAAGATAAATGAGGAAAAGAGAAAATTACTGATTAGTACCTGAACTTATACAACTTTTACAAATTGGCCCAGGTAAGTTTATATGGTTGAACTTTCATAATTAATTTTTAATTTAGGAATGATATAATGTATTATATTATATTTTTGTTATTAAATTATGATAATTGTACAAATATGAAAATTGAATGGAATGTTCAAATTGAGCAGAACGCAGGATTGAGTATGTTCGTTCAGTGATCAGTGATGAATTGACGGATAAGACCATGGTTGGACCATGACAATATATGTGTGTACATATAAGACCATAGCTGGGCTATGGCATCGTAATTAAAGTGTAAGACCATAGCTGGGCTATGGCATTGTGATTAGATAAAGTGTAAAGACCATGGCAAGGCCATGGCAATATATGTGCAAGATCAAAGTGGATTGTGGCATCAATATAACGACGTACTCAAATCCATAAGACGTTCTCTAATTTGACAAGTATTGGTAAGTGAGTTTAAGTCAAAGTGATGGAATTTAATTAGTTATTGATATTAAGCTGAATCAAGTGAATTCATCTTTTGAAATTGTTGATGAAAGGAAGTATTATTGAAACATTTGCTTTATAATTTATTATTTAATGTTTATTAAGATCTACGTTTAAAGCCTATGAACTTACTATGCTTTTGTAAGCTTACTTCTATGTGTTATTGTTCTGTGTAGATTGACGTGAGTTCGGTAGATCTGGTCAACACATTAGGGAACACTATCCAGATTTCATCGGTAGATTTCATTATGCATCTTAAATTTTATATGGCATGTATAGGAATGAATTAGAAGGATTTAAACTTGTAATATAGGTATGAATGGCACTTATACACATATGCATGTTTGAATGTATTTATTTAGTAGTTAAATTTGGTAAAGTAAAGAATGTGGTTACTTTGGTAAGTTTGGGTAATAGGTTTTTCTGATGTTAAAGTAGAGTTTTCTTACATAAGGTTCTATGTTCTTGATATTTTATTGAAAGGAAATAGGAGGGAGTGATGAAAAATATTGTGTAAAAAGGGAATGAAGGTGTTATAAACTTAGTTATCAACATTTTGCACTAGAACAGTTTTGGACAGCAGCAGTAGTCTGACTTTGAAAATTCACCAAATATTGTATAAATTGAATTAGAGGTTAATTAATGCATTAAATTAAATCCTAATGAGTCTAGTTTTATATAGAAGAAACGGTGTAAGAAAAAGAATTTTATATTATGAGATATTTGAATTTTTGTGAGACAATGTCAGATTGATTTCGGGTTCCTCTATTCTGACTTTGGAAAATCATTAAAAATTGTATAAAAATAATCAGGGGTTTAAATTTATATGTTTAAATTCTTAATTAGTCTAATTTCAAGAGAAACAAATGGAAACAGCATCCAAATCTCGTAATAAGAGATAATTAATTTTTAGTGAAGAAAGGTCGAAGATGTCAAACAGCAGAATAGGGATAAATTTGAAGATCATACTGTATTGATTGGATAAACTATAAATTCTAAATTTTTTATGGTAGAAAGATATTTGAGTCTAGTTTCTAAAACATAAAGCTGATCTTAATTTAGAATTATTTAGCTCAAGATATAAATAATTTAGTAACTATGACTCAAGTGGACAACTTTGTTATATTATGTGTAAAATATTCTGTAAACTCCGGTAATATCCCGTAACCCTGTTCCGGTGACGGATGTGGGTTAGGGGTATTACAAAATTGCTTGACTAAGTGTATATGTTTAGGTAAATTTACCCAAAAATTTTGGATGGTATGGTTATGTATGCTTGTATGAATAAATATAACCGGTAAGTTTAATTCCCGTTATACGAACTTACTAAGCATGAAAATGCTCACCCCATTTAATTTTCTTTGTTTTATAGTGCTCGTAAGCTCACGAAGGTTGGAGGTCGGTCAGAGGATCAATCACACTATCCACTATTTCATTTTGGTATAAATAGAAATCTCATTTTTGTGTAATGGCATGTATAGGCTCATTTGGCCAAATGATGGCTTGTAAGTGATGTTTTATAATCTAGCCATTGGACTTGCTAGTGATGTTTTACTTAGTATGTTTATAAAGTTATTCCATGATTAAATTTTTATGTGCTAAGTTGGTTGATTGGATTATGCTTAAGGTGTATGTTCTTATAAATAAAATTATAAACATGAACTGTATGTGATAATATACCATGCTAGGTACTAGAATTAGTTTGGTTTTAATGTTTGGATTGGTGGATATATGTTAGTGAGTTTTCGTGCAGGAAAGGGGTAAGTTTTAGGTGACAAATGAGGCTAGGAAATGGATTTATTTTGTCCACACGGGTAGACACACGGGCATGTGTCTAGGCCATGTGTGACACACGACCTACCCCATGGGCGTGTGGCCTGGCCGTCTGTCCCATGCACCTAAAAATTTAGAAACAGATTGCTCAGAATTGGGAACACTGACAGAGACACGGGCGTGTGTCTCATCCGTGTAAAAACTGCACCTAAATTTTGAAAATTAGATTCGCCACACGGCCTAGCACACGGCCGTATGACTTTAATATCTTCATGCTTGCAAGTTAGAGAGTTACACGGGTTAGGGATACGGGTGTGTGTGACCACACGGCCTGATCACACGGGTGTGTCTCTAGACCACACGGGCGTGTGAGCCCTGTAGCCTTGGAAAATTTTTGAAATGTCGCGAAAAATTTTATGAGTTTCCAATTAAGTCCCGACTTGATTCTAATGCTCGTATTGGACCTCAAGGGTCCAATTAAGGGACGTTTTGAATGATCTCAGTAAATGAATAGTAATCTACGTAAACTATTTTTAAAATGTTCTGAATGTTTCGGTAATACTTCGAAACCCTGTTCTGACGATGGATACGGGTTAAGGGTGTTACATTTAGTGGTATCAGAGCTACGATTTAGTCGATTCTCAGACTAACGTAGCGAGTACGAGTCTAGCTATACATGCCATTATATAAATCATGATAGTGTGATATCTCCTGACCACTCTTAAATGTATTTTCATATAGTAATGTCTTCCATCCAAGCGAGAGATGAGTCTGAGGAAGCTGAGAGCGCTGCTTAAGCTTACGTGCAACGAGCTGCATCTAGTGGTAGTAGAAGGCCCATGTCTGAGGGCCGAAGTGAGGCGGCAAAAGCAGCCTTCTTTGAATTGATGGATGAATGGTTTAGTGAATATATGAGAACAAACCCTACTGTTCAACGACCTCCCCCACCTGCCTCACAACATGATGAAACGCCATAGGATGCTAGACATGTTAGAATTGGTAAGGCTCCCGTAGCTAAAATCAGAAAACATGGGGCTAAATAATTTAGGGCTACGGCCGATGACGATCCAGAGAGGGCCGAGTTCTGGCTGGAAAATACTATTCGGGTTCTAGATGAGTTATCATGTACACAAGCTGAATGTCTAAAATGTGCGGTGTCTTTGTTGAAAGACACAGCCTACCATTGGTGGAAAACCATATTGATCATTGTTTTCGCGATGTCAAAGTCTTAAAATTTATAAAAAGAATGATCGAACCTGGAAACTAACTATGACAATGATTTGAGGCAAGCGCACCTGTCGAACAGTAGTATAGTTTAGTGGCAAGACCGGAATGTCAAACCCAAAGGAACTAAAAGTACTAATACTAACTCTCTTTTTTTTATCTAGCCTAAAATAAAGGGAATTTGTTGTTTAATCTAAATTAAGTAATTATTAAACTAAAGACTCTAAGACAAAGAAGAATGAATTTGGGAAAATAATTTGAGGAAAAACCAATTGATTAAGACGACACCCAAGGAAGAATCCACCTAGACTTCACTTGTTATCTAACTCGAACTGCACGATTTATTCATTTGACTTGATCCGTAAGATTCCCTAATGTATATTAAACCCTCTCTCGGCGAATAACGTTTAACGCTAGGTTGATTAATTGAAATCTCTTTCTAATTAAAACCCCTAGAATTGCATTAACTCGATCTATGGAATCCCATATTAGGTTTCACCCTAATCCGGCAAAATCTCGTCACCCTATCTCTAGGCCCGCGATCAACTCTGTTTAACTATGCTAGATCTACTCTTAGGCAGGGACTTTTACTCCTCCACCTAAGCACATCAAACTTGGATCAATATCCCGAAAATATCAACACAAGAATTAAGAACACATAATTAAGAACAAATCAAATATTTATCATATAGTTCAGTAAATGATAACAAGATTCATCTAAGTTTCATCCCCTCGGTATCTCGAGGGTTTAGTTCATAACAATAGAAAAAACATCTCGTAAGAAAAGATAAAACAAAACATAAGAAATCTCTAAAACCCCTGAAGGAATTGAAGGAGAGTCCTCCGTCTTGAGTATAATTCGCTTCTAGAGATGAATCAACGGCTATCCTCGAGTGAATCCCCACAAATCTGCCTTCTCTGGCCTAGCAAGACGCCCCTAAACGGTAGCCTTGGGCTCCCCCTTTTAGGTCACACTTAGGGTGTATATATAGGCTTTTGGAATGTGTTTCTTTGCCCCTAAATATCCAAATCCGAATGAAACTTCTCTTTGCCACGGCAGGGGCACGGCCATGGCACACGCCCGTGTGAATCATGGCCAGGCCGTGTTGGACTTCATTAATGAGGCACGGTCGTGTGGTCTTGGGCCCAGGCCATGCTGATTTCGTGCTTTGGCCCATTTGGCCCGTTTTAAGCCCATTTTCCGTTCTTTTCATCCTCCAGTGCTTTCCTGAGTATAAAACATGAAAATAAAGGATTAAGAGCACCAAATTACATAAAATAAGGGATAATTCATCCAAAAGCATGCTAAATGTGGGCTTAAAATATGTTACTATTAAGGTTTATCAAATACCCCCACACTTAAGCTTTTGCTTGTCCTCAAGCAAAATTCTCAACTCATAATTAAAACAAACTTTCCTCATTTCATGATAGTCATTTATAATGTTTCATCATAATTCAAAGATAATTTATTCATGGATAATTCAACTCAAAGAGTCCTAAAGATTCAAACAGTCTAAGTCATATATTTGTAGCACAAAAACATAGGTGTTTCCCTTCATCTAAATAATTACCTCTGGTTCAAAACCGACAAGGATTGACATCCTCACTAAAGATTCACTCAAATCACTAAAAGTGTTTAAGGTTCAGAATTAAGTACTCAAAAGTCAAACATGAAGAGTTAACCCCATAGGCTTGCATGAAAATCAAATCTCCACCACTGTAATATGAAATGATGCACAAATCAAAAGGTCTTTATTAGGGTTGTAACAGGGCTTAGGTTAAAGGTGTGGATAAAGGCTGAATTAGAGGGTTAGAATCGAGATTGAATTGACAAATTACTAACTAGAAACAATGAATTGAATAAAAGTAATTACATCAATTGAAAACTAATAATACGAGCTTCTTCTTCAATAATTGGAATTTAACGTATAAGCTCACCTAATCACGAAACTAATAATGAATATACTTCGATTTTTTTTTAAGAACAAGTAATCAAATATTTACAATAATAAGAAAGTACTTTAACAACTAAAATATAGAACATAGTTAGGCAACTGCTCAAAATCAAATCTCGACAAAAAGGGTAGTCAAAAAGGATGGTGATAACAAATACAAAGGGTTTTGGTTGAAAATTAGCGGGTAAGTCAATAAAAAGGTTTGTTAGGACTCAACGGTGTTCACTAGGGGTTAATTATGAAGGTAAGTTTTTTTAGTGGAGTAGGTGGGTTAAAACCTAGGTGCCTTCATCATCTCTGTATATCAAATCAAAGGTGTGGTCTCGACATGTATAATCGATGCAAGTTCTAGAATACCAAATCAATGTTGACACACTCATAATCAAAAAGTGAGCAAGAAAAAGAATATACGCTCTATAAGGCTCAAAATCTCATAAAAATTATGGGTATTTTGATGTCAACCTCGTAAATTTCAAACTTTAAAGTAATATTCAAATTCAGGTAGACAACCTAGAAAAATTTTTAATTTCTAAAACAAAAAACTAGACTTATCATGGTTGATTCTCTAGTATCTTAGAATTTAATTATTAATGCACAATTATAAATGACTTAATCTAAAATATATCAATAAAAATCATAAATCATGGAAATTTCATTCTAATGATAATATGAGAAATTTACTTTAAGACAAGGCATAATTCAGGGATTTGAGAATAATGCAAAAAGTTTGGCACCTAATTTCAGGAATTTGAGAATAATGAAAAAAGTTAGGCACCTTTTTAGGTTGTTCACCCCCCACACTTAAGATGTACATTGCCCTCAATGTACAAAGATATATATATAGACAATTAAGTATAAATTCAAAAGATATGGAGAGAAGTGAAACTCCCTGAATTATGGATGAAATCCTTGCATTAGAGGTGAAAGATAAGTTGGAGGAGTCATTCTTGATGATCCTGCGCTAGATGAAGAAATTGGGTAGCTCATGGAGGATTTGCCAGGATATAATAATAGTAATTAAAACTATACTAATTAAATAATTAAAGAAAAGCAAGCTAAAGTGACGAAAAATAAAAAATAGAATAAAATTAAAGGAAAAGATAAATGGACCGTAGAGTCCTTATTGTTGAATGGTTCGCGAGGTGGGCGTGATTTCTAAGGCTGCGGTGAGTTAGTGGTCGTGGTTCCGGTGTGATTCCCTAGCAGCCTGTAGAACCTAAAATTAAGAAACTAAACTAAAATAAACTAAATTAAACATAAGAGAAATAAAGAAAATGAAAATAAAGGAGAAGAGTAAAGAAGAAGAAAAATTGAATGGTCTCAAAGACCCTTGGCTTGTCGAGTAAATGAAGCGGCCGGCATGAACTTATGTAGATCGGTCTCCCATGGGGAGATTGTGCTTGGTTCCTTCTGCTTCTTCGACATCAATGTGGTAGATCAAGGGTTTTGTTAGAAGAGGAATGAGAAAAATAAAAATGGTGGAAAGTTGAGAGTTAGTAGGAAAAGAGAGAAATGAGGGGGTTTAAATAGATTTTCAAGCCTGGTACAACCCCACGCCCGTGTACCATGGGCGTGTTGATTCACACAGCTGCCTCGCACGGCCGTGTTATGTATCGTATCGTTTCTCCCACGCCCGTGTGTAAACTACTAGTGTCGACCACGGCCGCATCGCACGGCCGTGTTGGGCATCATTCTTGCCTCCCACGCCCATGTTCAAGTCACCATGCCCGTGTCCAATCTAACAGTGTCAGCCACGGCTACGTCGCACGGCCATGGCGGGGTAGTTGGGTCCGTGACTCGAAGATATGATTCGTTCTGACTCGTACCATCTCTGCAGTGTCAGTACGGAGATTCGGTACTTCCACACGGCCACGGCCACGGCCGTGTGTAAGGCTGCGTGGTCTGGAAATTGGCCTTTGGTTAGTTTATAGTTAGTTGCTTCAGATGAGAAATAAAAGTGAAAAGAAAATAAAATAAACTAAAATATAAGAAAAATAGAGTTAGTGCTCGGGTTGCCTCTCGAGAAGCGCTCGTTTATAGTCTTAAGCTAAACTTACCTCTCACTCACATCATCAGGGTGGTTTGAGGAGTTGAAAGTCCTTCCTCATGCTATCAGTTTTATTATTGTGATAAAGTTTAAGTCGAGATGCGTTTATATTGAAAGTACCAAAAATAGGATTACTTACCTTGACTGTTCCGTATGGGAAAACACTGATTACCCTAAAAGGGATTTCTTTGTTAGTGTTAGGGTCAGGAGGAGATATTCGAGGGTCTGCTTTATCAATCAATACTTGATCTCCAATTTTGAACTTGTTTGCCGCGTGGAGTGGCTCTGGTTCTGCTTTGTGTATCCCTAAATTTTCCTTAAAATGTGTTTTCCACTCGTCTAGATCATCGATCTGAATCCCTTGTTCCTCATGAGTTATCTCTTTGTTGGCAAATGGTATAGAATCGGGTTCAGTTGTATTCTTTTGTGGTGCTTCCTGAAAAGAAGGGTTAACCGAATGGTTATCATTCGAATTTATTTTCTCACCTTGATTATTCGATGTTCTAGTTGAATCGAGGGCTTGAAGAGTTACTGTCTCGTCACCTACACAGAGTATAAGTTTGCCTGCATCAACATCGATTTTAGTTCTAGCGGTTGCTAAGAATGGTCTTCCTAAAATTAGGGGGATCGTGTTGTCCTCATCCATGTCTAAAACGACAAAGTCTACTGGGAATACAAATTTGTCAATTTTTACGAGTACATCTTCAATTATGCCCCTAGGAATTCTAATAGTTTTATCAGCTAATTGAATGCTCATCCTAGTTTGTTTGGGCCTCCCTAGACCTAGTTGTTTAAACAATTTATAAGGCATGACATTTATGCTTGCCCCTAAATCAGCTAACGCATTATCAATAGATAAACTACCAATTAAGCATGGAATTGTAAAACTCTGTGGATCTTTTAATTTCCATGGTAGTCTATTTTGCAATACTACCGAGCACATTGTGTTTAGTTCCACATGTGATGCTTCGTCTATCTTCTGTTTATTTGTCAACAGCTCTTTTAAGAATTTTCTAGAGTCTAGCATCTGCGTAAGAGCTTCAAGTAACGGTAAGTTAATATGTATGTTCTTTAAAAGTTTAAGAAACTTACCGAACTGTTCCTCTGTGTCGTCTCTCCTTAATGCTTCAGGATATGGTATGCGAGGTTGGTACTCTTTGATTACTGGTTTTGGGTTATTATTACTTACCTCAACCTTACCTTCTTCGACCACGTTCTCTTGCCTTGAATTGGGCTCATCTAACCTTTCACTATCTTGAGCTGTTATGGATTGAACTTCCTCCCTTGGGTTAGTCTCGGTGTTGCTTGGTAGTCTTCCATGTGGCCTCTCAGAGATTTGCTTAGTGAGTTTCCCGATTTGTTCCTTGAACTCTTGTGTCAATGCCTCAAGTTTTGTTTCTATCTTTTGGAAACATGTTTATGTATTTTGGGAAATTCTTTCTAAGGCTGCTATGAAGTTTGTCAGCATCTCTTCAAGGTTTGGCTTTTTTTCCTGTGGGTAGGGCCGTTGTTAGAAGTTTTGAGATGGTTGTTGCCTTTGATTTCTTTGACCGCCCCATGAGAAATTGTGGTGGTTCTTCCAACCTGGATTATAAGTATTACTATAAAGGTTATTGTTAGATCGGAAATCGTTACCCATATAGTTAATTTGTTCGCTCTCCATGCCCTGTCCGTAGGGTGGGTACTCAGGATTCACCACTCCTTCACTTGCGTGCAGATCGCATAACCGGGTCAGACTGCGAGGAACCATATAAACCATCAAATTTTTTATGTAATAATTCTACCTGGTTTGATAGCGCGGTCACTGCATCGATGTTGAAAACTCTGACTACTTTGGCTGGTCTTGTCCTTGTAACTTGCCACTGATAGTTATTCAGTAACATCTCTTCTATAAACTCGTAAGCCACTTCGGAGTTACATTTGTTCGGGGTTCCACGGCAAAATTTGAATCAATTAGTTGCCTTGTTGAAGGGTTCACACCATTGTAAAAAGTTTGGACCTGTAGCCACAAAGGTAATCCGTGGTGTGGGCACCTCCTTAACAGATCTTTGTATCTCTCCCATGCATCATAAAGTGTCTCTAAATCCATCTGCAGAAAAGAAGAGATATCATCCATCAATTTGGCTGTTTTGGCCGGTGGAAAATATTTTAGTAAAAAAATTTCGGTCATTTGATCCCATGTAGTGATTGACCCTTGTGGAAGAGAATGTAACCACTGTTTGGCTTTATTCCTCAAAGAAAAGGGAAATAACCGAAGTCGGATGGCATCATCAGAAACAGCATTTATCATGAAGGTATCACAGAATTCTAGAAAATTTGCTGAGTGTGTGTTAGGATCTTCATCCTGCAAACCATCAAACTGAACAAACTGTTGTATCATCTGTATAGTGTTAGGTTTCAGTTCAAAATTATTTGTAGCAATAGTAGGCCTAACAATACTAGATTCAGTTCCTATTAAACTAGGTTTAGCATAATCATACATAGTACGTGGAGCATGATTTTCGGCCATCTCTTGAGGTGGCGGATGATTCTCAGCCATCCCTTCTGTGGTGTTTATTTCGGCTTCCTGCTCTTCTTCTATGTAGTTTAAGCTTCGCCTTATTTCTCAGCGATTTCTACAAACGGTACCTTCAATATCACTGTCGTAAAGTAGGGGTCCTGTTGGGTTCCTTCTAGTCATAAACTAGATGTACCTGAAAGGAACAAAAGAAGAAAAATTTAGAAAAGCAAAAATAAAATAAAAAATTAAATTAAATTGCAAAAAGTAAAAATGGCTAAAGTAATAAAAATTAAGCTTTCTTAATATTTTAGTTCCCCAGCAACGGCGTCAAAAACTTAATCGTTGTTTTCGCGATGTCAGAGTCTTAAAATTTATAAAAAGAATGATCGAACCTGGAAACTAACTATGAAAACGATTTGAGGCAAGCGCACCTATCGAACAGTAGTATAGTTTAGTGGCAAGACAGGAATGTCGAACCCAAAGGAACTAAAAGTACTAATACTAACTCCCTTTTTATTATCTAGCCCAAAATAAATGGAATTTGTTGTTTAATCTAAATTAACTAATTATTAAACTAAAGACTCTAAGACAAAGAAGAATGAATTTGGGAAAATAACTTGAGGAAAAACCAATTGATTAAGACGACACCCAAGGAAGAATCCACCTAGACTTCACTTGTTATCTAACTCTAAACCAGACGATTTATTCATTTGACTTGATCCGTAAGATTCCCTAATGTATATTAAACCCTCTCTCGAAGCGAATAACGTCTAACCCTAGGTTGATTAATTGAAATCTCTTTCTAATTAAAACCCCTAGAATTTCATTAACTCGATCTATGGAATCAATATTAGGTTTCACCCTAATCCGGCAAAATCTCATCACCCTATCTCTAAACGCGCGATCAACTCCGCTTAACTATGCTAGATCTACTCTTAGGCAGGGACTTTTGCTCCTCCACCTAAGCACATCAAACTTGGATCAATATCCCGAAAATATCAACACAAGAATTAAGAACACATAATTAAGAACAAATCAAATATTTATCATATAGTTCAGTAAACGTAACAAGATTCATCTAAGTTTCATCCCCCTCAGGTATCTGAGGGTTTAGTTCATAACAATAAAAGAAAACATCTCAGAAGAAAAGATAAAACAAAACATAAGAAATCCTTAAAACTCCCTGAAGGAATTGAAAGAGAGTCCCTCCGTCTTGAGTATAATTCTGGCTTCTAGAGATGAATCAACTGGCTATCCTCGAGTGAATTCCCACAAATCTGCCTTCTCTGGCCTAGTAAGACGCCCCTAAACGATAGCCTTGGGCTCCCCCTTTTAGGTCATACTAAGGGTGTATATATAGGCTTTTTGAATGTGTTTCTTTGCCCCTAAGTATCCAAATCCGAATGAAAATTCTCTTTGCCACAACAGGGGCACGGCCATGGTACACGCCCGTGTGAATCGTGGCCAGGCCGTGTTGGACTTCATTAATGAGGCACGACCGTGTGGTCTTGGGCCCAGACCGTGCTGATTTCATGCTTTGGCCCATTTGGCCCGTTTTAAGCCTGTTTTTCATTATTTTCATCCTCCGGTGCTTTCCTGAGTATAAAACATGAAAATAAAGGATTAAGAGCACCAAATTACATAAAATAAGGGATAATTCATCCAAAAGCATGCTAAATGTGGGCTTAAAATATGTTACTATTACGGTTTATCACATATCTTCTATGGTACCATGGGAAAATATTACATGGGATTTTTTCCAAACATAATTCAAAAAGAAGTATATTAGTCAGAGATTCTTGGACCAGAAAAAGAAGGAATTTCTAGAGCTCAAACAGGGAAATATGACAGTGTCCGAGTATGAACGAGAGTTTGTTAGATTGAGCAAGTATGCTAGTGAATGGGTTCAGACTGAAGTCAAAATGTGCAAACGATTTGAAGAAGGGCTAAACGAAGATATCAAGCTGTTGATTAGAATTTTGGAATTAAGAGAATTCGTGGTGTTGGCTGAACGAGCACACAAGGCCGAGGAATTAAGTAAAGAAAAGAGGCAAGCGGAAAGGGAAGCTCGAGTTACGAGTAAAAGATTTATGAACAAGACGCAATCATCTGCTTCAAAGAAATCAAAGAATTATCATGAGCATTTTGCTACATCAAGGGAGTATTCGGGACAGGAACGAAGTTCTAAACATACTAACCCGAGGTCTTCGTCTCCCTTAACAACTAGTGTTGGGAGTGTTGGAAACCCCAAACCACGATGCAATGTCTGTAATAAATTGCATTTCGGAGAGTGCCAGATGAGAAGTGGGGCATGCTTTAAGTGTGGTTCTGTCGACCATTTTCTTAAAGATTGCCCGAAAAGGGTTGAGAAAGACATTGAACAGATCCCGAAGCTGAGTAATACTGTCTCGATGGGTAGACCACCACGGTATTCTAGAAATATCGTGGTAGTCGTAGTGCTGCAAAAGATTCAACAGCTAAATCCGAGGCTCGGGCTCCAGCAAGAACATATGCGATACGTGCAAGAGAAGATGCCTTGGCACCAGATGTTATCACTGGTACATTCTCTCTACTTGATACTGATATTATTGCTTTGATTGACTTGGTTCCATGCATTCATATATATGCACAAAATTCGTGTCTATTAAAAATATGATCGTTGAATTCACCGAATTTGTGGTTAAAGTTTCAAACCCCTTGGGTCAGCATGTTATAGTGGATAAAATTTGTAAGAATTGTTCGTTGATAATAGAGGGTCATTGTTTTCCGACTAATTTGATGTTGTTACCCTTTATGAATTTGATGTGATATTGGGAATGGATTGGTTAACCCAACATGATGCGGTGGTAAATTGTAAGCATAAAAACATTGTATTGAAGTGTCAGAATGGTGAGTTACTTTGGGTTGAATCTGAGAAACTGGATGGATTGTCTAATGTGATTTCAGCAATATCAGCACAGAGATATCTTAAAAAGGGGTACGAGGCTTATCTTGCTATTGTACTGGATACCAAAGTATCAGAGTTGAAAATCCAGTCAGTGCCGGTTGTTTGTGAGTTTCCTGAGGTATTTCTAGAAGAACTACCTGGTCTACCTCTAGTTAGAGAGATGGAATTTTCCATAGACCTTGTGCCAGGGACGACGCCGATATCTATAGCACCATATAGAATGGCTCCTACTGAATTGAAAGAGCTGAAGGTACAGTTACAAGAGTTGATTGATAAAGGACTTGCCCGACCCAGCTTTTCACCATGGGGTGCACCGGTATTGTTTGTAAAGAAGAAAGATGGGTCATTGAGATTATGCATCGATTAAAAGGTCTTGTTGCCTTGTATAGATGACTTGTTTGATCAATTAAAAGGTGCCACTGTATTTTCGAAAATTGACCTACGATCTGGTTACTATCAATTACGGGTTAAAGATTCGGATGTGCCGAAGACAGCTTTCAGAACAAAATATGGGCATTAAGAGTTTTTGGTGATGCCATTCAGATTAACTAATACACCGATAGTATTTATGGATCTAATGAACCGAATTTTCAGACCATACCTGGACAGGTTCGTGGTTGTTTTTATTGATGATATTTTGGTTTATTCCCGGGATGAAAATAAGCATGCTGAACATTTAAGAACTGTATTGCAAACTATGCATGAGAAGCAATTGTATGCCAAGTTCAGTAAATGTGAATTCTGGTTAAAGGAAGTTACTTTCCTTGGACATGTTGCATCTGCAGAAGGTATTAGGGTGGAAACGAATAAAATTTCAGCTATTGTAAGTTGGAAGCCACCGAGGAATGTTTCAGAAGTAAGAAGTTTTCTGGGACTAGTTGGATATTATCGGAGATTTGTTAAAAGGTTTTTAATGATAGCTTCTCCGATGACCCGATTGCTGCAAAAAGATGTGAAATTTGAGTGGACTGACAAATGTCAACAGAGTTTTGATAGATTGAAAGCCTTACTGACGGAAGCTCCTGTATTAGTCCAACCTGAATTGGGTAAAGAATTTGTAGTTTACAGTGATGCCTCATTAAATGGTTTGGGTTGTGTGTTGATGCAAGATGGTAAAGTAGTGGCTTATGCATCTAGGCAGCTGAAACCGCATGAGAGAAATTACCTGGTAAATGATCTTGAATTGGCAGCCATCATTTTTGCACTGAAAATATGGCGGCATTATCTCTTTGGCGAAAAGTGTCACATCTTTACGGATCACAAAACTTTGAAGTATTTAATGACACAAAAAGAATTGAATTTGAGACAACGAAGATGGTTGGATTTATTGAAGGATTATGACCTCGTTATTGACTATCATCCGGGGGAAGCTAGTGTAGTTACGGATCCCTTGAGCCAAAAATCTTTATTTTCCTTAAGCGTATTGAGCGCCTTGTTATCATTGTCTGATGATGATTCAATCATAGCTGAGTTAAAAGCTAGACCAACATTTCGGCAACAAATATGTGAAGCTCAGAAGGATGATGATAAGTTACAGGCCAAATGAGTACAAAGTGAGTCAGATCCTGACTCAGAGTTTCAGATTGATCCGAACAACTGTTTGTTATTCAAAAACAGAATATGTGTACCGAAGAGTTCAGAATTGGTATAGAAGATTCTACATGAAGCACACAATGGTATAAAGTCTGTACATCTCGGTAGTAACAAAAAAGTATAATGACTTGAAGAAAATGTATTGGTGGCCGGGGATGAAAAGAGATATTTCTGAATTTGTAGCTAGATGTTTGATCAGTCAATAAGTAAAGGCTGAACATCAAGTACCTTTGGGATTATTGTAGCCAATTACCATACCGAAACTGTAACATCCTAGAATTAGGGGTTCTGCGTTTTGTGATATTCTATGTGTTTGGCTCGTTTAGCTTGTTGTTTTGGTGTGTTTGGGGGTCTTGGGAAGGCTCCGGTTCGAGTAGGAGCTTTGGTAAAAAAAAAATTTAGGGCAAGTAAGAGAGAGAGCTAGTAGATGCGGGCTTTAAGGATAATTATTTGTGTTTGAGGACACAAGGATGAGCTTATGGTGGAGTGGATGTGGCGTCACTTGTAGGAGCAGAGGGGGAGGAGTTCGAATCCCATCTGCTGCACTTTGGAGTTTAATTTTTTTTGTGTTCAATGAGGGGAAGAGGTGGCATTCGGCTGGGACTCTACCATGGTGGTTGTGGAATGAGTCAAACAAATTCAAATGGATGGACAAGAGGAGTTTGAGAAGTTTGAATGGGTCAAACAATTCAAATTAGTGGATGCAGAGTGAATGAATGAGAAAATCGTGGAAGGTAGGGAGAGAAGAGAAGTTTGGCCGAATGTGGGAAGGTGTGTAAGGGAGCATTTTCGGTTTTTAGCTAGTAGGGGTGTGTGCTGAATTCTCTTTTGGGTTACTTAGGTATTTTTATCTTAGTATTTTCGGTCTATGTGTGTAGGGAGAGAGAGTGCCGAAAACTTGCCAGTAAGTGCTTCTAGTGTTTCTTTTTCTTTTCTTTCAAGTTGATGCACTTTTGTTCTCTTGAGCATTGCCGAATTTTCAGTTGCTTTTCTCCTCCTTTTCAATCGTTTTCTTTTATTGTAACCTAAGTCCATTTCTACTTCTTTCTCCTCTAGCCAAACCTCAGTCTGCTCACTTTCTTCTCTTTTCCTGACGTCTCTCTCTTATTCTACTCTTGAGCCGAAACCTTCTTGGCATTTGCTTTTTGTGCCGAATCTTCTTGGACTCCATTCGGCTGCTCTTTATTTAAGATAAAGAACTTTTCTTTTATTCTTGTTATCTCCTTACTTCTTTTAAGGAAACTGACCACTCATTCGTTAATCGCAAACCGAATTTGGTTTCTCTTTCGAAGCTGACTACTCCATCTTTTGTAACCCGTTTCTTTCATCGTTTGTTATTTAGCCGAACCCCAAGAATCAAAGTGCTAGTTATCTGCCGAAGGTCCCTCTGCAATCGGTTTCTGTTTATGCAAGGTAATGGAAACTCTTTCGTTTCTTTCTCTATCTTTCGGTCTTACGTGGTCATAGCCGAAATGGCTATTTTGTTTTTTAATGTTAGTTCGCAGCTAATCTCTTCTATTCTCCTCTCAACGTGGCATATTCGCATCGGATTAGAATCTATAGCCAAGTCTATCTGTGTTCGGTTCATTCTTTGACCAAGGTAAAGAGGTTCTCTTTGATTTCGGTTGGTCTATTTCCTTTTCTCTTTCGTTGCCTTAACCCAATCTCTTTGTTAGACAACCATCGTTCTCTCTGAAAGTGTTGTACTGATCAAAGATTCTCTTCATGGATGCGAGTGCTAGCCAATCTAAGGAGGGGAGTGGACTCGTAGTCTCTGCTCCTAAGTTCAAACAACATGCTGTGTCGGTGGTTCAAGACTTTCCGCCGGGTTGTGGTAGAGAGCCGACATCTGTTTGGGATAGGCAGATAGTGGTTATTCCCGCTAGTGAGAGTAGCAACGATCAAGAGTGTTTAGTCCTTTGTGTAATAAGGTGTGTAATATTCGCAGCATCTTTTGTTTGATTATTAATTGGTATGTGAATTGTTTAAAAGCTGAAACATCGGTAATGGCTATTGAGTTACCCTTGGGGGGTAAAATCGGAGATACCAGGTTAGTTACCTTTGATTGTGTCATGTAAATACCCTATCATGAATATATGTATGCTCTGATTATTCGATTTACGTTGACATATGTTGCATTCATTATATTATGATTATATAATGCATGGGATTGGGATATGAAATTGATTAAAAGGGGAAGAGCATGTCAGTGGTTTGGTACCACATATATCAGTGATGTGGTACCACATATATCAGTGACTCTATCACATTATTTCAGTGGTTTGGTACCACATTTATCAGTGACTCTGTCACATTATTTCAGTGGTTTGGTACCACATTCAGTGGCTTGGTGCCACATATGAGGAGTGTAGCAGATGGAGGGTTGATTGTAGAAATCCCCACACGTATGTTTTGGCTGGTACGGGTGGTGTGTAGAGGATGGAATACTAGGTTAGGTTGGGTTGCATTGCATACACTATTTGATATGCCATGTTGTTAGGGCTACGGCCCAGTTTGATTCGTATTGGCTTCGGCCAAATTCATTACCGTGAGGGCTACGGCCCAATGTGCTTCTGTGGGCTTAGGCCCAGATTTCATTCGTAAGGGGAATTACACACTAAGTCCTCGTGACTCACCCCTCTGCTTAATTTTGCAGGTAACCCCTAGTTCGAGGATTTGGAGCCGAGGAGGACTCTACGCTGGCCATGCATTACTTCTTTCGTAAACCTCGTTTTCTTTATTTGAACTTATTTTAAATTTGGGATTTTGTTATGTAATAAGGCCTCCGGGATTTTAATTTGGGTTTTTGATTTAACGCAGTTATTATTATATCATGAAATGTTAAACACAGAGTTCTTCCTAAAAATATAAATAATCATTTTTCTAAAACATTGACAAGCGGATAACATGCAGATTAATAATTAAATTCAGAAATTTTCTTAGAACTACAGACACTGTTTTTAAAATGTCACGTCTAGTTTCGATTTTTCGTATCACAAAACCTGATTTCGACTGTTAGAGTTAAAAACCTTGAAACTGGATCTGATTTTCAAAATGAAAACAAAACTCAAAGTTTTTAAAATTTCTTTAAACAATCTTTCCTTGTGACATACCAGATCCGGTCGTAACGTTTAGGCCGGGTTTGGGGTGTTACAATTATGGTATCATAGCCAAGTTGCAAAATTCAGCTGTGGAATGGGTTCAAAAATGTTTTCCAAAATTTGTTTGAAATATGGTTTAGAAAAATATGTTTTTCTGGAAGTATGGCACCTGAGTCTTCGGCACCAATCCGTACTGTAAGTCTTCTGACTATTGGTTGATTAGTATGAAAAGACTTTTATTGTGATGCGATTGCTAGTTATAAGAGATACAATTTTAGAGATCGAGACCTTTAGAAATACGATTTGCGAAAACTACTACTAAATCTGTCTTCATAAGCTATCCATTAATAAACAGTGGAACGAGATACTAATTCATAAATTTTTTAATCAGACTAAGTCGATTCAGTAAACATGAGTGCTAGAGGACGTGGACGTCGTATACGCAGCCGTGGTAGAGACTGGGGTATTGAGATTGGATCCTTGGAATCAGGACATGGGCCGGAAGGCGAAGTGCCAGCATCACCAGTAGCAGAAGCAGGGTCTCAAGACCGATCTAGAGGGATCGATGCTTTGTCCTAAGCTATGCTGCGTGTTCTGGAGCGGGTTGCCGGAGCAAGCAAGGGATCGGTAGCTCAGAAATCTATTCCTGAGCGACTTCGAGCAAACGGGGCTGAGATATTTAGAGGTATTTCTGGTGTGGCTCCAAACGTAGCGAAATATTGGCTGGAAGTAGTCGAGCGGATTATGGATGATCTGGACTGCACGGCAGAGGAAAAGTTGAAATGAGTAGTGTCCCTTTTTCGAGATGAGGCATACCAGTGGTGGCTCACGGTAAGGGATGTTACTCCAGCGGATCGTATTACCTGGGACTTCTTTAAGACAGAATTCCAGGGAAAGTATGTTGGGGCGAGTTATGTGGACGCTCAGAGAAAGGCATTTTTAAACTTGGTCCAAGGGAATAAGTCAGTGGCTGAGTATGAGGCGGAGTTCTTGCGTTTAAGCCGCTATGCACGGGGTATCGTTGCAACTGATTATGAGCATTGTGTTCGGTTTAAGGATGGTCTCATGGACGAGTGCGGTACTTGATAGCTCATAGCGCAACGGAAGAGAGTTTGCCATTTTGGTTGAGAAGGAAAAATAGCCGAAGAGGTGAAGCGGTCTGAGAGGCGAGATCGTGGATAAGGATAGGGGTAGGAATAAGAGGAACTTTGGGTCGTCAAGATCTGCTGGGGGTTTTCAAAAAAGGCCTAGGTTTGATGGGCCGGGTCGAGTTACGATGCCTGTTACCGTTGGTCGGTCTCAACCGTGTGCTCGATGTGGGAAATTACATTCGGGGGAGTGTTGGGTAAGAAATAGAGGATGTTTCAGGTGTGGATCTATGGATCATCGGATAAGGGACCCATCCCACAAGAGTTGGACAGGCGCGCGGTCGGTAGGTCGTGGATATGCACAAATCGGAAAAAGTGGCGCGCGACCACCGAGAGGTCGTGGTCCGGTCAGAGGAGGAAACGGATTGGGTCGAGGGCGTGGAGCACCGAGCAGAGGTGCTGGGAGTACAGATGCAAGACAGCCGGGGTTGGTTTATGCAGCTAGACGTCGAGAGGATGGCGATGCACCAGACGTCATAACCGGTACGTTCCTTATTTTTATGTGCCCTTTACAGCTTTGATAGATATTGGGTCTACATATTCATATGTTGCTAGTACTGTGTCTGGGACTTTGAGCATTAAATCTGAGATTGCTACTAGAGAAATATCTATGGTTAGCCCTCTAAGACAATCAGTAGTAGTGAACAAGTTGTTCAGAAATGTACCTTTAGAAGTTCAAGGGGTAGTGTTTCTGGCAGACTTGATGGAACTGCCATTCGGCGAGTTCGATTTAATCTTAGGCATGGACTGGCTAGTTAAGCATCGTGCCAACTTGGATTGTGCTGCTAAGCGCACGATATTGAAGACTCCCGAGGATAAGGAGGTGCTGATGATAGGTGAGAGAAGGAATTACCTGTCCAATGTGGTGTCTACACTAAAGGCTGAAAGGATGGTGCGAAAAGGGTGTGAGGCGTTCTTAGCTTTCATCAGTGCTTTGGAGGCTAAAGAATTGTCTGTAAGGGATGTTAGAACAGTGAAAGAGTTCTCGGACGTCTTTCCAGAAGAGCTTCCAGGGTTACCTCCGGATCGCGAGGTGGATTTCGGCATTGATCTACTTCTAGGAACAGCTCCGGTGTCCGTCGCCCCATTTAGGATGGCGCAAAAGGAGCTGGTAGAACTTAAAGCTCAGATTCAGGAACTGTTGGACCGTGGTTTTATCTGACCAAGTGTGTCTCCGTGGGGAGTGCCGGTGTTGTTCGTTAAGAAAAAGGACGGGTCGATGCGGATGTGCATTGACTACAGGCAATTGAACAAGTTGACGATTAAGAACAAATACCCGTTGCCAAGGATTGACGACCTGTTCGATCAGCTGCGAGGCGCTTCGGTCTTCTCGAAGATAGACTTGAGGTCGGGGTATCATCAGTTAAAGGTCAAGGAGACGGATATTCATAAGACTACTTTTCGAACTCGTTATGGTCACTACGAGTTCTTAGTGATGCCATTCAGGTTAACGAACGCACCAGCCGCATTTATGGATATGATGAACCGGGTATTCCAACCCTACTTGGATCAGTTTGTCGTAGTGTTCATAGATGATATCTTGGTATATTCAAGGACTGAGGAGGAGCATGATTCGCATCTTCGGATAGTTCTGTAGATTTTGAGAGAGAAGAAACTGTATGCCAAGTTCAGCAAGTGTGAATTTTGGTTGAGGGAAGTTACCTTTTTGGGGCATGTTGTTTCTGCCGAAGGGATTAGGGTTGATCCCCGAAAGATTGAAGCCGCTTTGGATTGGAAACCGCCGAAGTCAGTAGTAGAAATTTGAAGTTTCCTTGGGTTAGTTGGGTACTACAGAAGGTTCGTTGAGGGATTCTCGTTGATTGCTGCACCATTAAGCAAGCTACTACGGAAAGGGATACCATTTGTTTAGACTGATAAACAGCAGGAAAGCTTTGAGAGGTTGAAGAAGATTTTGACGGAGGCACCAGTGTTGATTCAGCCTGAGGCTGGAAAAGAGTTTGTCGTCTATTGTGATGCATCACACACAGGGTTAGGATGTGTGTTGATGCAAGAAGGGAAGGTGATATCGTATGCGTCTCGGCAATTAAGGCCACATGAGGTGAATTATCCCACTCATGATTTGGAGTTAGCTGCGTTAGTGTTCGCCCAGAAGATCTAGAGACAATACTTGTATGGAGAAAAGTCAATTATCTACACCGATCATAAGAGCCTGAAATATCTCCTTACCCAGAAAGAGTTAAATTTAAGGCAGCGAAGGTGGATTGAATTGTTGAAAGACTATGACTGCTCGATTGAGTATCATCCGGGTAAAGCTAATGTAGTGGCGGATGCGTTGAGCCGTAAGGTGATATCGGATTTGAGGGCAATGTTTGCTCATCTCAGTTTGTATGAGAATGGAAGCTTGATAGCCAAACTTCAAGTGAAACCTTCATGGGTAGGTTAGATTAAAGAAAAGTAGTTGTTAGACGAAGTGTTAAGTTCTCGACTTCAGCAGGTGGAAGGTGGTGAAACAGCGGATTTTGGTCTGAACAGTGAAGTGGTATTGTGCTTTCGTGGAAAGGTTTGTATGCCGAAGGACTCTGAGTTGAGATAGATGATTCTACGGGAGGCGCATAGTAGCCCATACGCTATGCACCCCGGTGGGAGTAAGATGTATCGAGATTTACGTGAACAATATTGGTTGCCAGGTCTAAAGCAAGAAGTTACTGAGTTTGTGAGTAAGTGCTTGACGTGTCAACAGGTGAAGGCAGAACACCAGTTGCCTTCGGGGTTACTGCAACCAGTAAAGATTCCACTTTTGAAGTGGGAGAGGATAACGATGGATTTTGTTAGTGGACTACCTCTTACGCCTACTAGGAAAGATTCGGTGTGGGTGATTGTCGATCGGTTGGCGAAGTCCGCTCACTTCATACCGGTTCAAATCGACTACTCACTACAGAAGTTAGCCAAGCTGTATGTAACAGAGATTGTGAGGTTACATGGGGTACCAGTGTCTATCATATCAGACAGGGACCCTAGGTTTACATCGCGATTCTGGAATACGTTACATAAAGCTTTAGGTACAAGACTGGATTTCAGCAAAGCGTTTCATCCACAGACTGATGGTCAGTCAGAGAGAGTAATTCAGATTCTGAAAGACAAGTTAAGAGGTTGTGTAATCGACTCCAGGGGTAGTTGGGAGGATTCTCTACCGTTGGCGGAGTTTGCGTACAACAATAACTATCAATCCAGCATTCAGATGGCACCCTACGAAGCGTTGTATGGTCGTAGGTGTCGTACTCCTACCTGCTGGACAGAGTTGGGTGAGCAAAAATTGTTGGGTCCAGAATTGATCTCAGAGACGGAGGAAAAGGTTAAGTTGATTCGGGCTCGGTTAAAGGAAGCTTCCGACAGGCAGAAATCATATGCAGATTTGAAGCATAAGGAAATAGAATTCTCAGTGGGGGATCAGGTCTTTTTGAAAGTCTCACCTTGGAAGAAGGTTCTAAGATTTGGACGGAAAGGCAAGTTGAGCCCCAGATTTATCGGCCTTATTGAGTGTTGAAATGTGTGGGACCATTAGCTTATCAGCTTGAGTTACCTCCGGAGTTGATCGGATACATGATGTATTCCATGTTTCAATGTTAAGGCGCTATCGTCCGGATCCATCTCGTTTAGTGCCAGTGGAAGAAATTGAAGTAAGACCCGACCTATCTTTTGAAGAAGAACCAGTGCAGATCTTAGATCAAGATGTTATGGTGTTGAGAAGGAAGTCGGTTCTGTTGGTCAAAGTCTTATGGAAAAATCACCGTTCAAACAAAGCCACGTGGGAGCCAGAAGATGTGATGCGGCAACAATACCCTCACCTATTTTGATCAGGTAAATTTTGAGGCTGAAATTTCTTTAAGGGGGTAGAACTGTAACATCCTAGAATTAGGGGTTCTGTGTTTTGTGATATTCTATGTGTTTGGCTCGTTTAGCTTGTTGTTTTGGTGTGTTTGGGGGTCTTTGGAAGGCTCGGGTTCGAGTCGGAGCTTTGGTAAAATTTTTGTTTTAGGGCAAGTAAGAGAGAGAGCTAGTAGATGCGGGCTTTGAGGATAATTGTTTGTGTTTGAGGACACAAGGATGAGCTTATGGTGGAGTGGATGTGGCGTCACTTGTAGGAGCAGAGGGGGAGGAGTTCGAATCCCATCTGCTGCACTTTGGAGTTAATTTTTTTTGCCTTCAAGGAGGGGAAGAGGTGGCATTCGGCTGGGACTCTACCATGGTGGTTGTGGAATGAGTCAAACAAATTCAAATGGATGGACAAGAGGAGTTTGAGAAGTTTGAATGGGTCAAACAATTCAAATTAGTGGATGGAGAGTGAATGAAGGAGAAAATCGTGGAAGGTGGGGAGAGAGGAAAAGTTTGGTCGAATGTGGAAAGGTGTGTAGGGGAGCATTTTCGGTTTTTAGCTAGTAGAGGTGTGTGCTGAATTCTCTTTTGGGTTACTTAGGCATTTTCATCCTAGTATTTTCGGTCTTTGTGTGTAGGGAGAGAGAGTGCCGAAAACTTGCCAGTAAGTGCTTCTAGTGTTTCTTTTTCTTTTCTTTCAAGTTGATGCAGTTTTATTCTCTTGAGCATTGTCGAATTTTCAGTTTCTTTTCTCCTCCTTTTCAATCATTTTCTTTTATTGTCACCGAAGTCCATTTCTACTTCTTTCTCCTCTAGCCGAACCGCAGTTTGCTCACTTTCTTCTCTTTTCCTGACGTTTCTCTCTTGTTCTACTCTTGAGCCAAAACCTTCTTGGCATTTACTGTTTGTGCCGAATCTTCTTGGACTCCATTCGGCTGCTCTCTGTTTAAGGTAAAGAACTTTTCTTTTATTCTTGTTATCTCCTTACTTCTTCTAAGGAAACCGACCACTCATTCGTTAATCGCAAACCGAATTTGGTTTCTCTTCCGAAGCTGACTACACCATCTTTTGTAACCTGTTTCTTTCATCGTTTGTTATTTAGCCGAACCCCAAGAATCAAAGTGCTGGTTGTCTGCCGAAGGTCCCTCTGCAATCGGTTTCTGTTTGTGCAAGGTACTGGAAACTTTTTCGTTTCTTTCTCTATCTTTCGGTCTTATGTGGTCATAGCCGAAATGGCTATTTTGTTTCTTAATGTTAGTTCGTAGCTAATCTCTTTTGTTCTCCTCTCAACGTGGCATATTCGCATCGGATTAGAATCTATAGCCAAGTCTATCTGTGTTCGGTTCATTCTTTGACCAAGGTAAGGAGGTTCTCTTTGATTTCGGTTGGTCTATTTCCTTTTCTCTTTTGTTGCCTTAACCCAATCTCTTTGTTAGACAACCATCGTTCTCTCTGAAAGTGTTGTACTGATCAAAGATTCTCTTCATGGATGCGAGTACTAGCCAATCTAAGGAGGGGAGTGGACTCGTAGTCTCTGCTCCTAAGTTTAAAAGACGTGCTGTGTCGGGCGGTTCGAGACTTTTCGCCGGGTTGTGGTAGAGAGCCGACATCTATTTGGGATAGGCAGATAGTGGTTATTCCCGCTAGTGAGAGTAGCAACGATCAGGAGTGTTTAGTCCTTCGCGTAATCAGGTGTGTAATATTCGCACCATCTTTTGTTTGATTATTAATTGGTAAGTGAATTGTTTAAAAGCTGAAACATTGGTAATGGCTGTTGAGTTACCCTTTGGGGGGTAAAATCGGAGATACCAGGTTAGTTACCTTTGATTGTGTCATGTAAATACCCTATCATGAATATATGTATGCTCTGATTATTCGATTTACATTGACATATGTTGCATTCATTATATTATGATTATATAATGCATGGGATTGGGATATGAAATTGATTAAAAGGGGAAGCGCATGTCAGTGGTTTGGTACCACATATATCAGTGGTTTGGTACCACATATATCTGTGACTCTGTCACATTATTTCAGTGGTTCGGGTACCACATATATCGTTGACTCTGTCCATTATTTCAGTGGTTTGGTACCACATTCAGTGGCTTGGTGCCACATATGAGGAGTGTAGCGGATGGAGGGTTGATTGTAGAAATCCCCACAGGTGTGTTTTGGCTGGTACGGGTGGTGTGTAGAGGATGGAATACTAGGTTGGGTTGGGTTGCATTGCATACACTATTTGATATGCCATGTTGTTAGGGCTACGGCCCAGTTCGATTCGTTTGGGCTTTGGCCAAATTCATTACCGTGAGGGCTAAGGCCCAATGTGCTTTTGTGGGCTTAGGCCCAGATTTCGTGCGTAAGGGGAATTACACACTGAGTCCTCGTGACTCACCCCTCTGCTTAATTTTGCAGGTAACCCCTAGTTCGAGGATTTGGAGCCGAGGAGGACTCTGCGCTGGCCATGCATTACTTCTTTTGTAAACTCCGTTTTCTTTATTTGAACTTATTTTAAATTTGGGATTTTGTTATGTAATAAGGCCTCCGGGATTTTAATTTGGGTTTTTGATTTAACGCGGTTATTATTATATCATGAAATGTTAAACACAGAGTTCTTCCTAAAAATATAAATAATCATTTTTCTAAAACATTGACAAGCGGATAACATGCAGATTAATAATTAAATTCTAAAATTTTCTTAGAACTACGATTCAATTGCTTTCAAAATGTCACGTTTGAGAACACCACTAGTTTCGCTTTTTATATCACAAAACTCCGATTTCGATCATATTAGTGTTAAAAACCTTAAAACTGGATCTGATTTTCAAAATGAAAACAAAACGTGAAGTTTTTAAAATTTCTTTAAACAATCTTTCCTTGTGACATACCAGATCCGGTCGTAACGTTTAGGCTGGGTTTGGGGTGTTACAGGAATGGAAATGGGAAAGAATTACCATGGATTTTGTATCGGGATTACCTTTGTCACCGAAAAAGAAAGATGTTGTTTGGGTAATTGTTGACCGCCTAACGAAGTCAACAGACTTTATTCCAGTACGTATGGATTTTTCATTGGATAGATTGGCTAAATTATATGTCTCTGAGATTGTAAGACTACATGGATTGCCAATCTCCATTATTTCAGATAGAGATCCACGGTTTACATCTCGATTTTGGAGTAAGTTGCAAGAAGCTTTGGGCACTCATTTACACTTTAGTACTGCATTCCATCCTCAAACAAATGGAAAATCTGAGCGTGTGATACAGATTTTAGAAGACATGTTTCGGTGTTGTGTATTTGAATTTGGAGGTAACTGGGAAAAATACTTTCCTTTGATTGAATTTTCTTAAAATAACAGTTATCAGTCCAGCATTAAAATGGCGTCGTATGAGGCTCTATATGGTCGCAAATGTAGAAATCCATTGTATTGGACAGAGTTAAGTGAGAAAAAGATCCACGGAGTTGACTTGATCCGCGAAACTGAAGAGAAAGTAAAAGTAAATCGAGACAGTTTGAAAGCAGCCTCTGACCGTCAAAAGTCTTATGATTTAAAATGAAAATAGATAGAATTTTAGATTGGTGATAAAGTGTTCCTGAAAGTATCACCATGGAAGAAAGTTCTTCGGTTTGGTCGAAAAGGAAAATTGAGTCCACGGTTCATCGGGCCATATGAGATCATTGAAAGAATCGAGCCTGTTGCATATTGGTTAGCATTACCACCAGAACTCGATAAAATTCATAACGTGTTTCATGTATCCATGTTGTGACGCTATAGATCGGACCCTTCACACGTTATTACTCCTACAAAAGTGGAGAGTCATCCTGATATGACATACAATGAAGAACCGATTAAAATACTGGGATATGAAACGAAAGAGCTAAGAAATAAAAATGTGGCATTGGTAAAAGTACTCTGGCAATGACATGGGTTAGAAGAAGCTACTTGGGAGCCGGAGGATATTATGAGGAAGCAATACCCTAATCTCATTTCTAGTAAGAATTTTCGAGGACGAAAATTTTTAAGGGGGGAGAGTTGTGATAGCCCATTTTCGGTGAGATTAGAACAGTGGTTTCGGGACCACAATAAATTTTTATTTTGTGGTTGCTATCACGATAGGAAGGTCACATGAAATTTTTGATACGAAAATTTTACTGATTGTGTGTTTAATTAGGGAAAGGACTAAATTGCATAAAATGCAAAAGTTGGGTTCTAGTAGCTATAAGTATCAAATAGCTATGGAATTCAAAACTTAAGGTCCTTATATGGTAATTAGACCACTGAATAGTAGTTAGTAGATATTTTAATGACTCATCCATGGAAAAATTAGAAAAGGGTAGGGACTAAATTGGAAATCAATAAAATTAATAGATGATAATTAATTAAAAAGAAATAAATCATCTATTTTCATATCATCTTCCCCAATTTTTCTATGGAAACCCTAGGAGAGAGGAAGAAAACTTTTCAAGCTTAATAAGGTATGAAATCAAGTCCCGTTTTTTAGTAATTTTTATATTTTTGGAATCAGGATTGTCTAATCTTTCTATTTAGGTGATTTATTTGAAAAGTTATCAAAGTATGGAAATTGGGTCATGGATGAATATGTTGAAAATTATAAATTTATGGTAGAAAATGAAAATTTATTCATAGATAAACAACTTTTACAAAGCAATTTTTGATGAAAACTTGATTTAGGGACTAAAATGAAAACGTGGTAAAACCCATGGAAAATGCTGAAATTTGTGAAATGTATGTGCTGTAAATGTAATACATAAATTTTGGCTAGGCTTGGAAAGAGGGTTAAATTTCATGAATTTCATTTTCCGGGCCTAAGGACAAAATTGGAATTTATGAAAATTATAGGGGTAAAATGGTAATTTTGCCTAGGATGTAATTGAATGCAAATGTATATGAAATGTGATAAATTTGATAGTTAAATTTTCTTATATAGACCCGAAAAGACCAACTACCGAACTAGATCAAGGGAAACAAAAGGTTTCGGATTAGTTGAAATTCAAATACGAACAATTATCAAGGTAAGTTCGTGTAACCTAAATATGTATGCTATTATAATTGATTTGAATTGTATGATTGTGTTGATATGTATGTGAAAATATACATTATGTAATGACCACAAATTGGAAAATAATAATAAAATGCTATGTTTCGGTTGAATGTTGAAATTCGATGGAATAAGGTGATTTCTCGAAAAGAGTATAATACTGCATATGTTACAGATAGGATTTAGCCCAGACGGGTAATCCTGAAATAGGCCCTCTCAAGCATATGTTATAGATTGGATTTAGCCCGGACGGGTAATCCAAATCAAGCTCCTTAGAGCGTATGCTACAGAAATGATTTAGCCTGGACGAGTAATCCTGTTATAAAAAAAATGTGGCTTGGTAGTGTGCTATATGATCATGTGCTAAATGGGTACTTTTGAACATGAATTGACGGATAGTCGATAAGTATACTTTGTGTATACTACTTGAATGTCCATCGAAATTTCAATAGTTCAACGAGAAAGATTCATAAAGTACGGAAAGGTGAAACAAAATAGAAGTTTATATTGCGATGAGCTCATCTATGTTTACTTGATATTCATATGATGTTATGTGACTAACTTGCTTGATTAAGTGTATATGTTTAGGTAAATTTACCCAAAATTTTTGGATGGTATGGTTATGTATGCTTGTATGAATAAATATAAATGGTAAGTTTAATTCCCGTTATACGAACTTACTAAGCATGAAAATGCTTACCCCGTTTAATATTCTTTGTTTTATAGTGCTCGTAAGCTCGCGAAGGTTGGAGGTCGGTTGGAGCATCAATCACACTATCCACTATCTCATTTTGGTATAAATAGAAATCTCATTTTGGTGTAATGGCATGTATAGACTCATTTGGCCAAATGATGGCTTGAAAGTGATGTTTTGTAATCTAGCCTTTGGAATGGCTAGTGATGTTTTACTTAGTATGTTTATAAAGTTATTCCATGATTAAATTCTTATGTGCTAAGTTGGTTGATTGGATTATGCTTAAGGTATATGCTTAAGGTGTATGTCCTTATAAATAAAATTATAAACATGAATTGTATGTGATAATATACCATGCTAGGTACTAGAGTTGGTTTGGTTTTAATGTTTGGATTGGTGGATATATGTTAGTGAGTTTTGGTGCAGGAAAGGGGTAAGTTTTGGGTGAAAAATGAGGCTAGGAAATGGCTTTATTTTGTCCACATGGCTAGACACACGGGCGTGTGTCTAGGCCGTGTGTCCCCTACACCTAAAAATTTAGAAACAAAATGCTCAGAATTGGGCACACGGGTAGAGACATGGGCGTGTGTCTCAGCCGTGTGGTTGACACGGCCATGAACACGGGCGTGTTACACAACCGTGTGAAAACTGCACCTAAATTTTGAAAATTAAATTCGCCACACGACCTAGCACACGAGCGTGTGACTGGGCCGTGTGACTTCAATTTCTTAATGCTTGCAAGTCAGAGAGTTACATGGGTTAGGGACACGGGCGTGTCCTTAGACCACACGGGCGTGTGACCCTACAACCTTGGAAAATTTTTGAAATGTCGTGAAAAATTTTATGAGTTTCTGATTAATTCCCGACTTGATTCTAATACTCGTATTGGACCTCGAGGGTCCAATTAAGGGACGTTTTGAATGATCTCGGTAAATGAATAGTAATCTACGTAAATTATTTGTAAAATGTTCTGAATGTTCTAGTAATACTCTATAACCCTGTTCCGACGACGGATACGGGTTAGGGGTGTTACAATCCATCTTTCTTTTTAACAAATAAAACCAGTGCACCCCAAGGTGAAAAACTAGGTCGAACAAAGCCTCTGTTAGTTAGTTCTTGCAACTGTGCTTTCAACTCTTTCAATTCAGTAGGATCTATTCTGTAGGGTGCTATAGATATCGGTGTTGTCCTCGGTACAAGATCTATAGAAAATTTCACTTCTCTAACTGGTGGTAATCCAGGTAATTCCTCCATAAACACATTAGGGAACTCACAAACAACCGGCACTGACTTAATCTTTGACTCGGATACTTTAGTGTCCAACACATATGAAAGATAAGCATCATACCCTTTTCTGATATATTTATATGCTGATATAGCTAAGATCACATTAGATAACCCATGCAGTTTATCAGATTCAACACGGAGTAATTCACCATTCTAACATTTTAACACAATATATTTTTGTTTACAATTTACCACGGCATCATGCTGAGTTAGCCAATCCATACCAAGAATCACATCAAATTCATCAAATGGCAGTAACATTAAATCAGTCGAGAAACAATAACCCCTTACCATCAACGGACAATTTTTAGAAATTTTATCTACCATCACATACTAGCCCAAAGGGTTCAAAACTTTAACCACGAATTAAATGGATTCGACAGGTAAATTTTTAATAGACACTAAATTCGTGTATATGTATGAATGTGTTGAACCAGGATCAATCAAAGCAGTAATATCAGTATCAAGAAGAGAAAAAGTACCAGTAATGATGTCTGGTGCAGAGGCATCTTCTCTTGCACAAATAGCATATGTCTTTACCAGTGCTCGTGCTTCAGATTTAACAATTGAATCTTTTGTCGCACCTCGGCTACCATTGACATTGCCGGGGTGACGAGGTGGTCTACCTCTCGAGGCGGGGTTACTTGGCTTCGAAGTCTAAACAGTATCTTTTTCAGGCCTTTCTGGACAATCTCTGAGATAGTGGTCAAGAGAACCACATCTAAAGCAGGCTCCGCTTCTCATACGACACTCCTCGAAATGAAATTTATTACAATGTTTACATCTAGGTTTGGGGTTTCCAACACTTCCTACACTTGTTACAGATGGGGACGGAGATCTCGAATTAGAGCGTTGAGAGCCTCGTTCTTTTCCAGAATACTCCACAAATGTGGTAGAACGACCATTGTATTTCTTTGATTTCTTTGAAGCCGACGATTGTGATTTTCCCATAAATCTTTTACTAAAAGTCCATGCTTCCATCTCTGTTTGTCTCTTTTCTTTACTTAATTCATCGGCTTTATTTGCTCGGTCAACCAATACAACAAATTCTTTTAATTCCAATATCCCAACTAGTAGCTTGACGTCTTCATTTAATCCCTCTTCAAACCGTTTACACATGGCAACTTCAGTCGGGATACACTCTCTGGCATATTTGCTTAATCTGACAAATTCCCATTCGTACTCGGATATTGTCATATTCCCCTGTTTGAGCTCTAAAAATTCCTTCTTTTTCTGATCAAGAAATCTTTAGCTAATATACTTCTTTCTGAATTTTGTTTGGAAAAATTCCCATGTGACACTCTCCCTTGGTACAATAGAAACCAGAGTATTCCACCACTGATAAGCCGAATCTTTTAGCAAAGACACAACACATTTCAAACATTCAACAGGTGTGCAAGATAATTCATCCAAAACCCTGATGGTATTTTCTAACCAGAATTCAGCCCTTTCCGGATCATCTTTAGCAGTAGCCCTAAATTCTTCTGCCCCATACTTACGAATTTTATTACTAGAGGCTCACCAGTTCTAATAAGTTCAGTACCTTGTGGCATCTTAGGAACCGGTTGAGGAGCAGGAGGGGGAGGTTGTTGTACAGCAGGATTTGTTCTTAAAAATTCAGTGAACCACTCATTCATCATTTGAAAGAAGGCTTCTTTAGCCTCCTCGCCTCGGCCTTCAGATGCGGGCCTTCTACTACTTGATGCAGCTCTTTGAACCGAAGCTTGAGCATTGTTCTCAGCTTCCTCTGATTCAGCTCGGTTGGACGACATTACTTTATGAAAAACATGTTTAAAATGGTCAAGAGATATCACACTATCACAAATTATATAATGGCATGCTACGTTAGTCTGAGAATTGGCTAAACCGTAGCATTGATACCAATAAATTAACACCCTTAACCCATATCCATCACCGGAACAGGGTTACGGAGCATTACTGAAGTTTACAGAACAAATATAGTTAATTCATGTCATTTACTATTCATATCCGAAACCAATCATACTCAATCATATTGTCCCTTATGTGGTCCCTCAAGGCCTAATTTATACGTTAGAAACAAGTCAGAAATACATCGGAAACTCAGTAATTTTTCGCGAAATTTCAAAATTTTTCTTAGTTATAGGGGTCACACGCCCGTGTGGGTAGCCCGTGTGGCTCACACGGTCAAGTGACACACCCGTGTTTTAGGTCATGTGGGCATTCGATGTGAGGCACATAGCTGTGCCCCAGCCCGTGTCCATACCCATGTAACTCTCTGACTTGGGTCACACGGCCAGCCACACACCCGTGTGCTAGGCCGCATGGACAATTTAATTTTCGAAAATAAGGTGCAGGATTCACATGACCAAGATACACGCCCGTTTTCTAGGCTGTGTGTCACACACGATTGAGACACACGCTCGTGTCTCTGCTCGTGTGAGCAATTCGAAGCATTATGTTTTTAAATTCTTAAGATGCAGAGGACACACGGCCAAACCACACGCCCATGTTTATGGCCGTGTGTCACATACGGCTAAGACACACGCTTGTGTGTCTACCCGTGTGGACGAAAATAGGCTATTTTCAAGGCCACTTTTCTCACCCAAAATTGCCTTCAACCTACCATAACATTTAAGTACATTCATCAACCAATTCAAGACATTAAAACCAAGTCAAAACCAATTTTATGCATGACATATTAGCTCATATATTCAAGTGTTTTAAACTTACCACATTCACTCTTATGTTCATAGGCAAATTCTATCAATTATACTAATTCAAATCCATTCATCAATTGGTTTATATACCTTCCACCATAAAACCATTTTTACACATCAAACATGATAAGGCCTTATATAATTACATCAAAATATGCTTAACACTAGCCATTCCAATGGCTAGTTACAACCAAAAATATTTCATCATTTGGTCTATTTTAGCCTATACATGCCATTATACCAAAAACTAGCTTATTTCATATACCGAGAGATTCGAGGGATAGTGTGATGTGACTTCGACCAAGTTCCAACCTTCACGAGCCTCCGAGTACTATAAAACAGAGGAAGGAAAATAGAGTAAGCATTTAATGCTTAGTAAGTTCGTATAACAGGAATTTAACTTACCACTTATGTTCATTTAAGTAAACATACAAAATGCATCTAAGAAATTTGGCTAATAGCCTAAACACCAAACATCATCCAACATGTTAGTCTTTGTAATTCACACAATTGTCAAGAAACATGAATGAGCTCATCATGAAATAACTTTCATATTCATATATTTTTCTTATCATATTTCCATACAATATATATACTTTTATAACAAATCATCTCTATCTCAGGTTCAGTATAACCCATTTCAGAATTTTGCCCGTTGAATTTATTTGAAATATCGATGGACACATATGTAGTACACTCAAAGTGTACAAAAATGTAATCCGTCAATTCATATTCAGGGGTACTCATTAGAGCACATAACTAGGAAGCACTCTCTTGAGCCATATAACAGGAAGCTCATGTGAGCCATGTAACAGGAAGCTTATCCGGGCTATAACAGGAAACTCATAAGAGTTTAAAACAGAAAGCTCATGTGAGCTTATCAGGTAACTCCGAAGAGTTATTATCGGGGAGCTCCGGATAGCCATATAACAGGAAGTTCAAGCGAGCCATATCAGGAAGCTCACAAAGAGCCTATATCGGGACGCTTATAAAGAACTGCGGTATGTCTGCAATACATGCAGGATCAATACTGATCATATAACAGGACGTTCACAAAGAGCTGCGGTATGTCCACAACACATGTAGGATCAATATCGATCGGGATGCTCGCAGGAACCATGTAACGGGAAGCTCAAGAGAGCTTATAACAGGATGCTCTTTCGAGCTATGGTGTGTCTGTAACATATGTAGGACCACAACCAATACGGGAAATCCTGTATCCATCGAATTTCATCTATTCAAACGAGACTTATTATTTATTGGGCATTATCGGACATGTAATCAATTTCATACATAAAAAAATTATACAATTCACATATATACAACATTCATTTCAAACATATTAATATACATCATTTAGTTACACAAACTTACCTCGACACTTGTTCGTACGCGAGAATCTACTAATCCGACACCTTTTCTTTTCATCGGTCTAACTCTTTATTTGTTCTTTTCGGATCCAATTAAGCTTGTTTGAAGTTCTCTTTCTTAGCTAGGGTTTCCATAAAAGTAATTTGGGGAAGATTATGAAAATAAGATGATATTAGGCTATTATCATCTTTAATTATTTCAAATTCCAATTTAGTCCTTTTTTTTTTCTAATTTTCCATGGATGAATCATCATAAATATCTACTAACTTCTCTTAATGGTCTATTTACCATTTAAGGACCTCAATTTTTGAATTTCATATCTATTTGATCCCTCTAGCTACTAGAATTTAACTTTTGCATTTTATGCAATTTGGTCCTTTTATCAATTAATCATGTAATTAGTAAAATTTTTCTTAACAAAAATTTCATATCTATTTCCTATCATAATGAAGACCATGCAATAATATTAAAATAATTTTCTTTTCGACTCGGATTTGTGGTCCTGAAACCACTGTTCCAATTTCACTGAATATGGGCTGTTACAGGTTCGTAAATGGATGATGCTTAAGGTGGGATGTTTTGGGCATAATACGAATTATATGAAGGTGGATGATAATCCAAAAAGGATATACCATTCCGAGTGATATTAGAGACATATCTCATATGATTTTAACTATGGTTAATCAATCAAGGCTCTCTCCAGAGCATTATAGATTAAGAGAAATTTCTTTTCCAAGTTCGATAATTAACCACGAATTGCAAGTTTTAATATGGATTGTCACATATGTGGCACTGCACTGAGCCTATTGTGATAATCTAAGATGTTTTGATAGAAGGACCATATTGCCCTCGAAGGTTGATCATGAAAAGATTTTGTTCAAATCACCTTAACTTTACGACAATTTAGCTGGCATGATGGGTTACTAGATCACATTATTGAACCGTAGGCATAGTTTGCTTTTGACTGAGTAAACTCTAGCCTATTGCCATTTTGTTGGGGACCTAATGAGTTGCACACAATAGGATGAGGTATGAGGTTAAAACTTGGGTTTTAATTAAGTATGAATTAATTGAATGAATGGTTGACTAAGGAAAATAATTGAATGGTTCAATTGTGGAAAGTTTGGATTTGATTCGAATATGTCTAAACTTAAACAAGGTGAATAAGAATTATGTGGAATAAATATATGAGCTTAGAAGACTCAAAATTTTATTTTTTAAATTTTGAAACATGGTTTAAAATCATGTTTAGTTTTCTTAAATCGTTTAAAGAAAGATTATGAAGAAGTGTTAGATTTCCAACACCCAAGATTGAGAATGATAATCCAATTAGACGTTCTCGGTTACATGAAATATAATTTTGATCAACTTTTCAAAATTTAAGATAATGCAGATATGATTTGGATTGTTAAAAATTGGATCGAAATTTGCCATGTAGACCCTTAAAGAATTCGACAAGAATAGAGACTTGGGTAAAATAATTTTTTAGCCTATTTGAATAACATAATTTTTCTACTAAGGTATTGTTGAGTATGACTTATATTTCAGTCAAATTTGAGAGATAATCTCCTAGTTAAACTCTATTTATTTGTTTCAGTTGAACTCTGATTAGTCTAGATTATTTTATTATTATTTGATCTACAATTTTAGCCTATAAATAGGCTCTTTTACAACATTAGAAAATACACCCATTAAATATTAGAACTCATAACATTTTTAGAGAATTTTGTGTTTACGTTTTGAGGGTTATTTATTTTCGGGGTTTAGTTTTTATCTCCATCTTTTGTACTCTTTGTTCTTTTTCCATTATAGTATAATTATATTTGCTCGTGGTTTTTTATCATCTTTGGAGGGGTTTTTCCACGTTAATTTTTTGTGTTCAATTTCTCAATTTTTTTCACTATTTTTACTTATTCGTTTCTTAATCGAGTCGAACCCTAACAAGTGGTATCAGAGCTAGTTTAAATTTTGTAGATCAGCTCGTCTAGAGATGGCAACAACAAGGTTTGACATTCAGAAGTTCGATGGTGTTACAAACTTCAATCTGTGGCAAGTTCAGATTATGACAATTCTAGTTTAGACCGGCCTGAAAAAAGGTCATTACTGGGAAAAAGCTTGAGAGTCTAGATCAGGCAGAATGGGAAGAGCTTGATGAAAATGCCCTGTCTGCAATCCAGTTGTACCTTACTAATAGGGTATTACAGGAGGTATTGATGGAGAAAACCTCATCCGCATTGTAGAAAATGTTAGAATTTCTTTATGCGACTTAGTCTTTGGCTAACCGTTTAATGTTGAAACAATGTCTATTTATGTTTCACATGAATGAAGGTGAGCTTCTTAGAGATCACATTAGTCAATTTATTACTCTTTTGAATGATTTAAAGAATGTTGAGGTTAAGATTGATGATGAAGATCAGGCTATGCTATTATTGTGCTCTTTACCTTCTTTATGCAAGTCTTTCAGGGAGACCTTGATTTATGGTAGAGACAAACTCTCGTGCGAGGATGTAAGGGTCATTTGTTAAGTAAAGAAAAACTCGACAATGAGTTTGGTTCGGATCGCAAGGCATATAAGCAAGATTCTATTTTGGTAGCATCAAAGAAGCGAGACAAAAGGTGTCGTTATTGTAATAAGTTACGTCAAAACATATTGTTATAAACTGCAAAATAAAAGGGCTACTGAGAGTAACGAGAAAGATGTAGCTGGTGCTAATTTTGCTGATGAAAGCGGTAATGATTTCTTGTTAGTGTCAACGAGCGATAACTCTGAGCTTACGTCCAAGTGAATCCTAGATTTAGGATGTTATTTCCGCATGTTTCCCAACAAAGAATGGTTCTCCACATACAGTTCGATTGAAGGTGGAGTTGTGTGCATAGGAAATGATTCATCCAGTAAGGTAATCGGTATTGGTACTGTTAAAATTAGGATGCACGATGGGATGATTAGGACACTCTCAGATTTCAAGTATGTACCTGATTTACGAAAGAATCTCATCTCCTTGAGTATTTTAGCCTTGAAAGGTTGCAGAATCAACATCGAGTCGAGCGGCATTAAAGTGTCTTGTGGGACTCTCATTTTGTTAAATGTAAAAAGACCGACAATCTTTATATTCTGGAAGGTTTTACAGTGATCGGTGAAATCGGACGTCCCTTGTCTGTTACGGAGTCGAAGTCAACTTGTTTTGAACGAAGGCAACTTGGTCATAGGAGGGAAAAAGTTATGACCGTTTCGTTGAAGATAAATTCTCTTTTTGGATGCAGATTTTAAAAAGTTAGGGCACTGTGTTCATGAAAATCAGACCCGAATTAGTTTTGATTTAGCAGTGCATAAGTCGAAGACTAGAAGTCTTCCAGCTTCTAAGCACAGATTCGAATAAGTTAATTCCCTGCATAGTTCAAGATAGGCCTGTGGTGGGCTTTGGGAAAGATGTCGTTTTGGAAATACGAATTAAGGTGGAGATTTATTAAGTATGACTCATATTTCAGTCAAATTTGAAAAATAATCTCCCAGTTAAACTCTGTTTATTTTTTTTCAATTGAACTCTAATTAGTTTAGATTATTTTATTATTATTTGACCTACAAATTTAACCTATAAATAGGCTCTTTTACAACCTTAGAAAATACACCCATTAAAGATTAGAACTCATAACACTTTTAGAGAATTTTGTGTTTATGTTTTGAGGGTTATTTATTTTTAAGTTTCGAGGTCTAGTTTTTATCTCTATTTTTTGTACTCTTCGTTCTTTTGCCACTAGAGTAAAATTATCTTTACTCTTGGTTTTTTATCCTCTTTGGAAGGGTTTTTCTACGTTAAATTTGTATGTTCAATTTCTTAATTTCTTCCACTATTTTTATTATTCGTTACTTAATCAGATCGACAGGTATTATTAATTAATAGGGTTGAAATTAATTGTTCAACCTAAGGTAACTAAATTAAACAAGGGCCGATATATGATTCATTAAAGTGGGAGCTTAATGTTTAATTAAAATTGAGCCACCACTTGTGGCATATTGGATATGCGACAAACATATGGTATTTTTGGCCCAAATGTTAGTTAAATGGCTCACATAAATATTATATGGTGGCTGAAGAGTGAGAGTGATTTTTTTTAGTGAAAAATACACCAAATGGCAAATTTTAGAATTCTCCCTAAGGGTGTAGGTTTTTGTTTTTATTTTTTATTTAGAAAATTATTATATTCTTCTTTAAAGTTGGTTTTTATTATTAATTAAAGGAGAATTCAAATTGAATTAATCAAAATTGATTTGTGTTTTCTCTAAATACGAAAGTTGTTTCAATCGGTTAGGAGGGATTTTCTGTTTGGCCAACCTTATGGTTGGTGCTTTCAGTTTTTCCTTTTCACTTTAAAATAGATCTTTGAGTGATATAATCAAAGGAGAAATTATGAGATTCGGATATTTTGTTGAAGAATGTCAATCTTCTTGTTAGCACTTGAGAAACTATAAAGCCTTTGAAAGACTTCAACTCTCATTTATGTATACTATTGTTGTCACTTGAGTTGCACATGATGTTTTAGAATATTAAAGAATTTCACCTTCACTAAGGGGGTATAGTTTGGTCCGTTTATCAAATGTTGGCTAAAACTCCATTATTGAATGGATCATAAATTGCCTCAGCAGTGCCAATTCCTTGAATTATTGTGTGTATATATTAGTTATGATAGCACTGCCTCAAGAATAGTTAAAATGGAACACTACCTAATTTTGAGGGGAAAAAAAACCTCTTGAATCGAGATTTATGACTTGCAATGAATCCGGTCTATTGTTGATAATTATCATTTTCTTTTCTTTTTTGAATAAAATCTGACTGGAATTTTTATTAATAAAAAGAGAAACAATGAAACAACCTCATGTGGGCTTTAGCCCAAACATAAAACAGAGAAAGAAACAAAATTTAACAAAACCAGTAAAATCCTAACAGAACTAAACAAAGAAAAAATTAAATGCAGGACTAAATCTAACTAAAGCAGTAAATCGAAATTCAATTTTAAACCCACTCAAGTCGAAACAATGGATCCTCACCAAATGACCTTTCAAATCCGCCAACCCAGCATTAAAGATAGCAGTTTCCCAAGGCAATAATTAATCTCTGCTACCGATTTGAACAACACCCATTTCTTCAATCTCCTTTTCATTTCTTCTCCTGCCCTTTCCGATTTCATTCTCATCCCCTTCCAGCTCTCTCTTTCAGCCTTCTTTTGTTTGTGCCGATTAAGTTCCACCGCATCTTCTCGTCCCCTTCCATGTCCTTCTTCCAACTTTTCTAAATATTTTTGCCGATTAAGATCCACCACTTGACGAGCACGATCGAGGAGACCCCCCACCAGGTAATAACTCTCATCTCTTCTTAATGCATCTTTCGCAATAGTGTGAGCATAACGATTCTCTGATTTAGGAATAAAAGTAAACTCAATCTCTTGATATCTACTTGAATGGCTGTGAATGTCTCTGATAATAGCTCCGATGACCGATTTGTTTATATTTTTGCTCTGACATTTCTTGATAAGTGTTTTTGAGTCTCCCATAATCATCACTCTGCTCAAATTCATCATGACCCCTAACTTTGTTGCTTGCAACCCTGTATATGCCTCCACCGTGAATGGGGTTGCAATATTGGAGTGGATGACTTCCTTCGAAGCCAAGATCTCCCCCTTTTCGTCTCGGACCAGTAGACCGGTAGCCGATTTGAGTGACTGTCCGTCAAAGGCCGCGTCAAATTGAACCATTGCTCTACCCCTACTGTGTATTTAAAGAGATCTTCCAGCAAACCGAGGTATACTGCTTCCTCCTCTTAGTGCGTCCAGTTCCGAAACGTAGCTATTAATCTTTCTTACTATTTCTGCACCTGTTAAAGGACTCTTTTCATATAGTAACGAATTTATGCTGAACCAGATGAACCAAAGTCCACAACAGAATAACCGAATCTGTTCGTTGCACCCTTTCTCAAAAATCCATGTAAGCCAGTCCTACATACTTAGATCGTTGTGATTTAACACCCAGTTTAACTGTAACTGATTCCAAACCTCGATTGTTGCAGGACATTGTTGAAAAACGTGGCATCCATCTTCCTCCGCTTGGCGACATCTGGGGCATTGAACATCTGTGACAACCCTCTTGAGCTTGAGGTTCACCAAGGACGGGAAAAGATTCCAAGAAATTCTCCATATTGTAATCTGAATTTTTTTTGGGATATCCAGTTTCCAAAGTTTCCTGTAGACGTTCTTTGTCACAGTTTGTAAATTAAAATTATTAGGATCTTGGCTAGAATCTTGTAATAGTTTATAGGCACTCCTAACGGAGAATTCCCCTGTCAATTCCCCACGCCATACTTGCAAATCTTCATGAGCAAATTCCGCAAGAGGGACCTACAAAATTTTCTCCGCTATATCACCTGCAAAGGTATTTCTTATCATCTCTATTTTCCATCTTCTACTAGTGGCATCGATTAAATCTGACACTAACTTAATATCTTCATTGCTATTTTGATTCGAAATTCTATCTGCCTCCTTTCCCGAAATCCACAAATCATCCCAAATGGAAATTTTATCCCCCTTCCCGACTCTTCAGCACATTCCTTTATCAAGAAGCCCTCTCGCAGCCCAGACACTTCTCCAGGTAAGTGAAGGTAAATTTCCTAACCGAGCTTCAGAAAAATTTGAGTTAGGGTAATACTTTGCTTTTAACACTCGCGCTAATAATGAATCTGGATAATTAATAAGACGCCAACCCTGCTTTGCTAATAACGCAACATTAAAATTCGCAAGATTTCGAAAACCAAGGCCACCATCTTCCTTTAAAAGACATAAATCTTTCCAAGCGCACCAATGGATACCTTTTCTATTTTGACTTTTTTGCCACCAGAATTTAGCTATTATTCCTTCCAAATCCGTATAAAGAGTTTTAGGAAGTAAAAAACATGCCATCGAGAAAGTAGGAATAGCTTGAAGAATAGCTTTAATGAAGACTTCTTTTCCCCCTTGTGATAAAAAGCGAATACTCCAGTTGTCAATTCTTTGCTTAAATCGATCTTTCAAGTTTTGAAAAGACGAACACTTCTTCTTTCCCACCATATTAGGGAGCCCCAGATACCTTTCAATGTCATTTGATCTCCTAACAGCAAGAACCTGTGAAACTGCCATCCTTTCCCTTTCTTGAGTGTTGGTGCTAAAGAAAACAGTCGATTTATCGTAATTAACACATTGACCTGAATTCGTCTCATACTCCATCAAAATCTGTTTCAAAGAAATCGCACCTCTTTCTGTAGCTTCTACAAAAGAATATAGTCATCTACGAACAGTAAGTGATGAATAGCTGGCCCACTGCGACTAGCTTTGATCCCTTTAAGAATATTTCCTGCTTTTGCCAACCTCATCAAACTTGAGAGTCCTTCCCCACAAAATAATAATAAAAATGGGCTTAAAGGATCCCCTTGTCTAAGACCTCTAAATGGAAGGAAACTTTCACTAGCAATTCCATTGAAAATCACAAAATAAGAAACTGAAGATACACATTTTAAAACCATGTCAACCCATCCTATATCAAATCCCATCTTTTTCATTACTCTCTCCACAAAATTCCAATCAACCCTATCATAAGCCTTACTCATATCTAACTTCACTGCCATGAGCCCTTTTCTCCCAGCCTTCTTATTTTTTAAAGTGTGCAGAATTTCATAAGTAAGTAACACATTATCAGTAATCAACCTCCCTGGAACAAAGGCACTTTGCGCTGGATCTATGCATTTATGGATCACTACCCGAAGCTGATTAGCTATAACTTTAGCTATTAATTTGTAAATCACATTGCATAAACTAATAGGTCTTAATTGAGAAATATTAGAAGGATTTGGAACTTTCGGTAACAACACAATCTTTGTCTTATTAATCGAGCGTAAGTCCATACCGTTGTTCAACTGTTGAAGGCAATAGTTTGAGACATCCTCCCCAATGATCATCCAACATTTTTGGTAAAATATGGCTGGTAATCCATCCTCCCCTGAGGCTTTTGTAGGACCCATTTCTGATAACGATGTCCATATCTCCTCTTTCGTGAATTTGGCCTTCAATTTAAAATTATCTTCTTCCAAGACGCATGCTTCAATTCCTGATAATATTCTATCAGTATTAAATTGACTTCCAACAGAAAATAGCTTCACAAAATATGACCGTGCAATCTCCTCCATTTCCTTACTCTCCTTTGTCTCCCTTCCATCATCAAATTGCAGTTTCTAAATTAAATTCCGCTTCTTTCTTTGTGTCGCTTGCTTATGAAAAAAAGATGTGTTCCTATCACCAAGTTTCAGCCAATTTATTCTAGCCCTCTGCTCCCAGTAGCTTTCATCCTTATCAATCTCCATATTCAGATGGATCTTTGTATCAATAATTTCTGCCAGATTCTCATCATCTCTGTCCGATTCAAGTAGCATTGCCAATTTAGCAGTTAGAACCTCCTTTTTCAGTTTTCTATTTCGTCGAATCTGGTTCGCCCATCTCGTCAAATCCCCTTTTAGAATTTCCAGCTTGTTCAGAAGATCTCCTGTAGAAACACCCTAGCTCATTCTAACTTCTTCAAAAAAAATATCTTCTAG
Organism: Gossypium sturtianum; assembly: GCA_025698515.1. Classification (NCBI taxonomy): domain Eukaryota; kingdom Viridiplantae; phylum Streptophyta; class Magnoliopsida; order Malvales; family Malvaceae; genus Gossypium; species Gossypium sturtianum. The sequence goes on from CM046953.1 coordinate 105,256,710, forward strand.
TACCCACCAAGCTTCGAACATAAAACTTTTTACCCGTTGCCTTCTAACTTTATAATCTGTATTTATAAGAAGTGGGCAATGATCTGAAAAAGAATGTGGAAGATGTTGAATTATAAAATCTGGGAATAATGCTCTCCACTCCTCTGTACAAACTCCTCTATCAAGCCTTTCTTGAATGTTAGTTTCCGGTAGATTACCTCTCTCCCAAGTATACCAGTTCCTAGAGTAACCCAAATCTGCCAACTGACAATCATCTAACACTTGTCAAAATTCTTCCATTTTTCTTTCTTCTCTAGGTATGCCTCCTTTCTTCTCAAAACCATATAGTATTTCATTAAAATCGCCATAAACCAGCCATGGATACTCACCTTGGTTACGTAATCTTCTTAATAGATTCCAGGCTTCCTCTCTATCATTTATGTACGGAGATCCATAAAAACCTGTTAATCTCCACTTCTGCCCTCCATCTTCTTCAATAATTACATCGATATGACGATGAGAAAAGCTTTGTAAAGCTATGTTAACATCCCCACGCCATGCTAAGCTAAGTCCACCTCTCGAGCCCATAGAATCAACATCAATACCAGACTGATATCCACATCTTTGTCTAACTTTCTCCATCTTGAACTTGTTAATTTTTGTCTCCATAAAGAAGACTACTTGGGGTTATGTAACTTCAGTGAATGCCGGTTCTTGAACTCGCCCGAGGATTCCCAGCACCTCGGACGTTCCAACTTAGTATTTTCATTGCGACCAAATCGGCTTGCCTCTGGCAGCACAACAATATTTTGATGATTTTCGACTAACAATTTCCTATTTCTACCTTCCAAGTTATTACTCTCTTCAATATCTCCTCTAGCTTTTTCTTTCCCTCTTCCCTACACAACCACCTCATCCTCCAAATCATGATCCATCGCCATTTGAATTTGTCCTTTTATCATGCTTTCTGTCTCTATCCTTGGGCAAGCATTTTTACCTTCTAGATTAAAACCTAAGATGGGATCAATATTCCCAAATCTTCTGACTCCATCCCATCTTCCATGCCCCTTAGAAAAATCAGTTGCATTGGTAACCCCTACAGCTTCACCATCTTCTCTTAGCCAAACGCTATTCATCGCCTGGGCTCTTCTTGATTGCGCACGCAACGACAAATCCCAACCCATCTCACTAATTTCTACCCCTAACTCCATTTTTGATTCACAAAATGAATCACTATGACCTAGACGGCCACAAAAGAAGCAAAAGAGAGTCAATCTTTCATATTTAAAGCTGACGTAAGAGCATGCATTATTGAGCATAACTTTTTTCTTCCTTTTGAGAGGGCGTCGAATATCCAATTGAACTCGTACTCATATAAAATTTCTGATTCCTTTACCTAAAATTGAGCCATCATACTCCAGAAACCTCCCTATGAAATTTCCCAATTGCATTGCCAAACTTTCAGAAAAATAACCAATGGGAACGTCATGGATTTGTACCCAAAAAGGTGAAAGCAGTAAATGAATTTTTAATGGATCCTCTCCCCTTTGTAGTCTATGAAGTAACAGCAAATGATTATTAAAAGTCCAGGGTGACCCCTTTAAAACTCTTTCCATATCCATAACATGAAAAAATTGAAACAAGAATCTTTTCTCCCCCAGATCACAAAATTGCACCCCTTTAACTGGATGCCATAAATTAGCCATGGTACTTTTCATTGCTGGAAAATGAATAATACTTGCTGTAAGAAAATAACCTACCAGATTAAAAGCTTCATCCTCCCTTACCGAATTTGAATCTGTTTGTATCTGCAGGACTGCTTCTTCTTCTTCATCCAGAGTAAGATCTGCTAATTCGGCTTCCATAGATACTAGAAGAAAATAGCGTTGACAAGGAATACAATTATGAAACTTATGGAAAAAATTTTCAAAAAGAGGCGGTTGAACCAAACAAATTGACCTTGAAACAAAACCTAAAAGCTTGCTAAAAGAGCAGACAGAGACGTGCTAGGGTAGCAGACAACTCTTTCTTTTACCTTTAAATTTTAGTTAAATTGCTTGTTTTTTGACGGTGGTATGTACTTTTTTAATTACACAAGAAACCTTAAAAAAATTATAATTATCATTTTCTTAAGTATGCTTAAAAGGGTGTTTTTTTTTTTTTACAGTTTTGAAATTTAAAGTTTAGTTGTTTTTTAATTTTGAGACGTTATTGAGTTTTTTTTTTTTTTTATTTCAACAATTTTACTCCAATTGATAATGTTATCAAATATATAAAAAGGCAAAATAAGTTCAATTCTCCATAGTTATAATTTTTTATCAATTCCGTTATTATTCTTTAAAAGTAAATAAAAAAATTTAAAATAAAAGTTTTCCATAATTTCAAAAAAAAAATCTAAAAGTTATGATAAAAGTTCGTTTGAATTTTATATTTTTTAAAATTTTAATTTTAAAGAGATTATTTTTTTCATTTTGATTTTTATTAAAAAAATGTTTTTTTACTTCATTTTTTAGGATATCTCATTGAAAAACTTTTAAAACATATATATTTAAAAAATATGCAGTTTTAAAGAGTTTGGCTAAATTGACAAAAACTATGTAATAAACGTGAAATTAGTAATTATCAATTGGACGAAAAATTTTAAATAAAAAAATAAAAAAATTAATATCTTAAAATTAAAATGAAATAACTAAAATTTAAAAGAATACAAATATTTACACCATTTTTCCTACTATTCTATAATAAAAAAAATACTTCTAAACTTAATTATTAAAATATAAAACATTTACAAAAATAATTATGATTGGAATAGTTTTGTAATTATACCTATTTGAAGGGAAGCCAAGCTTCGAGAATTGCAACAAGGTTTTGTCGATCAAGAAATGTGGGTTTATTGGATCAGGCTGGACTGCTATCATAAACCCCAAAATTTAACTAAAACTACCCAAAGGGCTTATATCCATTCAACTTCCTACTAAAATAGTGGTTAATAAAGTTCATGAATGAATGGACAATTAAAATTAAAATATCTATTAATATATTATTTGGTACTTTGAATTTTTCATTCTTTTCTAGTGTGGTACTTGTATTATTTTTTGTCTAATTTGGTATATGTATTTAACCAAAGATATATTTTTAATGCTTAATTCAGGTTTTAACGCTAATTTGCTGAAAGTTAATTGCTACTATTATTAGCTTTGTATTTTTCATGATTTGTTAATAGAATATATTTAGTGTTAATTGTGAATTTATTTAATTTTATATTTAATTTGTCAAATAAAGTCTAATGAATGTGATTTAATTCAGATTTTAGAGTTAATTTAATGAAAGTTAATTGCTAATATTATTAGCTAATTATGAATTTTTATCAAATCAACTTTAAAACCTGAATTAAATACTAAAAAATTAATACTGTTACCTCCAAGTACCAAAATGTATAACTTTTGTCAAATACAAGTATCATATTAGACCAAAATATAGCATAGGTATCATGCTAGACAAAAGTGACAAACTCAAGTACCAAAACCTCAAATACCCATTTTAGTTATAAAAAAAAACCCCTCAGACCTATTCATCATCAATTTCAACCTCTCACCAATCTTCACTTGCATTCCCATTTAGCCAAATACCCATAACCCATCATTCCACAAAGAAATAAGAAATATTTAACAGATTAAAGGAAACCCAGATTTTCTATTCTTAAAAACAAAGCATAAAACTTATGCAAATGCAAGATAACTATCTAGTAAATAGGAAGTACTAGGGATGGCCATGCCAAAAGCAGTAGCAGATGCACATTTTACCGGTTTGTTGCCAGTGAAGTAACCTTCGGCGTAGCCGAAGATGAGGAGTGCAGCTATGGTGATGACCACTGCTGCAATCACGACGTACACCCAATATCTTACATAGCAATGTTGAATGCGCTTTGTAATGCTCTTCTTAGATATGGCTTCTCTAAACCCTGCTCAAACCTGCATATTTTACAGCTGTGTTTAACCAATTATTACATGTATAAACCAAATGGTCGGAAAAAGTGGCAGCGGACTTCTTCTCCAGTCATTTAGTCATCATTGTTACGAGGGTTTTATCTGCATACTAATTACAATCCGAGACTCAAATAAAATTAAACTGGACAAAAGAAAAAAAAAGCATATAAATATAAAAAAAATTACATGTATATGAAAACAATGGGGAACAAGGATGAAATAGGAATAAAAAATGGGTTCCATCCATATCTAGTAAATGTCGTAAAAAAAAGTGTAAATTTATAATTAATTATGATGATTCCACCCCAGTGAAGAATGAGGGAATGGAATTTGTAACCAAAATGAAGTTAAAAGGAAAAAAAAAAAAAAAAAACTAGAAAAAAGCCCCACATGGGGGATTTTTTGAAAAGTGAAAATAGTTCACTTCGATTATTTCAAAATCAAATTGAATAAATATATTTTCTCCCATTTTGATGTTGTTATATAGGGGTGAGTAAGGCTTTACTCGATTCGAAAAAATTAATTTTTTTTTTAAATTTTGAGTAAATCAAATAGAATTATTCGAGTAAACTATAATAAGGAATTCGGGTTTTGAATTTGAATCAAGTTGAATTTTACAATTCGAATAATTTGAATAACAGATTTGTATAAATACATTTTTGTTTCTTGCCAGGTTTAAAAATTAATAAATTGGTCTCTCTTTGAATAAAAATTGTAAAAAAATCTAAAATAAATTTTAAATATTTTAAATATTTATAAAAATTTCCAAAATTTATATATTTTTAAAAAATTATAAAAGTTTCAAAAAAATTCTAAAAAACATATAAAAAATAATTTTTTTCTTGAATAATAATTTTGAAAAGTTTTCAAGCTTCAAATTTAGATGCTCTGATATAAAATTAATTATATTGTAATACAATTTTAATTTAATATTTTTAATTTTTTAATTTAAATAAATAATTTTAATATACATTTTCGATAATAGTAGGGAGAATTGCCACTTCACTAAAAAGGCTCCATGGATAACCACACGCGAGGAACAAGAAGAAAACTCAAGAAAGGCTTGATGGAGCTCAAGAATCCATTGGGTTAATTGGTATGGTTTTTATTGTTTTGATAATATTTTAATTTATTTGGAGATTTTTTCATTTTGATTACCTTTTGTAAACAACTTAATTTTCTGAATAAGCCATTTTTGTAAAATCCACAACTTTTTTTTATTGCCGAAAATGTTAAGTTCATCGTCACTTCCAACGGATTTCCTTATTAGTTCCTTTCTTTCTTTTTTTATTTGGTTTACTTAAGTCTTGCTTGATGGAAGGCTAGGGCGATTTGCCATTGAAAGTCGATTAGTGTGAAAATGTTAGAGGAGTATGAATTTGTTAAATTAATTTTTGGGCATTTTTTAAACAATAATTTTGTTGATCATATTTTGGGTTTATTCATTTTGATTAGTCTTTTGTAAATAATTAGATTTTCTAAATCCCCATTTTTGTACAATCCACGAGCTTTTTTCTATTGCAGAAAATGTTGAATTCATCTTTGTTTCCATTGTATTTCTATAAACACTTCCGTCGCTGCTTCAATTTTCATAGCATTTTGATTACCATTATGAGTACACATTTTTGCTATTTTGATGGCCATAGTTGGAGAGCAGCACTACCACCATCTCTACCACGTTATTCTCGTTACAATGGTTTTTCTTCACCATCGGTCACCAACTATATCAATAAATACTCTTCTAGGTTGTAACTTTTGTTTTCTTTTGAGGTTAATGGTTGTCACTTTAACATTGTTTATAGCCCATATTGCCTACTTTTTGTGTTATTGTTGAAAACTTTGATCTTTGTTCATGTGATTTGCCCTTATTGACTCATAAGGATTCAAGAGTACCAATTTGAGATTAATGGCCTTTGGGGTGAGGCTAAGCTTTGATTTGATATTACATATTGAAAATTCACTAATAAGAACTCAGTGATCTGTGGGTTTAAGCCTTAGAAGATTTTAGTGTTTCTTGGGCTAACTTGGCCAACTATCTCAATCCAAAGCTATCTCGATAGAATATGCAAGTATGCTAATTGCAGGTTGTCTTGCTTTATTGTTGCATACGTTTATCTTGATTGGTTTGCTCAAAGGCAATCCTTGTCGCCCTTTGATTCTTTCAATATTCATCGCCTGCTTATTACTAGTGTAATGGTTGCTACAAAGTTCATTCCTTCATGGACGATAGGTAAGTTATTTAAATTCCTTGACCAAATTCATATTTCATGCATTACAAGATTAGCTCATACTTTTTTCCTTTGTTTGATGCTTTATAGGTTTACTCGTCACAAAGGATTTAAGGAGGGTCGTAAAAGAATTGTTATGGTCATAGATTTGGTTGGAAAGAGAATTGACATTGAACGTATTAGCATTTTCATCAACTATGACATGCCAGATTCTGCTGATACATACAACACATCGTAGGCCTTGTTTCGATTGTAATGTCATACTGATCTTACTTCTAGTTTTTTTAGTATAAGTTATTTGACTAATGTTTTGTGGACTAGGGACGATACCTTCTTGTCACATGGATTAGTAACTTGTAAGCATATTAATTGGAGCTTGTTGTGAACTATCTTTAGTTTATATCTCCTTTTGTTTTATGGTTAATTTATTTCTTTTTTTACTTTAACTTTAATGCAAAACCAAACAACTAAAATAAAATAAATTATAACATTTATTAGCTATTTCTCACAATAAAAGGATGTAGAAACAAGAGGGGTGTACTTGCTTGGCAAACTGAAATTGTGGCTAAAATGATGTTTGGAATTGTGACCACAGTTTCAACCACGAAACAAAAACTGCGAAAATAATAAAGAACACCGAGATTGTTTACGCAATTCGACTTCAGTCTACGTCTGTGGGGGTCTTACCCAGAGCAATGATCCACTATCTTTCTCACAATACAACCAATGATTTAAGTCTTAGCATTGGTCTGACACTCATCAATTTAGCGGCTTTATCATTGTAGAAGGACTAGATCACCCTCCCACTAAGCTTCCCCCTCGAAAGCTTAGCTTTGCAACTTAAGAAACTCTTTTGATTGCTTACAAAATAATGCACACACACGTCCCTTACTTGAAAAAATAGTTCTCTATCAAACTCTCAGTCCTTCTTTAACCTAAACAAAACTTAAATAGTTTACTATTTAAGTTTTGTTTACATAAGAATTATAATCTAATCACTTATCTATAAATAATGTAACGCGTTATACTCGACCCGATCGCCAAGTCCAAGTATCGAATGTTACAATCAACCCAAATATCTTAACAAGGTTTCTAATCTGGTTTAATTACGTGCTTAGACAATTCTCAAATTTCAAAATTTAACTTCTACTTAACTCATATCATAATTAGAGCTTTGATACCTTAACATACCTAATAGTTATTTGAAAATTTAAAACTTGTACTCTAATGCAAACATCTCCAATTAATCCCAGATGCGTGGCCTCTAAAGTTGCCCTTGTATATACATGAAACAGCCACCGCTCCCAACACTAGTAATCTGGCGATGTCTGGCTTGGTCCCGCCACTCGATTCCCGAGTCTTCATCTACCCTGCTTGCTAACATCAAATTTCATAAGTTCATAAGAACTTAGTGAGATCCTGTGCATTGTATTCACAAAAGTCTTCTTAAAATTTAGAAAGAATGAAATTTTATACACAAAAGTAAACTCCCTAATTTTTTGTAGGAGAATTTGTAAACTTAGCTAGCATAACCAATGCCTTGTTTTCTCTGAGCTAACTGTCGGTGGACATACCCGCTAGCCATAACTATGTTCTATCAAATCCTACTTCTCACGAGTCTTGACCCTGTTTATCATTATTCTAGTCTCTCCTTATACTTTTCCTTGTATGTCTCATCACTAGATACCCGTAATTTCCATCACGGACTCAAAACACTTGTTGGAGTTTTAACCAAGACTTCACAATAGCTGCGAATCCTCTCCTTGGTCCCTTTAATCCATTCTGACCCCATAACGACTCGTCGTACTATTTCGACGATAATCCAATTTTCAACATAACCTATTCTTGATCCTTTTCTTAAATAAGGTCTCTTTCTAATATCCTTCTTATCGGGTTTGAACATGATACTTGGCCGATTGAATTAACACTCCCCCTTTTTTCCTGGCGGACTTAAACCCGCAATGTAACCCTCGAAGTACTCATTCACCTTAGTCTAATCTTTTAAGATACCCCAGTTAATGGGTATTCCCCAACGAACCATCTCCTGCTATATAGTTCTGATGGACTTTTGTTTCTTCCACTATTTTCTAATGGACTTTCTACTCAAGTAGTCGTCTGCGGACTTCCCATTTAAATTAGGCCCAACAAGCATCCACTTCTTTAGAAAAATTCTAGTGGATACTTCTACCAAAATAATCCTTGGTGGACTTACCTGACTTTGGCTGCCTCTTACCCGTAGACCCTTAGGATTAGAACTCATTTGTTCGTCTCACTATCATACCTAATATTGGTTTACTCACCAAACCCTGGCCGACTCATACTGGCTGATGCTTAAGTACCTAAAAGAAAAACATTCATTTCATTTCATCTGTCGCGCTAAAACCGCTTACATTATTTTCCTATTTTCGTCACAAATTTGGTGAATTCCCTCACTAATAGGCTTAGTCGCATTTTTAGACATTTCTACAAGATTTTATTATCTTCGTGGTTTGACGATTTCTCTTACTATCCCATTTACCAACGTTCTCATACATGCCAAGATCATTCTGTCTTATTACTCATTGTGCAAGTCTTACCATGACTTCTCTTTTCATGCCTTGGCGGGCTTCTTGTTTATTATCCTAGTGGACTCCATATGTTGCCATAGTCAAGCTATAGGCTTACACAATGTAACCCCATGTTTATTGTCCTGGCGGACTCCATATGTTTGCATAGCTGAGCTATGGTCTTACACAATGTAACCCCATATTATTGTTCTGGTGGACTCCATATATTGCCATAGCGGAGCTATTATCTTACACAATGTAACCCCATGTTTTTTGTCCTGGCAGACTCCATATGTTGCCATAGCCGAGCTATGGTCTTACACATTAAACCTCCTTCGGGGTGTCACACTATAGGACTTATAAACCATCGTCGCAATGTTGCTCCATAGAGTCGATAGACTGTCATCACGGTGTCTCTCTAGCGAGCCATTCGATTCCATTCCACAATGCTGCCCAAACTCCCTTGAATACCAATTTTAGTCCGTCCAATCCTCCATTTCACTGATTAATCCTAACTCTATCTACCCTGTTAGGGTAAATTCCTCTGTACTCTGTATACAATATATATACATCATCTCTTACATAACATACCAAACACTGATATTATAGGTAGTACGCCATATTTCAACATGCTAACAAACCAACATAGTGTACATCTATAGAGCATTCAAACAATCATTCAATCATTTCCACAACCTTATGCATGCATAGTTTTCTCATTCACCTAAATCATGTACAACTATGGATTTCAGACTACACTCAGCACAATCATCTAAACGAAACATATCTATAGCACAACCAGCAACATCTAGAGGGTTGTGAGAAGAGTACAAAACTCACCTGAATTCCCTTATCCTCGTCAGCTTAGCTTGTCCATACACCAAAGTCTCCTTCATCCTAGAAGCTAAACATGACAACCATATATCGGTTAAATCGAAGGCATTTAACCTCAAAACCGAGAATCCACTTTATAGAAACTTAATAAAAGATCCTACCCTCTCCATCTTCCTCAAATCCTCGAGTACAAAAGGATAAGAAAGCTTACCAACTCCCCAATTTCTCTACTTTCAGACTTCAGTTCTCATGAATGTGGCTCCATGCAGTGCTTTCCTAAGTTTTCCTCTTCTTCGGAACAGTTGAAGAAGACAATGCAAGTGAAAGGCAAATTTTTTAGACAGAATTGAGAAGAATTTCTTTTTGCAGAAACATCCATTCTCACCCATATATAGAAATCATATATGTGATCTCCCAAACTCTTTTAGCCAATCACCGCTAATCATTATGTCTCCCACTTTGGAACCAGTCGGTTCCATCCTAACCAAACCAGAATTGAAACTTAACTATTTACCTTATAGTTACAAAATTTTCCAAAATTCTTAGTAGAATTTGCAACTCTCCACTTTGCTCAATTAACTCCCAAAACTCCCTTTAATTGAAGTCCATAAAGAAATCTAGGTGTGACAAATAAGGTTAAAAATCAGCACAAGATATAACTTTCGTAAGAGTTTTGATTTAATCCAATGCCTTCAACACATGAAAAGTGACTTTCCTTGTTCAACAAGTAATTTTCCTTGGGCCGAAAGAAGTCAATCTTCAAGTCTTCAATTTCAACTCAATTGGTCTTTGGAACGACGAAAATGTGCAAGTGTACACAATCGCAACAAGTAATAAAGCGACAAGTAAATGTCGAGTTATCGTACCCACAGGGACTGTGAAAAGAATTATTTATGAATGCTATTTAAAACACTTTGTTGAAGAAAAATATTTTGTTTGAAGAGGGTGATTAAAAACTAAGATTTTAAACTAAGTAAACTAAATAAATAAATCTCAAATGCACGATTTCAAAATACGATTTTAATCAAGATGACATAATTGTGTTAGATTAATTACATTTCTTAACTTAGAATTATTAAACTCATGTTTATATTGTTACGAATAAATTCACGGTAACTCGGTAATTTGCTAACTTATGAACATACTCACCTACCAAAATCCATTCATCTCTTGACTATATCCCTATGTCAATTCAACCGATTAAACAAATCTTAATAGGCAAATATGTTATTGCACATACATACTTATTAAATCGAAATAATCTCTTGTACATATCCCTATGTCAATTCAAACAATTAATTAAATCTAATAAGCACATAAAAGACTATGTGAGGTAACAAAGTATCCCTACCTTGAAACAGTTTAATCACAATAATCTTGCAAGTTATGCAAGGCAAATGTATCGTCAGATACCATTGCTAATTTAACCCTCAGCTACCTTAGATGATTAAACATGCACTGATTAAGTATTGTGTTCATTAATTACAATTTCAATCCGTTTAAATAATTAATTCATTAGCTACCTCACAATTGTAATGCAAGAATAACTTAGTCATGATTTTACTTAATCAAGCATCTTACCGAGGCCTATAACAACATAAACACAATTTTAACAATTTTAACAAACGAAATGCAATCAACCTAACACGAATTAAATTCAAGCTAAATTGATTAAATTAACCATTCCAACAACATAAATATTCATAGATATGTTCATCATAACAACAACAAAAATTAAAGAGATAGGGAACAAGAATCAAATCCCGTGTTTCCCTTGGCTTGACTAGTTTGCTCCGTTCTTCCTTCTCCGTTGTCCTCGTCGACCAAGGCTGCTATGAACACTTAATTGCTGCTCCAAATGGCTGATGAATGCCCATTTTCCAAGAGGATAAATCGGCAAGAGAGCAAGGGAATTTGGAATGGAAATGAAGAGAGAAACTGGAGAGAAGAGGGAAAAGATGTGAATGCTTGAGATGTGTTTTAAATGACCAGCCTAAGGGGTTTTTATAGCTGAAGAGGGCTGCTAAAAATAGCTAAAATTATAATCCAAAGAGCCCTCCCTTGTCCGGCCACACATGTGGCAAGGTTGATAGTTTCAACTTTGCTAATTTAGGCTTGGGGCAAATCTATAAAGCCACCAATTGTGGAGGGGTTTGTTTGCAACTTGAACAAGTCTTCAAGGGCCTCTTTCCAAGCTAAATAATCAGCCAATAAGCTGATTTGGGTCAGCATATGGATGGTTTTGGGCTGTCCACTTCTTGATCGGTTCGGTTCACTCGGTTCGGCTCAACTGAACCACTTTTTCATAATTAATTAATAATAATTTATTTAATCCAAATTAAATTGGATATAAATTAAAATTAATTATATCATGAATTAATACACATAATTGGACCGACTTAGGCTGAAAATTAATTCACCTTGATACTTCAAATTGCTTCTCGATTTTGAACTTCTAGCAGTGTCTGCCGAGTCGTTTTTTGCCCTTTGTGCAAATCTGTCGAAAAATGATCAAAATTAATCAAAATTAATTATAAAATTAATTAAAATTCAACATGTTCATAATTTAAGTGCAATTTAATTATTTTTATAAAAAATAAATTATTTTTCGATAAGAATTTTATCAAACTGCATGAATTTAAGTTAAAAAGGGCATGAAAAAGTGTGTATATTTTTGTGTTTCCAGTCTTCATGTCTTGAGCTTTACTCATCCAAATATCTTCAAAATAAGTAGCCCAATGCTTTTTCTAGAACCTGCCAACTATTCAAATAGGAAAGTATAGCAATGAAATGGTGCTTTAAGTTGTGGCCATTGTCTCAACCATACAAGCAACCTCAAAATTAACCTTGCCTTCAAATGTGTCAACAAAGGCATAGCTATCATCAAACATATATATAAAGAAGTATCAATAAAAATACAATTATTTATAAGGGTTCATCTTTTCACTCTTCTCTTATAGCCTACATACAATAAATAATTAACAAAAAATTGAACAAGGTTGTTCGGTAAGGTTTTTTGTTTTCATTCTTTATATTTTTTTTTACGTTCTGATTATTGTAGATAATTATCTTAATTTATTCATTCCCTTTGAAAATAATTAAATATATTATATTTCGTTTATGGATGAAAATATAAATGCAATGACTAAATGTCTGTGTAGAAGATTAGAGTTTGCAAAAGATGTCCATCAATTGACCCAATGGATAAACGAATTTCAGATAAAGATGAGTGTTCAAATGTGATTGATTCATATGCTAATATAGGACAAGAAGTTACTCCATCAATTCATGCAAATTTATTAGAAGAAAGTGTTCCAAAAGTTGGCATGGAATTTAATTCGGAAAAAAGATGTTTATGATTTTTATAAAAAGTATGCCAAAAAGGTGGGATTTAGTATTTGAAGAAGTAAAGGGTATAGATGATGCGATCCCGGCCGCATCATGTCATGATACAATTCGACGACATCGGAATTGGCCCAAGCACGAGGGGCCCGAGTGCAAAATGAAGCTTTTAATTTTAGTTTGTTAATTTGGCTGTTGGAAAATAAGGATTTTTATCCATTTTAGTTATTTAGTTAAAATTAGTTTAAGTCTTTAATTATGTCATAATCTGAACATCTTTAATAAGGGTTTTAATTATGTCATAGTTTAGGACATCTTTAATATATGTTTTAAATATGTCTTAGTTTAGACGTCTTTAATACTTGTCTTTAGTTCAGACAAATTAAATTGTGTTTAAGCCGAGTTTAAATGTGTTTTTACAGGTTGTTCACATTGGCTGCTGATCATTCAAATACAAAGGGGCAGATTCAATGGTGCATGTGTTTGTTATTGGCCAAATTCAATGCAACATTCATATTCATGGACGTTTGGCAAGATGGGAGCTTAATGTGACCATTTGGTTCATGTTCATGTATGAGCTATATGCATGAACGTCCAAGGGGAAAGAATTCAGGAATTAATGCGGCACAATGAATGGTAACATGCATGCACATCATGGAGGATGAATCTACAAGATGCATGTAACTAGTTCATGAACCTACATGACATTAAAGTGCCTATTTATGAGAATGCATGTTCCATGCAAGTGCATGAACGAACCAAGGAGATGAATGAGACTTTTGGAGATCATACAAGGCACTTGAAGCTTTCTTCTATGCTAAGAATTCATGCACAACAAAGGGGGGAAGAATGTGACTCTTCAAGATAAAGTTCATGCATGAATATCATTCAATGAGGTGCATGAGCATCCAAATACATGCCAATACAAGGAATGAACGTCCATGAACCATCAAAAGGAAGGGACCAACCATTTATATGTATTTAAGGGAGTTCATGAATGTAATTAATCCTCATGTGTGAACATGTTAATGTCAAGTGTGAACCTGATTATGGTGTGTGTGAACACCATTAGATGCCGAATTTCAATAGGCATTTTAGAGCCTATAAATAGTTGTTTTTGTAAACATTTGAAGGTTACAAATTTTGACTCTTTTCATGAACATTATACCAATTGTGAGTTATTCAACTCCCTTTGTTCTTTTGTGACTCAATTGACTTATCAAGTTATTCTTGTGGCGTCAATCTAATTAGTTTGAACTTATCACTCTAACAAGTGTGGCGTTCACCCTTATACCGATTGGTTCCTATCTCCATATAGATAGTGGGTCACAGTTTACCTATTTTTCTATACACCTTAAGTGTTGTTATAAGTTTTGGGTCAATACTGTCCTATAGTATTGGTTCACTCTTCAACCTTAAGCCTAAAATATTCCATCCGAATTACCAACTTCAAAATATCCTTATCTTTGTTATTAGCCGAACCTTAGCCTTTACTATATTTAAAATACTAGAAATCCTTTGTTTTAAAACTTATACTTAGCCAATTGCAGCCTTAACTCCAAGAAGAATGATACTTCTCCATTTTACGATCGGGCAATCTAAACGACTCGAATCATCACCGAAGCGAGTTCGTATCAATAGACATGAATATGGTGAAAGGGTAAATAGGGTTTTCTATTATTTTTTCCAAGGCACTCGAATAAAGGATAAATGAGATGGTGATGTAAAATATCATTATCCAAAAATAAGATTCGAAGAAAGTTTCACGATTTAATGGTAAATTGCGAGTTACCAATTGTATTGTTGATCATACTCATGCATTAGCTTCTCCTTCTAAGCGTATGTTTCTAAGATCTCAAAGGACAACTAATTTTTCCCAAGTTGTTAAACTTGAAATATCTAATAACTCAAGACTAAAACCAAAAGAAAGTGTTGGATTTTTATCTAGAAATGTTGGCGGGGTTCAGAATCTTGGTTTTATTCCTAAATACTACAATAATTACTGGCATACGAGAAAAAAAAGTTGGAGATACTGACGGTGTATTAGAATATCTACAAAATATGCAATGTAACACCCCAAACTCGGCTTAGACGTTATGGCCGAATCTGGCGATGTCACATGATAGTGCTTTAGAAATCGTAATTACAATAATGCCCTTTTCGATATTTTAGGCTAACATCAAAACATGTTATTTATTCATTCATTATCCATGTTCCAAAACATTATACGTTGCGGAAGCTTTTAAAAATAATTTGCCAAGTTTGTGTGTATTTGATAAAACATTTGTTTATCTTGAAAACTTGCGTCTTATCCTACTGCTAGCAGTTCATAAATTAATAATCCCAAATTTTAAGCAAAAATCCGTAAAGGCCTTATTACATGAAATTTACTCAAATACAACCAAATCATAATTAATTAAAAATAAACCACAAAAGAAAATATCCAGAACCGTGGTCACCGTTGAGTCCTCCGCTACACCGATCCGTCTACTGCTGGGGATTACCTGAACAGATTAAACAGAAAAGGGTGAGTTTTCGCAAACTCAGTATGTAATCCCCACAGAAAACATACACACATAAATATCGATAACAAACATGATTTTCACGCTTTGGAGTGCAGCCCATTACAGAAACGGTGTGGACCTTAGCCCACTCAGATACAGAATCAGACATATTACGGGGCCTTAGCCCATTTCAGACAGAATATACAGAAAATAGAGTCCTACCCACCAGCCTCTACACACCAACTCCGTCCAACCCTACACACCATGTGGGGATAAAATCAACCCACCCAGCCTTACACACCATGTTGTACCGATTGCGGCACACAATCAGAGACTTGCAGCTGAGCTGCCAGATAAAAGGCTTAAGAGCCTTTTAGATACTTCCTCCAATCATAATCAACCCACCCCGATGCAATGCAACATACAAGAATGACATGCTATCATGCAATTAAAACTCATATATTCAGATCATCATACATGCTTAGTACAGAAATTAGACAGACAGATCATTCATTTAAGGGTCTAAGTATTGCTTACCGACCCTACGGTAGGTCCATAGTCGACTTGGGCGACCCGTGCAATCTTATAGAGTTTTTCAGAAAAATAGGCTCACACGCCCATGTGGCCCGCCCGTGTGGCCCAGTCGGCCCAAATTGGCCTTGGCCGTATGGATCACACGGTCTGGCCCAGAATCCCATACGCTCGTGTGGCCCACACGGCCTAATTGGTTGAGCCCGTGTATCGCACACGACCTCGCTCGGCCCTCACACGGCCGTGCGCACGGTCGTGTGGTGACTTACAGTCCTGCACACGGCCTACCACACGGGCGTGCGACAGTAAGGTTTTTGGCTTTCGTCGAAACCTCATTTTCTGCGTTTTTGGGTACACACCTGGTATCGAATCGATGCTAACGCAATTTCGAACCTATAATTGACATAATAACGCCCTTATTCAGTGACATCTTCCAAACTTTAATAGAAAAATTCCACGAGCAAAATCTCATAACAGTCAACAACGTTATCGAAACTTACCGGCGATGATCAGGACCTCTAACGCTTAACTCACGATAGCAGCACCCACCGAAACTTGATCTTTCCCTAATCGAAAAGAACCGAAATAGTCCCCTTTTAGCAAACTAACACGAAAGAGAAAGTAACAGCAAAGTAGTTACTTACCGATTAGTGTGAAACAGTCGAACGATTTGAAAACTATTACTAAAATCGAGAAGGGAAAATAGAGTAAAAATTTTGGCAGAGGAAAGGGGAACCCAACGTCTTTTGGGGAGGAGAGGTTTTGCAAAAAGAAAGGGAACCCGAAGTCTGACAACCCTCAAATCCCTTATTTTTCTCACCTTCTACTCCACTACTCAGTTTTCGAACCCAACTCAAACTCTTTGAATCGTGACAGACAAAAAATAATGCTCATTTTGTAACTCGAACACAAGACCTTTTCCCATCCCAACACTCCTCTTAACAACCAGACTAGCAGGCCTATTCTGACAAGTTCTTACAATTAATTACTTATAAGCCTACTAACCGAAGTTTGGGCTTTATTCATAAAAATACCAAAATTTACCCAAGTTGAGACTTGAACTTGGGACCTCTTACACACACCCAGAACACATAGCCACTGAAGCAGATACACAATTGTGTGATAATTTTACAAAAGCCGAAGTTACAGAAAAATCAGGGCGTTACAACTCTACCCTCTAAAAGAAATTTCGTCCACGAAAATTTACCTGATCAGAAGAGGTGAGGATACTGCTGACGCATCGCATCCTCCGGCTCCCAAGTGGCCTCCTCAGTGCTATGATTCTGCCACAGCACCTTCACTAAGGGGATAGACTTCCTTCGAAGCACTTTAATGTCGCGATCCAGAATTTTAACTGGCTCTTCCTCAAATGTCAAATCTGGTCTAACCTCAATGTCCTCAATAGGAACAACATGCGTGAAATTAGAGCGGTAGCGTCTCAACATTGAGATGTGGAACACATCATGAATACGATCCAACTCCGAAGGAAGATCCAACTGGTAGGTGACTGGCCCCACTCGCTTCAGAATATGGTACGGCCCAATAAACCGATGGCTTAGCTTACCCTTGCGACCGAACCTCAAGACCTTCTTCCATGGCGAGACCTTGAGAAAAACTAAGTCCCCCACGGAATACTCAATATCCTTTCTCTTCAGATCAGCGTAGGATTTCTGCCTATCAGATGTCGCTTTCAGACGATCCCAATCAACCGGACCTTATCTTCAGTTTCAGAAACCAATTTCGGACCCAGAACACGTCGCTCACCTAACTCAGTCTAACATAAGGGAGTGCGACACTTACGACCGTACAAGGCCTCTAAGGTGCCATCTGGATACTAGACTGAAAACTATTGTTATAGGCGAACTCTACCAATGGCAAATACTCCTCCCAACTACCTCAAAAATCTATAACACAGCTCCTCAACATATCTTCCAGTACTTGAACCACCCTCTCCGACTGACCATCTGTCTGTGGATGGAAAGTAGTACTGAAGTCCAACCTTGAACCCAGAGCCTCATGCAACTTCTTCCAGAACCGAGACGTGAAGCGAGGATCCCTATCAGAGATGATCAAAAAAGGAACCCCATGCAGCCTCACTATTTCAGATACATAGAGCTTAGCTAACTTCTGGAGAGAAAAGTCTGTCCTGACCGGAATGAAGTGAGCAGACTTGGTCAATCGATCCACGATGACCCAGAAAGAATCCTTCTTAGTGGGTCTGAAAGGCAACCCACTAACGAAGTCCATAGTTACTCGCTCCCATTTCCACATCGGAATCTTTACATGCTGTAGCAACCCTGAAGGCAACTGATGCTCAGCCTTAACTTGTTGACAAGTTAGACAACGAGCCACGAAGTCTGTGACCTCACGCTTCAATCCTGGCCACCAGTATAACTCTCACAGATCTCGGTACATTTTATTCCCACCGGGATACATAGCGTAAGAGCTACTATGCACTTCCCTCAGAATCGACTGTCTTAAATCCTCATCCTTCGGTACACAGATCCGACCGCAGAAACAAAATACCCCATCACTATTAATTCCAAAATCCATAGTATCCCCATTCTCAACCTGACGAAACCTCAACTCAAGAGACTTATCCCCCATCTGTTTACCTCTGATCTGATCAATCCACGTAGGCTTAACCTGAAGCTCCGCTAATAGACTCCCATCGTCGAATAAACTGAGTCGAGCGAACATCGCTCTCAGATCAGTCATCGCCCTACGGCTCAAAGCATCTACCACCACATTAGCCTTACCAGGGTGGTACTCAATGGTGCAGTCATAATCCTTAAGCAGTTCAACCCATCTACGCTGCCTAAGATTTAACTCCTGGGTGAGGAGATATTTGAGGCTCTTGTGATCAGTGTAGATAGTACAATTCTCACCGTACAGATAGTGCCTCTAGATTTTCAAAGCGAAGATTACTGCTGCCAACTCCAAATCATGCGTAGGATAGTTAGCCTCATGCATCTTGAGCTGACGAGACGCATAAGCTACCACTTTACCATCCTGCATCAGAACGCAACCCAGAACCACATGCGACGCATCACTGTATACCACGAAATTCTTTCCCGATTCAGGCTGTATCAGAACTGGAGCTTACGTCAAAACAGATTTGAGCTTCTCGAAGCTCTCTTGTTGCTTATCGGTCCAGACAAAGGGAAATTCCTTACGCAGAAGCTTGGTCAATGGTGCTGCGATCAAAGAGAACCCTTCTACGAGGCGTCGATAGTCACCCTAGCCCCAGAAAGCTGCGGATTTTAGACACATTCTTTGGCTATTTCCAATCCAGCACCGCCTCAATCTTATGAGGATCAACACAAAGCCCCTCTGCAAAAACTACATTTGTCAAGTAGTTTCGACGTTCTCCAATCACCACTACCTTGTCGTCCTTCTCGGTTCTCAACACATCCCTTTTTGTTGCGCAGTCCAGACTTACTCGATGCTTGACCAGCCAGTCCATTCCCAGAATCAAATCGAACTCCTCGAATGGAAGCTCCATCATATCAGCCAAAAATATTGTCCTCTGAACCTCTAACGAGACGTCTCAATATAATTTACTAACCCAGATAGATTGCCCCAACGGACTCACAACAGTTACCTCACTCGAAGTACTCTCAACCAGAATCCCCAGAGTTTCAGACACAGAGCTAGCTACGTAAGAGTGTGTAGAGCCTATGTCTATCAATGTAGTGTAGGGTACATTAAAAATTAAGAATGTACCCATAATGACGTCCAGAGCATCACCATCCTCTCGGTGACGTGCAACATAAACCAGTACAGGCCACCTCTCCTCAGTAGGTCTCGCACCTCTGCCTGGTGATCTCTGTCCTCGGCCCATGCCATTACCACCCCTGGCCTGACCTCGGTGCCTAGGTGGCTGCTGAGCTACTCTCGGTGGCTGCGCAGTACCAGTACCCACAGCTTGCATCTGATCAGTCCTCAGTGGACAATCCCGAACACGATGCTCAGTCGACCCACATCTCAAACATGCCCCAGTCGTCCTCCAATACTCGCCCGGATGGCGTCTACCACAGTGCCCACACAGCGCCACCCCAGCAGGTGCAACAGGAGGCCCAACTCTCACTGGCCCATTCGGTCTGGCCTTTTTCTTAGGCCTCATCACAGAATCGAGGGCTCTGATTCCCTCTTATTCTTTCCTTTCTTGCGGTTCTAGCGCTCAGCGCGCTTAACCTCCTCGGTGATCTTCGCCTTATCAACCAGAGTAGAAAAATTACGCTCTCTCTGTGGAGCTATCAAAACCCCTGGGTTGTCCTTGAGTCCATCCTTGAAATGGACACAGTGCTCATACTCAGTCGCCACCATGCTCCGGGCATAACGGCTCAGTCTCAGAAACTCGGCCTCATACTCAGCCACAGAATGGTCTCCTTGGGTGAGATTAAGGAACTCACGCCTCCTAGCATCGATGTAGTTGGCACCCACATATTTACTCTGGAAAGCCGTCTTAAAGTAGTCCCAAGTCAATCGGTCGGGCTGAGTGCCCTCCTTAACAGTCAGCCACCACTGGTACGCTTCATCGCGAAGCAGAGAGACAGCCCTCTTAAGCTTCTGCTCAGCGGTAAAGTCCAAATCATCCATGATTCTCTCTGTGGCCTCCATCTAGTACTCGGCCACGCTTGGGGCAACTCTAGTGAGGCCCCTGAATAATTCGACTCTATTAGACTGGAGTCGTTCCGTAACCGACCCACGGCCCCTAGATCCGATGTTGGGCCCAGCGACCCTTTCTAAAATCTGTAACATGGCTCGAGATAGTTCGTCATCCCCAGCCTCACGATTATGAGACCCAGTCTCTATAGCAGATGAGATCGGCATCTCGCTCGTATAAAGATTAGGTAAATTTTTAGATGCGGAGGACCCAGCTCGAGCCCCACTACGGCCTCTACAACGGCCTCTAATACCCCGTCCGCGGATACCTCGTGCGCTCATCGTAATTTCAGGATTTATCTGTATTAACAGATTTATACATTAGTTACAGTTCCAATATTTAGTAACACATGTTTTATGCAGAATAGTATCAGAAGCTTAGAGTTCGTTATCGCGGATCACAGTTTTACTAGGATTTTCAATTTCGCTACAGTTTTCAGTTTACACTACCTAAAGTGTTTCAGTACAGTATACTACCTAAGGCTATCTCGAGCATGCAAGTAGTATTTCAGACAAATTTAAACAGAATTCAGAACACTTATAGGATCGGTGCTGGAGACTCGGTGTACCACATACTCATTCCAAAATGATTTAAATCATTTAAAAATCATTTCAGAAAAACCATTAAAAAAACCCAAACCACGACCGAGTTTTGTAACATTGCTCTGATACCACTAAATGTAACACCCCAAACCCGGCCTAGATGTTATGGTTGAATCTGGCGATGTCACATGATAGTGCTTTAGAAATCGTAATTACAATAATGCCATTTTTGATATTTTAGGCTAACATCAAAACATGTTGTTTATTCATTCATTATCCATGTTCCAAAATATTATACGTTGAGAAAGCTTTTAAAAACAATTTGCCAAGTTTGTGTGTATTTGATAAAACATTTGTTTATTTTGAAAACTCGCGTCTTATCCTACTGCTAGCAGTTCATAAATTAATAATCCCAAATTTTAAGCAAAAATCCGTAAAGGCCTTATTACATGAAATTTACCCAAATATAACCAAATCATAATTAATTAAAAATAAACCCTAAAAGCAAATATCTAGAACCGTGCATCTTGAGCTGACGAGACGCATAAGCTACCACTTTACCATCCTGCATCAGAACGCAACCTAGAACCACATGCGACACATCACTGTATACCACGAAATTCTTTCCCGATTCAGGCTGTATCAAAACCGGAGCTTACGTCAAAATAGATTTGAGCTTTTCGAAGCTCTCTTGTTGCTTATTGGTCCAGACAAAGGGAAATCCGTTACGCAGAAGCTTGGTCAATGCTGCTGCGATCAAAGAGAACCCTTCTACGAAGCATCGATAGTCACCTGCTAGCCCCAGAAAGCTGCAGATTTCAGACACATTCTTTGGCTGTTTCCAATCCAGCACCGCCTCAATCTTACGAGGATCAACACGAATCCCCTCTGCAGAAACTACATTCGTCAAGTAGTTTCGACGTTCCCCAATCACCACTACCTTGTCGTCCTCCTCGATTCTCAACACAACCCTTTTTGTTGCGCAGTCCAGACTTACTCGATGCTTGACCAGCCAGTCCATTCCCAGAATCAAATCGAACTCCTCGAATGGAAGCTCCATCAGATCAGCCAAAAATATTATCCTCTGAACCTCTAACGAGACGTCTCTATATAATTTACTAACCCAGATAGATTGCCCCAACGGACTTACAACAGTTACCTCACTCGAAGTACTCTCAACCTAATCCCCGAGTTTGGCACACGAGCTAGCTACGTAAGAGTGTGTAGAGCCTATGTCTATCAATGTAGTGTAGGGTACATTAAAAATTAAGAATGTACCCGTAATGACGTCTAGAGCATCACCATCCTCTCGGTGACGTGCAACATAAACCAGTGCAGGCCACCTCACCTCAGTCGGTCCCGCACCTCTGCCCGGTGATCTCTGTCCTCGGCCCATGCCATTACCACCCCTGGCCTGACCTCGGCGCCTAGGTGGCTGTTGAGCTACTCTCGGTGGTCGCCACGATGCATGCACCGCACTTGCATCCGATCGATCCTCGATGGACAATCCCGAACATGATGCTCAGTCGACCCACATCTCAAACATGCCCCAGTCGTCCTCCAATACTCGCCCGGATAGCATCTACCATAGTGCCCACATAGCGCCACCCTAGCAGGTGCAACAGGAGGCCCAACTCTCACTGGCCCATCCGGTCTGGCCTTTTTCTTAGGCCTCATCACAGAATTTGAGGGCTCCGATTCCCTCTTATTCTTTCCTTTCTTGCGGTTCTGGCACTCAGCGCGCTTAACCTCCTTGGCGATCTTCGCCTTATCAACCAGAGTAGAAAAATCACGCTCTCTCTGCGGAGCTATTAGAACCCGTAGGCTGTCCTTGAGTCCATCCTTGAAATGGACACAGTGCTCATACTCAGTTGCCACCATGCTCCGTGCATAACGGCTCAGTCTCAAAAACTCGACCTCATACTCGGCCACAGAACGGTCCCCTTAGGTGAGATTAAGGAACTCACGCCTCCTAGCATCGATGTAGCTGGCACCCACATATTTACTCTGGAAAGCCGTCTTAAAGTAGTCCCAAGTCAATCGATCGGGCTGAGTGCCCTCCTTAACAGCCAGCCACCACTGATACGCTTCATCGCGAAGCAGAGAGACAGCCCCCTTAAGCTTCTGCTCAGCGGTAAAGTCCAAATCATCCATGATTCTCTCTGTGGCCTCCATCTAGTACTCGGCCATGCTCGGGGCAACTCCAGTGACACCCCTGAATAATTCGATTCTATTGGACTGGAGTCATTCTGTAACCGACCCACGGCCCCTAGATCCGATGTTGGGCCCAGCGACCCTCTCTAAAATCCGTAACATGGCTCGGGATAGTGCGTCATCCCCAGCCTCACGATCATGAGACCCAGTCTCTATAGCAGATGAGATCAGCGTCTCACTCGTATAAAGATTAGGTAAATTTTCAGATGCAGAGGACCCAGCTCGAGCCCCCTACGGCCTCTACCACGGCCTCTAATACCCCATCCGCGGATACCTCGTGCGCTCATCGTAATTTCTGTAATTTATCTCAGATTATGATTTATGCATTAGTTACAGTTCCAATATTTATTAACACATGTTTTATGCAGAATAGTATCAGAAGTTCAGAGTTCGTTATCACGGATCGCAGTTTTACTACGATTTTTAATTTCGCTACAGTTTTTAGTTTACACTACCTAAAGTGTTTCAGTACAGTATACTACCTAAGGCTATTTCGAGCATGCAAGTAGTATTTCAGACAAATTTAAACAGAATTCAGAACACTTATAGGATCGGTGCTGGAAACTCGGTGTACCACATACTCATTCCAAAATGATTTAAATCATTTAAAAATTATTTCAGAAAAACCATTAAAAAACCCAAACCACAGCCGAGTTTTGTAACCTTGCTCTAATACCACTAAATGTAACACCCCAAACCCGGCCTAGATGTTATGGCTGAATCTGGCGATGTCACATGATAGTGCTTTAGAAATCGTAATTACAATAATGCCATTTTCGATATTTTAGGCTAACATCAAAACATGTTGTTTATTCATTCATTATCCATGTTCCAAAACATTATACGTTGCGGAAGCTTTTAAAAACAATTTGCCAAGTTTGTGTGTATTTGATAAAACATTTGTTTATTTTGAAAACTCGCGTCTTATCCTCATCACATGCTTGATTCATAAATTAATAATCCCAGGTTTTAAGCAAAAATCCGTAAAGGCCTTATTACATGAAATTTACCCAAATATAACCAAATCATAATTAATTAAAAATAAACCCTAAAAGCAAATATCTAGAACCGTGGTCACTGCCAAGTCCTCCACTGCACCGATCCGTCTCATCACTGGGGATTACTCAACAGATTAAATGGAAAAGGGTGAGTTTTCACAAACTCGAGTGTGTAATCCCCACGTAAAATATACACACACGTAAATATCGATAATGCACATGATTTTCACGGTTCGGTCCGAGCCCATTACGAGAAATCTGTGTGGACCTTAGCCCACTTAGATATAGAATCAGACATATTACGGGGCCTTAGGCAATTTCAGACATAATATACAGAAAATAGAGTCCTACCCACCAGCCTCTACACACCAACTCCGTCCAACCCTACACACCATGTGGGATAAAATCAACCCACCCAAATTTACACACCATGTTGTACCGATTATGCACACAATAAGAGATTTGCAATCGAGTGCGGATAACAAAGCTTAAGAGCCTTTCAGATACTTCCTCCAATCATAATCAACCCACCCC
This sequence comes from Gossypium sturtianum, assembly GCA_025698515.1. Classification (NCBI taxonomy): domain Eukaryota; kingdom Viridiplantae; phylum Streptophyta; class Magnoliopsida; order Malvales; family Malvaceae; genus Gossypium; species Gossypium sturtianum. Next base: position 105,281,617 of record CM046953.1, read on the forward strand.
GATGCAATGCAACATACAAGAATGACATGCTATCAAGCAATTAAAACTCATATATTCAGATCAGCATACATGCTTAGTACAGAAATCAGACAGACAGATCATTCATTTAAGGGTCTAAGTATTGCATACCGACCCTACGGTAGGTCCACAGTCGACTTGGGCGACCCGTGCAACCTTACAGATTTTTTCAAAAAAATGGGCTCACACGTCCATGTGGCCTGCCCGTGTGGGCCCACACGCCCGTGTGGCCCACTTGGCCCAATTTGGCCTTGGCCGTGTGGATCACACGGCCTGGCCCAAAATCCCACACACCTGTGTGGTTCACCCGTGTGGGCCCACATGCCCGTGTGAACCTCTAACGCTTAACTCACGATAGCAGCACCCACCGAAACTTGATCTTCCCCTAATCGAAAAGAACCAAAACAGTCCCCCTTTAGCAAACTAACACGAAGGAGAAAGTAATAGCAAAGTAGTTACTTACCGATTAGCGTGAAACAGTCGAACGATTTGAAAACTAATGCTAAAATCGAGAAGGGAAAACAGAGTAAAAATTTCGGCAGAGGAAAGGGGAGCCCAACGTCAGAAAGTTTTTGGGGAGGAGAGGTTTTGCAAAAAAAAAAGGGAACCCAAAATCTGACAACTCTCAAATCCCTTATTTTTCTCACCCCCTACTCCACTACTCAGTTTTCGAACCCAACTCAAACTTTCTGAATCGTGACAGACAAAAAATAATGCTCATGTTACAACTCGAACACAAGACCTTTTCCCATCCCAACACTCATCTTAACTACCAGACCAGCAGGCCTATTCTGACAAGTTCTTTCAATTAATTACTTATAAGCCTACTAACCAAAGTTTGGGCTTTATTCATAAAAATACCAAAATTTACCCAAGTTGAGACTTGAACTTGGGACCTCTCACACACACCCAGAACACATAGCCACTGAAGCAGATACACAATTGTGTGATAATTTTACAAAAGCCGAAGTTACAGAAAAATCGGGGCGTTACATACAACATGATGATCCACATTTTTCTTATACCATTCAGGTCGATCTTAATGACTTCATAACAAATATTTTCTGGAAAGATGGTAGGATGAAATTAGATTATGAGTCATTTGGAGATGTGGTATGTTTTGATACTACATATAAAAAAATAAAGAGGGTAGACCTTTTGTATTATTTGTTGGTATTAACCATCATAAGAAAAATGTCATCTTTGTTGTATTATGAAACATGTAATGCATTTATCTGGTTATTCTATTCATTTTTGAAAGCATTGTCAAGGAAAAAGCTAGTTACGATTCTTACATATCAAGATGTTGCAATGGTAAAAGCTCTTGCATCATAGTGTGTAACACCCCAAACCCGGCCCAAACGCTACAACCAGATCTGGTATGTCACTTAAGAGATTTTACATAACATGTCGCATTTTGGAAGACAGTTACTAGGTTTACACCTTTATTTCGAAAGCTTAATAATTCATTAAAGTATAAAATATTAAGTTACCAATTATCTTGGTAGATTTTAAATAAAAAAAAATGAAATTTCATGCAAGTCTTAACTTAATTGAAAACGTAAAACTTAAAACCCAGTAATAAAAGCCCAACAAAATCCCAAGACATAAATGGTAGTCTAGTGGCCCATGGCCATATTACAAGGAAATTTGAACCCATTAATTAAATGAAAGTAAAAAATTAGACTAAGTCTTTTTGCTGAATTCTCAAAGCTCTGTCGCATGGCCACTTTGCTCTCCTCTCCAGCCTGGTCCGACGCCCTAAGTGTCACCTGAGATGGTTAAAATTAAAGGGTGAGTCGCGAGACTCAGTGTGCAACCCTCATGCACCATTAGATTTGGGATTTAGCCCCATAAAATAGAATAATCAAAATATAAATAACAAAAATAATATGCAAAGCCCAACCCATATCCTAGGTGTCCATCCGCTACATGCCCCGCACCCGACCCATTCACACCATTGGAGATTTCTACAATCAACCCACACCGCTACACGCCTTGATGGCGATCGTGTTTGCTCATCATCGATCATGGCCGTAGCCACTACAATAGATCACGGCAGGCTTCTACAACAGATCATGGTAAGGAACCGCTACAATGCATCACGGTAAAAACCGCTAAACATATAACTTTCTCCTTTCATCAAACCCAACCCATGCAATCACATAAAATCGATACTTATAACATTTAATCGGATCATTTACTAACCTCGGTGATTTGCTTTACCCTCTTTGGGTTCCTGTTAATATGCCTGGGGTTTCTGCATTTAACAAAACATGTAATACTTATTTTCATATATTAATCAAATGATCTAGATGGTGTGGAGAATTACACACCGATATTGCGAAATCCAATATTCTTAGTCGATGTCCTTGCTATCCGGATCTATTATCCTCAATCTATAGCCTTGCTTAAAAGCCGAACAATTGCAAAAATAGGCCTCTCCTATATTCTACCATGGTTAGTATTCTACCCGATTATATATATATAAATAAACAAATCCTCTTAACTTGAAATCCCGAAAGTAACACGATTCTATAACTTAGAGATCTATGCGATTGGCCTCCTTCTTCAAATCTCGGATGCCGAAAAGAAAGAGTGAAATAAGAGATTAGTTTCTAATAGCCATTCGACTAAGGACTTTTGAAAAGCCTAAGAACATTGAAATCCTAAAATCAATACTTACCTATTGTTTCCTTCAAGATTCGGCACAAGCAAACTCCTTTGAAGAGAATTCGGAACTTCAGAAGTGAGATCTAAGAATTTCTGGCTTTTAGAAGATGTACGAATTTAAGAGATGGCTAAGAGAGATTCGGCAAATGAATATTAAGGAGAAGAATAGAATAATAGAGATGTGATTTCAGCTTTTAGGGATTAAAAGAATAATAACAATAGAGGTTAAAAGATTCGGCCAACCAGGAAATTTTAGAGAGGAAGAAATGGTGAAGAAGATGGTAATTTTCGGCTTTTGAGAGGAAGAAGATGAGAAAATAAAATAAAAGAGAGGCTTCAAAATTTCTGTACACCCTCTTTATATAGAAAACCGATTCCTCCCTTTAGCAGAGATTGATTTTCGCCAACACCGCCACACATGATAGCTCCTATCCCTTTTCCCTTATCTTAATCTGTTATCTCCTCAAAAATAGCCTTTATCTGCTTATTATCCTTAAAGACTAAATTCCTAAATAATAGCCTTTATCTGCTTATTATCCACACAAAATAAATATAATAAGATTCCCAAAAAAATAGCCTTGTGCCGTCCCCCTTACTCAATTAAGTGCAAATCTAGCCCTATAACTTGGGCTTCAAGCAACCAAAAATTTGGGCCTTCCTCATGCACTAGTGACGCCACTTATAGCTCACCTTATCGTGTTCTCTAGTAGCCTGTGGGCCACGAGCCCAATATGTCAATTAAACTACTACAACTTCAATTTAAGCCCTTAGAGTGTCTAAACAAAATATTTAAAACAAGGCCTCACCCAATTTGAGCCCCAATTGTACCTCAAATTCTCAAATTAATATTTTAAGCATCCAAACACATAAAATGCACAGACCCAATTATTCGGATGTTACAGCTTCTACCCCTCTTAAAGAAATTTCGTCCTCGAAATTTCCAACTAACTAGTAATCGTACTACCATGCTTTCACTTTGCACTCTAATTTCTAAAGCCAATAAAATAAAAATAAACACTTAGTATATTATGGTAGGGTGCGCACCATTGTTCGCATCTCAGGCGTTTCTTCCCCTTGGCGATGTGCTTTGCATAGACCAACGCTGCCTCGCCTCGCCAAAGATAACTCGCACCTCTACCGGTGCTCCACAACCGCGTTCACTACCATTATCGCCCGGCTTGTCTCGCGCCTCTTGGTGGTTGTTGATCACCTCTCCCACTGATCGTAACCTTGTCCCGCTGGTGCATCCGATCCATCCGAGGATAGTCCTTAATCGGATGTCCCGTGGATCCACACCTAAAGCATCCACCGGTTTTCATTCTCGCACTCCCCATAATCGTCCTCCCACATGTTGGACATGCTCAATTCTCGACCGTCGAGCACGAGTAGCCCATCGCCCCTAGGCCTTTTCTGATAATTCCTAGATGCTCCTGACTGCTCGAAACTTCTCTTACTCTTACTCCTATCCTTATCCCTTTCTTGTCTCTCGACCCGTTTCACTTCCTCAGCTATTTTAACCTTATCTACCAAAACAGCAAAAACTCTCTCCCGTTGCGGTGCTATCAGAACCCTTAACTCATTCCTCCGATTAGCGTTTACCTGATTAAGAATTTTATGGATTATTAGTTTTCTTTCACTAGTTAACCACTAACAGTCTTATGAATAATAGTTTTAAGAGTGGTTCTTTCGAATTTGCATTCACAATACAATCTCAAGTTTGTAACCTCTAACTAAAATAAAACACATACATCATACAAAAATCATCCAAGCACTTACATTCTTCACGTAAAGGTGTTTTTGTTGATTCACTACCCAGGGGTATTTTCGTAATTTCATCCTATAGGGGTATTTTTGTAATTTTTCATAATAAAGTTCCTTGTTGATTTCGTGAAGTGAGGGTATTCTGGTAATTTTACAATCTGGGGGTATTTTGGTAATTTTAAAATCTGGGGGTATTTTAGTAATTTTGAAATTCGGGGGTATTTCGGTAATTTTGCAAATCAGGGGTAATTTGGTAATTTTGCAAATCAGGGGTAATTTGGTAATTGTACAAACCAGGGTATTTTGGTTATTTGATAAAACGAGGGTAGGTTGGTAATTTTTTCTAACCGTGATATTTCGATGTTGTTGTTGTTGTTGTTTTTTCAAACAGTACTTTGGGGAAAAATCTAGTTTCACTGGTCCAAGGTTACTCTTATAAACATGAGATTTTTGGGTAAATTTTCAAAACATAGGTATTTTACAAATTCATGGTGGTTGGTAGTTTTCACAAATCAAATGTATTTTGAAAATTTTGCAAAACTTGAGAAATTTTCTTTTTTTCAAACTAGGGTGGTGGTCCCTTTCTGGTTTTAATTGTAAGGTTTAGCCCATCAACAAGTCCTCGTAACTAGGGTGAATAGTCACCACGCACTGCAGTAGGATTCTAGTGAAGAGGAGGTGAGTCGCTAGGATCGCTTAAGTACCAAGCTCTCCCCTGAATCCACTCCTAGACATGCGTATGCCCATTGCCACACCCTAACTTGGCTAAGGTGAACAGTCACTACGCACTGGTAGGATTCCAGTGAAGAGGAGGTGAGTCACTAGGGCTCGCTTAAATACTGTGCTCTTCCGATCCAATCCTAGACATGCGTATGCTGTTACCACACCCTAGTCTTGCGGCTCGTTCACGGGTTTGTTTAGTGAAGTTAAGTCTTATGAGATTTTAAGAGTTGTTTCAAAGCAAGGCCTAAAGTCCATCAAGTTCTAATCTAACTAATCTCACGTCCCATAAAGCCCATCAAGCCCACATATATTATATCACACAATGGTTCGAATACTTACAGCGGACTTGGGCGAGACGCAGTGCCATCTTGAGCTAACAGACACAGTATAAATATGCATGTTTTGAAAACCCAACTTTAGGAAACGTTTTGAGCCCAAAACCCCAGAGCCGAGTTTTGAACTGGGCTCTGATACCAATTTGTAACACCCCAAACCCGACCCAAACGCTACAACCGGATCTGGTATGTCACTTAAGAGATTTTACATAACATGTCGCATTTCGGAAGATAGTTACTAGGTTTACACCTTTATTTCGAAAGCTTAATAATTCATTAAAGTATAAAATATTAAGTTACCAATTATCTTGGTAGATTTTAAATTAAAAAAACCGAAATTTCATGCAGGTCTTAACTTAATTGAAAACGTAAAACTTAAAACCCAGTAATAAAAGCCCAACAAAATCTCAAGACATAAATGGTAGTGTAGTGGCCCATGGCCTTATTACAAGGAAATTTGAACCCATTAATTAAATGAAAGTAAAAAATTAGACTAAGTCTTTTTGCTGAATTCTCAAAGCTCTGTCGCATGGCCACCTTACTCTCCTCTCCAGCCCGGTCCGATGCCCTAAGTGTCACCTGAGATGATTAAAATTAAAGGGTGAGTCGCGAGACTCAGTGTGCAACCCTCATGCACCATTAGATTTGGGCTTTAGCCCCATAAAATAGAATAATCAAAATATAAATAACAAAAATAATATGCAAAGCCCAACCCATATCCTAGGTGTCCATCCGCTACACGCCCCGCACTGCGACCATTCACACCATTGGGGATTTCTACAATCAACCCACACCGCTACACGCCTTGATGGCAGTCATGCTGCTCACCATCAGATCATGGCCGTAGCCACTACAACAGATCACGGTAGAAGCCGCTACAACAGATCACGGTAAGGAACCGCTACAACAGATCACGGTAAAAACCGCTACAACATATAACTTCCTCCTTTCATCAAACCCAACCCATGCAATCACATAAAATCAGTATACTTATAACATTTAATCAGATCATTTACTAACTTGGTGATTTGCTTTACCCTCTTTGGGTTCTCGTTAATATGCCGGGGTTTCGGCATTTAACAAAACATGTAATACTTATTTTCATATATTAATCAAACAGATCTAGATGGTGTGGAGAATTACACACCTGATATTGCAAAATCCAATATTCTTAGTCGATGTCCTTGCTATCTGGATCTATTATCCTCAATCTATAGCCTTGCTTAAAAGCCAGAACAATTGCGAAAATAGGCCTCTCCTATATTCGGCCATGGTTAGTATTCTACCCGATTTTATAAATATAAATAAACAAATCCTCTTACCTTGCAATCCCGAAAGTAACACGATTCTATAACTTAGAGATCTATGCGATTGGCCTCCTTCTTCAAATCCCGGAATGCCAAAAAGAAGAGTGAAATAAGAGATTATTTTCTAATAGCCATTCGACTAAGGACTTTTGAAAAGCCGGAAGAACATTGAAATCCCGAAATCAATACTTACCTATTGTTTCCTTCAAGATTCGGCACAAGCAAACTCCTTTGAAGAGAATTCGGTAACTTCAGGAAGTGAGATCTAAGAATTTCGGCTTTTAGAAGATGTACGAATTGAAGAGATGGCTAAGAAAGATTCGGCCAATGAATATTAAGGAGAAGAATAGAATAATAGAGATGTGATTTCAACTTTTAGGGATTAAAAGAAGAATAACAATAGAGGTTAAAAGATTCAGCCAACCAGGAAATTTTAGAGTGGAAGAAATGGTGAAGAAGATGGTGATTTTCGGCTTTTGAGAGGAAGAAGATGAGAAAATAAAATAAAAGAGAGGCTTCAAAATTTTGGCACACCCCCTCTTTATATAGAAAACCGATTCCTCCCTTTAGCAGATTGATTTTCTACCAACACCGCCACACATGATAGCTCCTATCCCTTTTCCCTTATCTTAATCATTATCTCTTCAAAAATAGCCTTTATCTGCTTATTATCCTTAAAGACTAAATTCCTAAATAATAGCCTTTATCTGCTTATTATCCACATGAAATAAATATAATAAGATTCCCAAAAAAAATAGCCTTGTGCCGTCCCCCCTTACTCAATTAAGTGCCGAAATCTAGCCCTATAACTTGGGCTTCAAGCAACCAAAAATTTGGGCCTTCCTCATGCACTAGTGACGCCACTTATAGCTCACCTTACTGTGCCCCTAGCTGCTGGGCCATGAGCCCAATATGTCAATTAAACTACTACAACTTCAATTTAAGCCCTTAGAGTGTCTAAACAAAATATTTAAAACAAGGCCTCAGCCCAATTTGAGCCCCAATTGTACCTCAAATTCTCAAATTAATATTTTAAGCATCCAAACACATAAAATGCATAGACCCAATTATTCAGGATGTTACATAGTGGCCCAAAACAATTCCTCGATTATGTGTGTGGCATATGTACTAGAATGCAGCTAAGCATCTTAGTGATGTTTTTGAGAAATTTAGTAGTTGTGTTTATGATAATGATCAAGAGGAAAACTTTCTAAATGCATGGAATCAAATGCTTGCAAAGTATAATTTGGAGAACAACAGTTGGCTATAAAAACAATTTGAGTTGAGAGAAAAATGGGCTTTAGTTTATGGATGACAAACATCCTGGGCAGATATGTTCACTACTCAAAGGAGTGCGAGTACGCATAACCAAATAAAAAATTATGTCTATTATAATTATGATTTGCTACGTATCTTTCATCACTTTGAAATATTTTTGGTTGATAGACACTACGAGGAATTGAAAGCTGATTACAAGGACACTCAAAGCAAGCCATCTCTCTACACCTAGTGGAGATACTCAAACATGTAGTAGATGTGCATACTTCAACAATTTTTTTAAATAAAAATTGAATGAACTCTAGCTTACTTGCGACTATAAGAAATTCAAATTTTCTAGTATTTTATGTGCTCATGCTTTGATGGTGATTCCATTTCAGAATATAAAACAAGTTCCAAATCAATACATACTGAACAAATGGATAAAGGAAGCAAAGATTGGAGTTACAGTGAATTTTTCCATGTATGTTAGATCAAATGATCCTAAAGTAGATGTTGATACTCGTTATAAAGTTCTACTTAGATGATATTCTCATTTAGCAGCACAAACTGCAATGAGTGAGCAATCATTTGATTTTCCTATATGTTGGAAAATCGAGTTTGGAAAATGCTGTGGAAAATAAGTTTAAGGGGAAAATAAAAGTTTTAAATTTTTTTACAAAACTAGAACTTGGTTGTGATATCTAAATTAATAAACACTTAATCAAAATTATACCTTTTCGATTTGTCTAGGATGAACGCTCCGATCGAGTAATCTTCTCCGCTATCCTCAAGCTCACGTCTGCCAAGTGTGGGCTCGTTTCGAATCAGAAAATTTTTCACAAAATAACCAATGGGGCAATTTCTCAATTTCTCTAAACTTCCAGGTCAAGTTGTAAATAAAAAAAATATCTATAGAAATCTTCTAAAATAATTTCTTCACAGAATTTTCTCTCTAGAACTTTCTCTTGAATTCAAGTGTATGAAAAATAATGACCTAAGGCTCTATTTATATAAGGAGAGTTTGGAGAGTTCAACTCTGATTAAACTTAATCACTTTAATATTAAATTAATATAATATCAAGATAAATATTAGATTACATTTAATATTAATATAAAAAATTAATAAAATATTTATCTACAAGATAAATATTAAATTAAATTTAATATTAAAATGATTATTTTAATATTAAATTAAGAAAATACAGTCAGGATAAATATTAAATTAAATTAAATATTAACTTTATTAAAATAATATTATTTTTGGAATAGTTAGTTTGAAATCAATTTATCTGGTAGAGTCCCAGTAGGAGTGTTATTCCTTTACTACTCAACCGCCGAAGGACCACCCATCAGCCATTGGAATGTCACCGTCGCCGGCACTGTCATGCCCGATGGTGCCATCGCAGCTGCGACACCCTCACAACACCCCGAGCCAATTCGGCTATTGTCAGTTCGGTTCGGACTAGTGACAGTCCCGACCGGTCCGGTCTTACCACTGGTTGGATCGTCGACTATATTTTACATATCAGGCTCAGTTCAACCAATTGTTGGATCTCGATCTCGATTTTGGGTTATCGGGCCCAATTTTTGATTTTAGGTCTAATTTTCAAGTTCAATTACCCATTGGGCTAATTGTCTGACTTGAATATTAATTTCCAAAAATATCATATTTATTTTAATTAATTTGATTAATTTAATTTACTTTATCAAAATTAATTTTCTCAAAAATCACTAAGATTTTCTAAATTAATTTTTCAAAAAAATTCTTTAATCAAATTTTCTAGTTGAAAAATTCTCATGATTGCCCAATTTAATTCCACATCGAATAAATCGACTCAATTAAATTATTTCCAAAGTCGTAGAACTTTCTTTTGATTCAAATGCAGTTCGGTCGAGCTTTTGTTGAGCTAGCGGAGAGACCAATCAGACATATATAATTAGGCTATAGTAATTGCAATATGTCCAGAAGCATCATTTCGATAATTTGCAATTTAATTAATCATAGAATCAGTCCACAAGAAGTACCATGATTAAAAACTCCTTATTGTATACTTTTTACGAAAGCAATTCATCCAACTACTTTATCCAATGACCTCGTCATGTGTGTGTTACTCTTATATGATATCATTGATTAATTTGAGTTAAATTCGTTCACTCAATACAATTGTATTTTATCTCAATGCCACCATTATGAATTCTTAATGATTAATATGATCACTGCCAACAAATGACTATGATAAATTGCTTGTTTGAGAAAAAACAACCCGTGACCACGTTCCATATTTATCAATCCACATAATGCCAATGAGAGGATATTGTTAACTCTTTAATCAAGTTATGAATTCCATTGTTTCTAGTAAAGCCATATCATACACAAGTCATGTAGCCAACATGTCTTTAAAGTATAAGCCTTCACTTTTATCAAAGCATATAAGTTATATACGCATGGTCAGTGACTAACTCAGGATTTAGGTAAATCACACCATGAACGTCAAAAGTGAATTAATTCACAAACGGATTCAAAATTAATTCAAATTGGATCCAGTCCAATGTATCATTTTTCCAATGAGTACATCTATGTCTCTACCCGTGGATTCAACTACTCTGATAGTCAAGACTAGCAATCTCCCCAATTGAAATTACAGACGACATAATATGTAACACCCCTATCCCGTATCCTTCGCCGAAATAGGGTTACGAGGCATTACCGATCAAAGCACAACATATAATATACATTTCTCATACATGATTAAATTTCACATAAATATCAATCTAACATAATCACATTGTCCCTTATAAGGCACTACGAGACCTTAAAACATGCTTAGAAGAGGTTCGAGACTAAACCGATAACATTTGAAAACTTTTGGAAACTTAGAAAATTTTCATGCATTTAAGGGTCACACGCCCGTGCGAACTGGCAATGTGCCTCACACGGCCACCAGACACGCCCGTGTCTCAGGCCGTGTGAAAACAGGGCATACGTACTGACTTGCACCACCACGCGGTAGGCACGCCCGTGTGCCAGGCCGTGTGAAATCTAAAGGGGTTACTGACTTGGGTCACACGGCCGGCCACACGCCCATGCGCTAGCCCGTGTGTCCCACATGGCCAGTAGACACGCCCGTGTGTCAAGGCCGTGCCAAGCCTGTAGGGTATACTGACTTAATTTGAAGGGCTACCCCATGGCACACACGGCTGTGTACCAAGGCCATATGTCTCACACGGTCGAGCCACACACCCCTGTGTTCGGCCGTGTAGAGTGAAAATAGGCTTGGTTGAAGCCACATTTCTCACCCTTCTTGAGCACACCTAAACCACATAAAATTGCACCATTTTCATACACATTTTATGCCATTTATAAACCATCCTCTTAACTACTCAATTCCATAGCAAAAACATACCAAATCAATATGCCAAAATCATCAAACTTACATAACTTCTAAATGCATTTCCTCATCATCTTATCATCTATTTCATGCCTCAAAACATACCATTTCATCATCTTAAAATCAAACCACAACATGCCATTTTTCAACCATGTTTCATCATTTAAAATTAGCCAAATCAATAAACCATCTAGCCAACACATGAACCATGTTAAACTTGCCAAACATAATGCATTATATGCATCATTTATCACTTATCAAACACATAATTCAAGCCAACTTAAATGACCAAATTCCATCAACATTTACATCAAAAACAAGCCAAATCTTATGGCTATATCATATCTCAAAACATATTATCTTAACACTAGCCTATACATGCCCTATACCATATATACATAGCATCAAAAGTACCAACAAGTAGTCGATAGTGTGATGTCGGTTCCTGATGATCCCCGATGTCTGAGCTAGCTTCGATAATCTATAAAACAAGGAAAGAACACACAAAGTAAGCTTTGAAAGCTTAGTAAGCCATATACAAATAAATTACCACATGCATCCACATCATTTCCATCAATAGGCAAACTATGAGCAAGCATTTATAAGTTCACAAACCTTTCTCGTTTTACACATATTCAATATCACGATTGAATTCATCAATTACTTCCTTTTTCAAGCTCGTATGAATATTGTACGCGTGCACGAGTCACTTAACTCTTTCACATTCTTTCTCAACTTGACTTTGCCCATTGAACCATTCGGAATCATTAAGGATACTCGGAAATCATATAAAGCTCGTACAATGCCATATCCCGGATATGGTCTCACATGTTATCACATATCGATGCCACTGTCCCAGACAGGGTCTTATACGAAATCATATAACGATGCCAATGTCCCAGACATGGTCTTACACGTAATCAAAATACAATGCCAATATCCCAGACATGGTCTTACATGTAATCACATCTCGACAATCCTAATGTCATGACATTTGTATCCTATACTATTCCTAAGGTTCGTACGGGACTTTCGGATGTCGTAACTTCGTCGATTCTTGCTCGTAATTGCTCTTTCAACATTCATAGCAATTCAATAACAATTAAACATTTATAAATCAATTTAAAGACATTTATTTGCATATGAACTTATCTCGTATATACGATGAACGGATTGGATCGACTATTCTACAACTCTCGATTTCCCCCGATCTAAATCTAATTTCTTTCTTTCAGGATCTATATGAATTCAAATTTAGCTCATTTAATCACCTATTCATTCAATTTCATCCAAAAATACCTATTTGGGCATTTTTGCACTTTAGCCCCTAAAGTTTCACATTTATTCAATTTAGTCCTTATTTCAATAAACACAAAATTCGCACAAATTCAATTCAAACCCATGTGTGCCGAATTACTATTGTACCCTTAGTAGCCCATATTTCACATTTATGTCACATTTCAACCAAATAATTTGTACTTTTCACAATTTAATCCCTAATTTGTATTTTTACCAAAAATCACTTAACAAAATATGATAATCTATCAACAAATATCCATTTTTCATCATCATCTATCACAAAGCTCAAACACTCATCAATGTCACTTCACAAAATCATCAACAAATTCAAAAATTAGGGCATGGGCTAGCTAGAACACGAAGCAACGATTACAAAAACATAGAAATCATCAAAAACCGAGCTCAAAACATACCTTAATCAAGAACAAAAATGGCCGAACCCTAAAACCACATTTTCCTCTTCTTTTTCTCTTAATATTCGGTTATAAGGATTATGATAACACATAATTTTGATTTTGGTTTTATTTAATATACCTTAATAACCAATTTACAAATTTAACCTTGTTATTAAACCATTTAAACACCTTAATAAATGTCCATTTATGACCATTCCCACTATGAATGGTCTAATATCATCATAAGGACCTTTGGTTTAATGAATCATAGCAAATAAACACTCTTAACTTATAGCATGCTTCTTTTGCATTTTACGCGATTTAGTCCTTTTATCAAATTAAGCATTCAAATGCTAAAATTATTTCATGAAACTTTCACACATATATAATCACATGCTATAAACACAAAAATAATATTAAAATAATTTTCTGACCTCAAATTTGTGGTTTTGAAACCACTATTCTCGATTTAGCTAAAACTGGAAATCATTATAACTCTCACTTTCTTAAAGATTTTCATCCCAGAAAATTTTACCAAAGAATAGGTTTGGATATTGTTTTCTCATAGCATCTTCGGGTTCCCACGTAGCTTCTTCAACCCCGTGTCGATGCCATAATACTTTCACTAATGTGATTTTCTTGTTTCTCAGCTCTTTAATCTCACAAGCTAGAATTCGGATCGGTTCTTCTCTGTACGATAAATATGACTGAATCTCAACTTCGGTCAGGGAAATAACATGTGAGGGATCAGATCTATATCTTCGTAGCATCGATACATGAAATACATTATGAATCTTTTCTAACTCAGATGGTAATGCTAACCGATATGCCACTGGTCCAACTCGCTCAATAATCTCATAAGGTCCGATGAATCTCGGGCTCAACTTTCCTTTTCTGCCAAATCTGAGTATTTTCTTCCATAGTGAGACTTTTAAAAACACTTTATCCCCGATCTGAAACTCAATATCTTTCCTTTTTAAATTTGCGTACGATTTCTGACGATCTGACGCTGCTTTCAGACTATCGTGAATCACTTTCACTTTTTCTTTTGTTTCTCTAATCAGATCAACCCCGTGAATCTTATTCTCGCTTAGCTCAGTCCAATACAACGGTGTTCAAAATTTACGACCGTACAGAGCTTCGTATGGTGTCATTTTAATACTCGATTGAAAGCTATTATTATAAGCAAATTTAATCAACGACAAATATTTTTCCCACATACCTTCGAACTCAAGAATGCAACAACATAACATATCCTCGAGTATCTGAATAACTCACTTGGATTGACCATCCGTCTGCGAGTGAAACATGGTACTGAAATGTAGCTTTGTACCCAGTGCGTCTTACAGTTTCTTCCAAAATCGTGAAGTGAATCTCGGATCTCTATCCGAAACAATAGATAGTGGCACTCCGTGTAATCGAAAAGTTTCTGAGATATACAACTCAGCTAATTTATCAAGTGAGAAATCTGTACGTACAAGAATGAAATGAGCTGATTTCATCAATTGGTCAACAACAAACCATATTGCATCTTTCTTTCTCGGAGATAGGGGTAAACCCGATACAAAATCCATAGTCACTCTATCCCATTTCCACTCGGGAATCATGATAGGTTGTAATAAACTCGACGGTACTTGATCCTCAGCTTTGACTTGCTGACAGATTAAACATTTCGAAACAAACTCGGAGATATCTCTTTTCATGTCGTGCCACCAATACAGCTGTTTCAAGTCATTATACATTTTCATGCTTCCCGGATGAACAGATAAACGACTACTATGTGCTTCATTCAAAATCATCTGAATCAACTTTGAATTTCTCGGAACACATATTCGACCTCTAAATCTTAAACAATCATCGGAATCAACTTGAAACTCTAAATCAGGGTTTGAATCACATTGAGCTCGTTTTGCTAACATTTCATTATTGACTTTCTGAGCTTCACAAATCTGCTGTAAAAATAATGGTCTCGCTTTCATCTCAGCTACAATCGAACCATCATTACACAAAGCTATTTGAGTGTTCATCGCACGTAAAGCGAATAAGGATATTCGGCTTAAAGCATCAGCAACGACATTAGTATTTCCCGAATGATAATCGATCACTAACTCGTAATCTTTTAGTAATTCAAGCCACCTCCGTTGTCGCAAATTCAGATCTTTCTGAGTCATCAAATATTTCAAACTCTTGTGATCGGTATAGATGTGACATTTCTCACCAAACAAATAATGCCGCCAAATTTTCAATGCGAACACAATAGTTGCTAACTCCAAATCATGCGTCGGGTAATTCTTTTCATGCGATTTCAACTGTCTCGAGGCATAAGCTATAACTTTGCCTTCTTGCATCAAAACACAACCCAGACCATTTAACGATGCATCACTGAACACTACGAAATCATTACCCGATTCAGGCTGAGCTAACACTGGTGCCTCTGTCAATAAAGCTTTCAACTGATCAAACTTTTCTAACATTTATCTGACCACTCAAACTTAACATCTTTTTGAAGCAATTTCGTCATCGGAGTCACAATCATCGAAAAGCCTTTCACAAATCGTCTATAATAGCCGACGAGTCCTAGGAAGCTACAGACTTCAGATACATTTCTCGGAGGCTTCCAATCCATTATTGCAGAAATCTTGTTCGGATCGACTCGAATACCATCAGCTAAAACAATATGTCCCAGAAATCCAACTTCTCGTAGCCAAAACTCACATTTGCTAAACTTTGCAAACAACTGTTTATCTCTCAAAGTTTGTAACACGATTCTCAGATGCTCGACATGCTCGGATTCCTCATGTAAGTAAATCAAAATGTCATCAATGAATACAACGACAAATTGATCTAGGTACGGTCTGAAAATCTGAATCACTAAATCCATAAAGACAGCAGGTGCATTCGTTAGTTCGAAAGGCATTACAAGAAATTCATAGTATTCGTACCTCGTTCTAAAAGTAGTCTTTGGCACATCGGAGTCTTTAACTCTCAACTAATAATAGCCCGATCTCAAATCTATTTTCGAAAACACTGTTGCTCTTAACTGATCAAACAAATCATCTATTCTGAGCAAAGGGTATTTGTTCTTTATAGTCACTTTATTCAGCTATTTGTAGTTAATAAAAATTCTCATCGTGCCATCTTTCTTTTACACAAACAACACGGGAGCACCCCAGGGCGAGAAACTCGGTGGTGCAAATCCTTTATCAATCAACTCTTGCAATTGAGATTTCAATTCTTTTAACTCTATCGGGGCCATTCTTGTAACACCCCCAACCCGTATCCGTCGCCGGAACAGGGTTACGAGGCATTACCAAGGAGTACAGAACACTTACAAATAATTTGAAATCATTATCGTTCAAATACAAAGACTAATTATAAATGTTCCTTTAACGGACCTTCGAGGTCCAAATCATGCATTAAGATCGGGTCGAGACAAAACCGGATCCTCAAGAAAATTTTTCACGACTTTTAAAATTTTTCTAGCATATAAGGGTCACACGCCTGCAGTGATTGGGGACCTCTGAAAGGACCATATGCCCATGGGGTAGACCGCTTGTCACACACGGCCTAGACACACGCCCGTGTCTACCCATGTGGACAAAATTAGGCTATTTTCCAAGCCATATTTCTCACTCACTTGATCATTTATCTTTACCAACATTTTAATACAGTCAAGAACCAATTTAAGATATTCAACCAAGCTTTATACTTATTACCATTTGTTAGTCATACACTTCATATAAATAACAAGAAACATATATAGGCTCAATTCATATTAAATTCCTCTTATCACATTATGTATTCATATCACATATAATAATCATACCTCTATATTTCATACACATTTTCATAACAATTTGTCTTGGTTTATAACTACTTCATATTTGAGTTCTACTCATCAAATCATTTGAACATCATCTTTACACAAATAGTACGCTTAAGGTGTACAGTTCTATAATTATGAATAAACACATTTATCAATCATATTCCATGTTTTTATATATCACAGTCTCATATTTCCATGTATCAAGTACCATCATTTCCTCGTATTTCAGATAAATACGTGTAACAATTCATAAACATGCAACTCACTAAATCTTCCTGCCAATCACAATTTAAATTGACAAATCACTTATTGAGTCCAATTTCAATGTTCACTAAAATTTATCATATAAATTTGGATGTACGTATCCACCAATAGATTCCATGTACAGATTTCATCATCTCAAATTTCCACATACATTTACTTTCCACATTATGAACTCAAATAACATATACAAGATATACCAATGTATTTCAAGTACGTTTTCATAATATTTCATTTCGAATTCAGATTATTTCATATTAGAACTTTTCTCATTAACTCATTTGGAATACCAATTCATACGGATAATACACTGAAGGTGTACAAATATAAAATCACAAATGAACTCATTCATCAACCAAGATTTATGTTCATATCTCATCAACTCGTATTTCCTTATATCATATAATTCCATGTAACACTTACCAAACTTTGTCAAATTAATGAACGCCTTACAGAATTGGTCTGAACCGGTATGCACTGAATTTCCCTGATAATCACTGATGTCATAGCATAGCTATGGTCTTTTCACTAGAATGTCATAGCTAAGCTATGGTCTTACATCTTCACTATCATTATGCCATGGTGAAACCATGGACTTATCCGTCAATTCATCACTTTTCACTAGAATGCCATAGCCTAGCTATGGACTTATACGAATATCACTTATCACTTGTAGCCGAAGCTACCACTTATCATTTGTAGTCGAAGCTACCACTATTCACTTGTAGCCAGAGCTACCACTTTTCACTGATCAGGTAGCCGGAGCTACCACTTTTCACTTGATTAGGTAGCCGAAGCTACCACTTATCACTTATCACATAGGAGCTCACTCTCGAGCTATTCACATTCACGGGTCTGCTTACACAAGCTGTCGGTCATACGTAACTACTCGGTCTTTGCTCACACAGCCGTCGTATCCGCAACACATGCCGGATTACCCAACCACTGGTAGAACTTATAAGACCAGCACCCGTTTCACATAGTCACAAATCTCGGGTCTGCTCACACAAGCTTTTAATCATAACGACCTACACGGTGCTGCTCACACAAGCTGTCGAGTATCCCTAACACATGCCGGATAACTCTCACCACGGGTAGAGCGTCACGGACTAGCACCCGGATCACTTATTTCACTTAGTACAATGCCATGGACTTATTTCACTTAGCACAATGCCATGGACTTATTTCACTTAGCACAATGCCATGGTTTAACCATGGTCTTTTACCGTCAATTCATATTTCACTATGCAACGATCGTGATCGATCCTGCATTTTTACTCAATTCAAACATTTACTGAAATTTCCACAATTTAATCAAATATATGATAATGGTGCTTAATTAAAAAAAATTAACAATATTTATTAACATACGAACTTACAAATTCAATTTTTATATCATAACGATAATCACAATTTCATAGTAAATATTCGAAATAAAACATTATATCATTTCTAGTTTAACATTTATCGGTTATAATAGGGCATTTGATCAATTTATACACAAGTCATTCATATATTTTTCCTCCTCCTCCTCTCCATCCACATCCTTAATATAAATAACACACTTGTAAGTAACATTATCTCTAATTTTCACTATTTACTTATATGGATATTCAGGCTGTCCATCCATGTCACAGTCGCTACATTATTTTTATCTTGAGCTAAAGAACTCAAAATTACGATCCACTAATTTTCCCTTAAACTAGACTCACATATCTTATTACCATAAAATTTTCAGAATTTTTGGTTTAGCCAATAAGTACAGTTTATTCTTTAAAGTCACCCCTGTTCTGCTGTCTGACAGTTCCAACCCTTCTTCACTAAAAATTAATTATCTCCTTGTACGAGATTCGGATAATGTTCCCATTTGTTTATATTGAAAATAGACTCATTCAGAATTTTAAAAATGTAAATTTAAGCCCATAATTATTTTTATCCAATTTTTTCTGATTTTACAAAGTCAAAACAGGGGAACCCAAAATTATTCTGACCTTGTCTCACAAAATTTATTATATCTCATGATTCACAATTCCATTGCTTACACCGTTTCTTCTATAAGAAACAAGACTTAATAAGATTTAATTAAATATTTTATTCATCCTCTAATTCGATATCTACAACTTTTGGTGATTTTTAAAAGTTAGACTACTGCTACTGTCCAAAACTGTTTTAGTGCAAAATGTTGATTTTCATTTTGCCCCAAATTTCATAGTTCATACAATTCAGTCCTTGCTCAATTAACCCCTCAATTGAGCTAATTTTTCTCAATTAATACTTTATTCTATTATTTTAAACTACTTCATAACCCTTGGAAATCAAAACTTTAGCACTAGACCTTAATTCTAAACTCTTTCACTATTAGGTCCTAAAGTCAATTTCCATCAATTTTACTTGATAAAATCATCATATATCAAAATTAAAGCTTCAATTCTATGTTTATTCATCATATGCTTCCAACACTCATCCATAGCAACTTTAAAAATTTGCCATGGAATCAAAAACTAATGACATAGTAAGTTGGACCCAATTGTAAAAGTCCAAAAACTTAGAAATTTCAAGGAGAAAGCAAGAATTAAACTTACATGAAGCTAGAGTATGAAAACTAGCTTGAACACTCTTCCATGGCTATTTTTCAGCTGATGAATATGAAGAAAAATGATGAGAATTCTAGATATTCCAATTTGGTCCCATTTTTATTTAACTAATTTTGGTAATTTTCCAATTTTGCCCTTATTTCACCCATTTCCTGATTTTTCTCAGCTATTGCCGCCCAAAATATCTCCTTTGGGCTTATTTACACTTTAGGTCCTTCCTGATTTGACAATTGAGCTATTTAATCCTTCTAGCAACTTTTACACCTTTTTCAATTTAGTCCTTTTTATTTAATTAACCACCCGAACGACAAAATTTTCTAATGAAATTTTAATACTACCTTATTGACACTCCGTAAATATTCATAAAAGTATTTATGGCTCGGTTTATAACACCGAGATTTCGATACCTCTTTTTCTCAGTTTCTTGACCAAATAAATCTTTATAAAACACAATTTACTATTTCAAAAATCTTGTAAAAGCTACATTTGTCTCGTAAATATTAAATAATATAATCTACGAATTTATTTGTCGGATTTGGTGGTCTTGAACCACTATTTTCGATATCGCTGAAATTTGGGCTATTACAATTCTGTACGGAGATATCGAAATCGACGTAGTTCCCAGCACTAATTCAATGCCAAACTCAACCTCTCGGATCGGTGGTAAACTCAGTAACTCTTCAAGAAACACATCCGGATACTCACACACAATCGCTAATCGATTCAATATTCTTTTCAGTCACTTTAGTATCAAGCACATAAGCAAAATAAGCTTCGCAACCCTTTCTCACATATTTCTGAGCTAACATCGATGAAATCACTGCTGGTAAACCATTCAAATCATCTGAATCAATTCGGATAATCTCATTATTCTTACATCTCAGATCAATCATCTTTTGTTTGCAATTTTCTACTGCATCATGCAACGTTAACCAGTCCATACCCAGAATTACGTCAAACTCATCGAAAGGTATCAACATTAGATCGGCCAGAAAACAATGACCTCGAATCATCAATGGACAGTTCTTGCATACTTTATCAACCAATACACACCTGCCTAAGTTGTTCGATACTCTAATCACAACTTCAGTAGACTCTACAGGCAAAGTCTTACTGGATACTAAATTCATGCATATAAACGAATGAGTTGATCTTGGATCTATCAATGCAATAACTTTAGTATCATAAAGAGTGAAAGTGCCGGTGATAACATCTGGAGATGACGCTTCTTCGCGAGCGCGAATAGCGTAGGCTCGTGCAGGTGCTCTAGCTTCAGACCTCACAGCAGAGTCTTTTGTCATTCTCTGACTACCACTCACATGTCCCCTGTTTCTAGGTGTTCTACCTCTAACTGCAGTGTTACTCGGCCTTGTGTTTTGTACTGTATCTTGCTCAGCTAACTCCGGATAGTTACGAATGAAATGATCTAATGATCCACATTTAAAACAGGCCCGATCATTCAATCTACAATCACCGATATGTCGTTTTCCACAATGTCTACATTCAGGTCGATTTGGTTTCGCACTCCCGACACTAGTTATCGAGATAGCTGGAGCTTTATAGCTCGAATGTTGTCTTTCACGATCTCTGTTTGAATGTCCAACTGATGCATTAGGACGATTAAACGAGTTTCCAAATTTTTTCGATGCAGACTGATAAGATTTACTAGTTGATCTCTTTCTCGAATCTCTTGCTTCAAAATCAGCTTTTCTCTTTTTTTTTACTAAGATCTTCAGCTTTACAGGCTCGTTCGACGAGTACCAAAAATTCTTTCAATTCAAGAATTCCGACTAGTAATTTTATATCTTCGTTCAGTCCATCAACGAACCGTTTACACATGATTTCTTCAGTGGAAACATATTCCCAAGCATACTTGCTTAAACGTACGAATTCTCTTTCATACTCAGTGACAGTCATCAGGCCTTGTTTCAATTCTAGAAACTCTTTGTGTTTCTGATCAAGGAATCGTTGACTTATATACTTCTTTCGGAATTCAGATTGAAAGAACTCCCAAGTAACTCGTTCTTTAGGAACCACTGATATCAACATTTTCCACCAATGGTACCCATTATTTCTAAGTAAAGGTACCACACATTTGATACACTCATTAGAAGTACAAGACAATTCATCGAATACTCGGATTGTGTTCTCGAGCCAGAACTCAGCTTTCTCAGCATCATCATCAACGGTAGCCCGGAACTCCTCAGCCCCATGTTTACGAATCTTATCCATTGGTGGCTTTTTCAACCCTGTCGAATCTATAACTTGAGGAATAGCAGGGTTTTGTTGAGGAACATGAGGGGGTGGAGGTTGTTAAGAAGCCGAATTCGTTCGAACGAACCCCGTGAACCACTCACTTCTCATCTGGAAGAAGGCTTGCTTAGCCTCTCCCTCTTGACTTCTTGAAATCGACCTAGAATCAGCCGGCGCTGCCCCTTGAGCGGGAGCGGGCGCATTACTTTCCACATCGTCAGCTAAAGCTCGATCGGGATCCATTTGCTATATGAAAACACACTTTAAGCTGTCAGGAATCATCACACTATCACAGTTTATATATATGGCATGTATAGCTAGACTCTCACACGCTACGTTAATCCTAGAATCGACTAAACCGTAGCTCTGTTACCAATAAAATGTAACACCCCTAACCCGTATCCTTCGCCGAAATGGGGTTACGAGGCATTACCGATCAAAGCACAACATATAATATACATTTCTCATACATGATTCAATTTCACATAAATATCAATCTAACATAATCACATTGTCCCTTATAAGGCTCTACGAGACCTTAAAACATGCTTAGAAGAGGTTCAAAACTAAACCGATAACATTTGAAAACTTTGGGAAACTTAGAAAATTTTCATGAATTTAAGGGTCACATGCCCGTTTGAACAGGCCGTGTGCCTTACACGGCCACCAGACACGCCTGTGTCTCAGGCCGTGTGAAAACAGGGCATACATACTGACTTGTACCACACGGCCGAGGACACGCCCGTGTGCCAGGCCGTGTGAAATCTAGAGGGGTTACTGACTTGGGTCACACGGCCGGCCACACGCCCATGCGCCAGCCCATGTGTCCCACACGGCCAGTAGACACGCCCGTGTGTCTAGGCCGTGCCAAGCCTGTAGGGTATACTGACTTAATTCGAAGGGCTACCCCAGGGGACACACGACGGTGTACCAAGGCCATGTGTCTCACACGGGCGAGCCACACGCCCGTGTGCTCGGCCGTGTGGAGTGAAAATAGGCTTGGTTGAAGCCACATTTCTCCCCCTTCTTGAGCACACCTAAACCACATCAAATTGCACCATTTTCATACATATATAAGCAACCAAAACATGCAATTTCATACACATTTTATGCCATTTATAAACCATCCTCTTAACTACTCAATTCCATAGCCAAAACATACCAAATCAATATGCCAAAATCATCAAACTTACATAACTTCTAAATGCATTTCCTCATCATCTTATCATCTATTTCATGCCTCAAAACATACCATTTCATCATCTCAAAATCAAACCACAACATGCCATTTCTCAACCATGTTTCATCATGTACAATTAGCCAAATCAATAAACCATCTAGGCAACACATGAACCATGTTAAACTTGCCAAACATAATGCATTATATGCATCATTTATCACTTATCAAACACATAATTCAAGCCAACTTAAATGACCAAATTCACATCAACATTTACATCAAAAACAAGCCAAATCTCATGGCTATATCATATCTAAAAACATATTATCTTAACACTAGCCTATACATGCCATATACCATATATACATAGCATCAAAAGTACCAACAAGTAGTCGATAGTGTGATGACGGTTCCTGATGATCCCCGATGTCTGAGCTAGCTTCGATAATCTATAAAACAAGGAAAGAACACACAAAGTAAGCTTTAAAAGCTTAGTAAGCCATATACAAATAAATTACCACAAGCATCCACATCATTTCCATCAATAGGCAAACTATGAGCAAGCATTTATAAGTTCGCAAACCTTTCTCATTGTACACATATTCAATATCGCAGTTGAATTCATCAATTACTTCCCTTTTCAAAGCTCGTATGAATCTTGTACGTACCTGAGTCACTTAACTCTTTCAAACGTTCTTTCTCGACTTGACTTTTCCTGTTGAACCATTCAGAATCGTTAAGGATACTCGGAAATCATATAAAGCTCGTACAATGCCATATCCTGGATATGGTCTTACAAGTTATCACATATCGATGCCACTGTCTCAGACAGGGTCTTATACGAAATCATATAACGATGCCAATGTCCCAGACATGGTCTTACACGTAATCACAATACAATGCCAATGTCCCAGACATGGTCTTACATGTAATCACATCTCGGTAATCCTACTGTTATGACATTTGTATCCTATACTATTCCTAAGGTTCGTACGGGACTTTCGGATGTCGTAACTTTGTCGATTTTTGCTCGTAATTGCTCTTTCAACATTCATAGCAATTCAATAACAATTAAACATTTATAAATCAATTTAAAGACAGTTATTTGCATATGAACTTACCTCGTATATACGGTGAACGGATCGGATCGACTACTTGACAACTTTCGATTTCCCCCAATCTAAATCTGATTTCTTTCTTTCAGGATCTATATGAATTCAAATTTAGCTCATTTAATCACCTATTCATTCAATTTCATCCAAAAATACCTATTTGGGCATTTTTGCACTTTAGCCCCTAAAGTTTCACATTTATTCAATTTAGTCCTTATTTCAATAAACACAAAATTCTCACAAATTCAATTCAAACCCATGTGTGCTGAATTACTATTGTACCCTTAGTAGCCCATATTTCACATTTATGTCACATTTCAACCAAATAATTTGTACTTTTCACAATTTAATCCCTAATTTGTATTTTTACCAAAAATCACTTAACAAAATATGATAATCTATCAACAAATATCCATTTTTCATCATCATCTATCACAAAGCTCAAACACTCATCAATGGCACTTCACAAAATCATCAACAAATTCAAAAATTAGGGCATGGGCTAGCTAGAACGCGAAGCAACGATCACAAAAACATAGAAATCATCAAAAACCGAGCTCAAAACATACCTTAATCAAGAACAAAAATGGCCGAACCCTAAAACCACATTTTCCTCTTCTTTTTCTCTTAATATTCGGTTATAAGGATGATGATAACACATAATTTTGATTTTGGTTTTATTTAATATACCTTAATAACCAATTTACAAATTTAACCTTGTTATTAAACCATTTAAACACCTTAATAAATGTCCATTTATGACCATTTCCACTATCAATGGTCTAATATCATCATAAGGACCTTTGGTTTAATGAATCATAGCAAATAAACACTCTTAACTTATAGCATGCTACTTTTGCATTTTACGCGATTTAGTCCTTTTATCAAATTAGGCATTCAAATGCTAAAATTATTTCACGAAACTTTCACACATATATAATCACATGCTATAAACACAAAAAATAATATTAAAATAATTTTCTAACCTCATATTTTTGGTTCCGAAACCACTGTTCTGATTTAGCTAAAATCGGGCTGTTACATAATAATTCTTCTAAGTATTTGAATAAAATGCTCAATTTGATTCTTTTACGGGATTACGGACTTGATTAGATTATCTACTGAAGTAAGTTGTCTTTCTCGCAATGTGAATATTCTTAGAGTGCTAATTATCATTCGTTTAAACTTAGACAATCAATGAGCTGATATTTGTTTGTCACAATTTCACTATGCATGCAAAACAGGAAAAATAGAAACACAAAAGATATAATAGTGATGTAACACCCCTAACCCGCAACCGTCGCCAGAATAGGGTTAAGAGGCATTACTAATCATTTCCGAACATTTCATATCAGTTTACAACACAAAGTCAATCATCAATCAAACATGTTCAAATATAAACATATAGTCCCTTAAATAGGTCAACGAGACCCTAAACACATGTTAGAAAGGGGCCGGGACTAAACCGAACACATACAAAAATTTCTAAAAACTTAATGATTTTTCAAAACTACAGAGGTCACACGCCCGTGTGGGTAGGCCGTGTGCCTCACACGGCCTTGGACACACCCGTGCGTCCAAGCCGTGGCAAAATAGGGCATACATACTGACTTATCCACACGGCCTGAGACACGCCCGTGTGCCTCACCCGTGG
This sequence comes from Gossypium sturtianum, assembly GCA_025698515.1. NCBI lineage: Eukaryota > Viridiplantae > Streptophyta > Magnoliopsida > Malvales > Malvaceae > Gossypium > Gossypium sturtianum. Next base: position 105,307,657 of record CM046953.1, read on the forward strand.
TCGACACTGACTTGCACCACACGGCAAGTCACACGCCCGTGTGTCCACTGACTTGCACCACACGGCAAGTCACACCCCCGTGTGTCCAGCCCGTGGTCGAGCCTAACTTGTTTCAATTTGCAAACTCGAAAGACACGATCGAGCCACACGCCTGTGTGCTCAACCGTGTGGGCAGTTATAGGCCATTTTCAAGGGCAAATTACCATCCACACCTTGAAATCACCTATATGCCTTAAAAGCAACCAAAACATACCATTTCAAGCACCAAATAATCATCAACTATACCATCTAAAATATTACTCAATTTCTACTCAATTAAGTCCATCCAAGACACTAAATTTCACATCCCAAAACATATAGGTCAAGCATCTTATAAACCTTACCACAATTCACATTTAAACCACAATTTTCATCAATCATTTAAGCATGAACAAACCATATTCATCATACACTTATCCCACACACATATTTACTACATCATTCAACCTTTAAGCCATATCTCATGGCAAGATTTATACAATTCAAAACATGCCACATTAATTAGCCTATACATGCCATATACCAAATATACACATATTTCAAAAGTACCAAAATAGATAGCCGATAGTGTGATTGAGTCGCTGACAATCCCCGAATCTGAGCTAGCTTTATTAACACTGTAAAACAGAGAAACAATTCACACAGTAAGCTTTTAAAGCTTAGTAAGTTCGTAACATAATACATTCAATTTAATAAATCAAATACAATATACAAAGTTAATCCATCACATAGATCAACTCTCAAATATTCCACCATATCATCCATAGCTAATATGCTCACTCCACCATTCATATTTCCATACATAATTTTCATCAACCACAAAGGTTCAATATATACCTTAGCCAACACATAGTTATTCACCATCCATGCTACTCAATGCTAGATATTACATTTCGATCAACCTTTGTTGTTCATTTGATTCAATCGCACACTTATTGCCAATTTCGTAGCCAAAGCATAAATGTAATCGCACACTTAGTGCCTGTACTTTAAACTGAACTTATCTCAGTATCGCACACACAGTGCCAAATCAATAAGCCAAAGCTTCTACTATTTCGCACACACAGTGCCAATTATCTCTGTCTTATTTCTAATTACGCACACATAGTGCCTCATTAATCAAATATATATATAACATTGCTATTTGATTAACGATACAATTCATTCATTTCTCATTACATAGATATAAATTTAACAACTTGTATTATATCTGAACTTACCTCGGACGTCGAAATACCAGAACTAGCCGATCAATTGAGTACTTTGTCTTTGCCTCGATCTCGATCCGAATCTCTCCTTTCTTGGTCTATACATATTCAAATTTAACTCATTTAATCACCAATTCATTCAATTTCGTCCAAACACACATATTTAGGGCATTTTACAAAATAGCCCTCATATTTTCACATTTCGACATTTTAGTCCCTATTACACAAAATCACAAAATACACAAAATTTCACCTCACCCATGCCTAGCCGAATTCTCCCTATATCCATACAAGCCCACACATTTCATTTATTTCACATTTTAGTCCTCCAATTTCTTATTTTCACAATTTAACCCAAATTACTCAATTTCACCAAAAATTCCAAAACAAAATATGTTAATCTTTCACATATCTTTCATATTTCATTATCAACTAACACATAGCTCAAGAATTCATCAATGGCATATCTCAAAATCACCATCAAATTCTAAAATTAAAGTATGGGTTTGAAAGAACACAAAATAACGATCACAAAAATGTAGAAATTATCAAAAACCGAACAAAGACTAACCTTGAATCAAGCCACAAATGTGTCCAATATACAAAAGCTTTAAACCCTTATTCTTCTCTCAATATTCAGTGGAAAAAAAGATGAACAAAGCATATATTTTACTTTATGTTTTATTTAATATCATATATTAATATATTTACCTTTTTAGCCTTTTTATTTTTATTCAAAATCCACTAACCAAAGGCTTTTATGTCCATCCAATTTATCAATGGTTTAATAACAACATAAGGACTCTCACTTTAATAAGCCATGCCAAATTAACACTTTAACAATCAACACATAGCTTTTACATTTTATGCGATTAAGTCATTTTTGCTAATTAAGCACTCAATCGATAAAATTTTCACACAGAACTTTCACACATGCTCAATCACATATTATAAACACCAAAACTAATATTAAAATATTTTTCTGACCTCGGATGTGTGGTCCCGAAACCACTATTCTGACTAGGGTCTAAACCAGGCTGCTACAACTCTCCCCCTTAGGGATTTTTGTCCCCGAAAATCTTACCAGTGAGTAGATTCGGATATTACTCTTTCATAACATCTTCAGGCTCCCATGTAGCCTTTTCAACTCCGTGTTTGTGCCACAACACTTTCACTAAAGAAACTGGCCAAAATTCGGATCGGTTATTCATTATACGACAAATCTGATTGAATTTCAACCTCAGTAGGAGCAATTACATGCGATTGATCCAATCTATATCGTCGAAGCATCGATACATGGAACACATTATGAATTTTCTCTAATTCTGGTGGCAACAACAACTTATAAGCAACTGGCCCAATTCGCTCGATGATCTCATACGGCCAGATGATCCTCGGACTCAACTTGCCTTTTTTATTCGCCAAATCAAGTATTTTCTTCCACGAGATACTTTCAAAAATACTTTGTCACTGACCTCAAATTCAATATCTTTTCGTTTTATGTCCGCATAGGACTTCACGATCGATCCGCGCCTTTTAAATCATCACGAATCTCTTTCACTTTCTGCTCAGTCTCTTTTATCAAATCAACCTCGTGAATCTTATTTTCACTCAGCTCAGTCCAATACAATGGAGTTCGACATTTTCGACCGTAAAGAGCCTCATATGGTGCCATTTTGGTACTAGATTGAAAACTATTATTATATGCGAATTCAATCAACGGCAAATGCTTTTCCCATGTACTTTCAAATTCAAGAATGCAGCATCTTAACATATCTTCAAGAATCTGAATGATCCGCTCGGATTGTCCATCCGTTTGCGGATGAAATGTAGCACTAAAATGCAACTTTGTACTTAGAGCCTCTTGTAATTTCTTCCAAAACCGCGAAGTAAATCTCGGATCCCTGTCAGACACAATAGATAGTGGCACCCCGTGCAATCTCACAATCTCAGCAATATACAGTTTAGCTAATTTATCAAGTGAATAATCTGTTCTCACCGGAACAAAATGAGCTGATTTCGTCAATCTATCAACTATCAACCAGACCGCATCTTTCTTTCTCTTAGATAAAGGCAATCCTGACACAAAGTCCATCGTGATTCTCTCCCATTTTCACTTAGGAATCATAATCGATTGTAATAAATCGGATGGAACCTGATGTTCAGCTTTAACTTGCTGACAAATCAAACGTCTCGAAACAAATTCTGAGATATCCCGTTTCATACCATGCCACCAATAAAACTGTTTTAAATCGTTATACATTTTTGTACTCCCGCAATGAACATCCAAATGACTATTGTGAGCTTCATTTAAAATCATCTGAATCAACTCTGAATTCCTCAGAACACAAATCTGATCCCTGAATCTCAAACAATCATCGTTATCAACTCAAAATTTTGAATCAGAATTCAAATCACATTGAGTTCATTTTGCTATCATCTCATCATCACTTTTCTGGGCATCACAAATCTAACGTATAAACATTGGCCTAACTTTCAACTCAGCCAAAACCGAACCCTCATCACATAGGTCTATCTGAGTACTCATTGCTTGTAAAGCGCATATAGACTTTCGGCTCAAAGCATCATTAACAATATTAGCTTTACCCGAATGATAATCTATCACAAGCTCGTAGTCTTTCAAAAGCTCTAACCATCTTCTCTGTCGCAAATTCAATTCTTTCTGAGTCATCAGATATTTCAAGCTCTTATGATCTGTAAAAATATGACATTTCTCACCAAATAGGTAATGACGCCAAATCTTCAATGCAAATACAATCGTGGCTAATTCAAGATCATGCGTCGAATAGTTCTTTTCATGCGGCTTTAACTGGCTCAAAGCATAAGCGATGACTTTGCCTTCCTGCATCAACACACAGCCCAAACCATTCAACGATGCATCACTGTAAACTATGAATTCTTTACCAGACTCAGGTTGAACTAACACGGGTGCCTCTGTCAACAATGCTTTCAACTGTTCAAAACTCTGCTAGCACTTTTCTGACCACTCGAATTTAACATCTTTCTGTAGCGATTTTGTTAACGGAGTCACAATCATCGAGAAACCTTTCACAAACCATCTATAGTATCCGCTAGTCCCAAAAACTACTGATTTGGACACATTTCTTGGAGGCTTCTATTCCAAAATAGCTAAAATTTTACTCGAGTCAACTCGTATTCGCCAAATGACACAATATGCCCCGAGAAAACCAACCTCGCGCAACCAAAACTCACATTTGCTGAACTTTGCATACAATTGCTTCTCACACGTAGTCGTAGAATATACTTCTCAAATGCTCGGCATGTTGCGTCTCATCACATGAGTAAATCGAATATCATCAATGAACACCACAACAAAACGATCCAAATACGGTCTAAATATCCGATTCATCAAATCCATAAACACTGCAGAGCATTCGTTAGTCCAAAAGGCATAACTAGGAATTCATAATGTCCGTACCTGCTTAAAGCGCAGCGGTCTTGGTACATCCGATTCTTTAACTCTCAACCGATAGTAGCCCGATCTCAAATCTATCTTAGAAAACACTGTAGCTCCTTTTAGCTGATCAAACAAATCATCAATACGAGGCAAAGGATATTTATTCTTTATCGTCACTTTGTTTAACTGTCGATAATCAATACACATCCTCATTGTTCCATCTTTCTTTTTCACAAACAACATAGGAGCACCCCAGGACGAGAAACTCGGTCGTGCAAATCCTCTATCTGTCAACTCTGGCTACTGAGACTTTAACTCTTTTAATTCTGTTGGTGCCACTCTATACGGAGCTATTGAAATAGGAGTCGTTCCCGGTACTAATTCAATACCAAACTCAACTTCTCGGATCAGAGGTAATCCCGGTAGTTCTTTAGGAAACACATCAGGGAATTCACAAACCACAGGCACAGATTCAACTTTCTTTTCTGTCACTTTTGTATCAATCACATATGCGAGATAAGCTTCGCAACCCTTCTTCACATGATTCAAGGCTTTCATCGAAGATATAACAGCTGGTGTAACACCCCTAACCCGTATCCGTCACCGGATTAGGGTTACGGTATTACCAGATAAAAAAAAACTTTTATTCAATCAATTTATGTTTTAGTTAAACATCCTTATAAAATGGTTCAATTATAAACAGACAGTCTCATGCGTAATACATACTTAATATACTAAACTAAGTCATATTCAATATGATCGCAAATGAACACAAAATAATCATGCAATGTACATTTCAATAATATCACACAACAATACAAATAGCATAAACCTCATTTGTCATATCTTTTTATTTTATGAAATGTCATACAAACAAACTAATCGTATCTAATTAATTAAAATAAGCATGATCCATAAATCATCCTATTTCAACTTACTTATAAGACCGAAAACATGTGGTTTAAAAACTTATCCCATATGGTCGAAACATACAAGCTTATTACAATATCATGCACACACTCATTTACTTGGCCGATTATACAAAGACATACATATAATATTTCATGTACATTACATAGCTTGTACTAAGTCTAGATAGAGTCAAACACTTAATCAAATCAAGAATTCACATATAGCTAATTTCATATATATATCAACACATCATAGATATGAGCATTTACCAAATTTGAAAATAAGCTTAAACAACTAATTCATCAAACAATTTGGTTACATGTAGATATCTCTCATAAGCTTAACCGAACACACATATGCATTACATAACATATTTCATATTCCATAAAATGACTAAAGTTAATGCATACACATAAATTCCAATTAATACTTAACTAATACATACTAGCCTTGTCTTAACCATCTAACCGTTATTAACATCTTAGATTAAACCGAATAATCTTCTATAATATACATTCGAAAGTTATTCATACCAAATGATCTCATGGCAATCATCCACACACTTAGTCATCCAAATAAACTAAATTAAGCCAACCGAAATGTACATCTTCCAATCATATCTACTTCATTCAAACCAATTTCAAAAATTGCAAAACAAATCAATATGTCGAGTTTATACCAGATACACCACATATATATATAATAGGAATTTTATTTAGCTAATATATTATATACTATGACTCGTCGAACATCCATCATTTTCCTCATTTCCAAACACATGACTAAACACTTAACATATATATATATATATATATATCACATGACTACTTATCATACATGATTAAACCATGACCAAATTTTATACACCCAAAAGCATTATAAACAAGCCATTATAACAAAAGTATGGGAATTAAATCTAACCCAATAGAGATAGCCATTTTCGCATGGCTATAAGCATTAACAAGTATCATTCAAAATATCAAGCTAGATTATACATGCCTTATGCTTAAAATTCAACTTCTATGAGTACCAAAATAAGTCGATAGTGTGAGTGACTTCAACGATGATTCCCCGAGCCCTTAGCTTGATCAAAATCTATAAAACAGAAAATTGAACACACACGGAGTAAGCTTACTAGCTTAGTAAGTCTTAAGCAATTACAATTCAGTAATTAAACATTCGAACATTTTATGCATATATATATAAATTTGTCTATGACATTAAATACAATTAATTTAACCTAAAAATTCCATTATGGCGAATTGCCATCTCTCTAACTTAGAATCTATCATTTTCTTATCGAAGGCATACAACTCTCCAAAGCACTTAAATGCCTTAGATATTCGCATATTCCATCACTAATAAGTATAACATATATCCTGATCACATGTAATTAGTCATACACAAATATAAGCATCTCCGATAACTCTCACCTTTGACATTTTTACAAATGACCGAATCTCAAAGATATTACCAAGCTTATATTTCAATATACATTTCATACTCATAAATGAATAGATCAATTGCACATATCATATAAATTCATTAACAAAACTTTGACCATTTCACAACTTATTTAATTCGAAAGGAAAGATAATAACTTACCTCATTCCTTGCATTTATAAAAAATTATACTTACCCGAGCATTTAGTTTATTGTAGTAATTACGTTCCACCTTGTTCATGATTCATGAATTCTCTATTTATAACACATCACCGGCATTAAGCCTGCTAGGCATCAAGCCTGAATTACACACTGGCACTAAGCCTGCTAGACCCAAGGTTTGAATTTGATCACCAACATTTAGCCTGCTAGGCAATAAGCCTGATACAAATCACCAAGCACAAAGCCCGCTAGGCTCAAAGCCCGACTACATCACCGGCACAAGGCCTGCTAGGCTCGAAGCCCGAAATACAATATTACTTCCATCTCATTCACATTACAAGTTAACCAGAATTATACAAACCATACATAATTCATATCACATGAACTTATCAATTCAATTAAAATTTAACAACACTTCATGCTAAAATATTTATCCACATTCGGCTATCTTATATATATATCCTCAAAATATTTAAATTTCATCATTCATTAAGTTACATAAATAATTTTCAACATGTATTTGCTTAAGGACTTACCTCGACTATCGACGGACGACGAAGACCGGCTATTCGTGAATTTTCGTTTTTCCCCGATCCAAATTCGATTTTCTTTGTTCTTGATCTAAACATATTTAAAATAATCTCATTCAAGTACATTTCATTTCAATTTAATCCAAAAACACCTAATTAGGCAAATTACCATTTTGCCCATAATATTTCACATTTTTACAATTTAGTCCTATTTGCACAAAACACAAAATACACAAAATTTCATTACACAACCCAAGGGCCGAATATTCATAGGGACTATACAAGTCCATTTCTTTCATTTATTTTGCATTTTAACCCCTCAAAAATTTATTCTCTCAATTTAGCCTTAATTACTCAATTTCACTAAAAATTTCAATACAAAACATATTAATCTAACATATATCTTTCATAATTCATCAACTATCATCATAAAACTCATGAGCTCATAAATGGCACATTTCAAAATATTCATAAAAATAAAAATTCAAGCATGGGTCTTGAAGTATTCAAGCAACGATTGCAAAAACGTAAAATTATCAAGAACCAAATCAAACTAACCTTGAATTTGAGACTATAATTGCCGAAAATCAAAAGAAACCAAGCCCTTATTCTTCCTCCACATTCGGCCAAGAAATAAAAGATGATAATGGTCTTTTGTTTTGTTTAATTATTAACTTATATTATGTTATTACTAATTTACAAATTTTAACCTTTTCTAATTAATAATATAAAACATAAACAATGGTTTATTTGTCTTTCTACCAATCCACTAACTTTAAAATGGGCTATTTGCCCTTTTGATACCCCATATTAAAAGCCATTATCACTTTAGCACTATTCACTATAGTTTGGAACTTTTGCACTTTACGCGATTAAGTCCTTTTGTTAAATTAAACACACAAACGATCAAATTTTCATACTGAAACTTTCACACACATTAATTCACATATAATAAGCAATCGAGAATAATATTTAAAAATTTTTGGACTCGGATTCGTGGTCCTGAAACCACCGTTCCAATTAGGGTCAAATTCGGACTGTTACAACTCTCCCCCCTTAGGGATTTTCGTCCCCGAAAATCTTACCGTTAAACAAAGTTGGATATTGTTGCCTCATTGAATCCTCAGGCTCACATGTAGCCTCTTCTACTCCATGTCGATTCCATAGTACTGTTACTAACGAAATTTTCTTGTTTCTCAACTCTTTCACTTCACGAGCTAAAATAAGAATCGGTTCCTCCTCGTACGTCATATCGGATCGGATTTCAATCTCAGACGGAGAAATCACAAATTTGTTGAATAAACAACGGTCTTACTTTTAATTCGACTACTATCGAACTATCACTAGACATAGCCATATGTGCATTCAATGCACGAAGAGCAAATAATGACTTTCGACTTAAAGCATCTGCAACAACGTTAGCCTTTCCCGGATGATAGTCAATCACAAGCTCGTAATCTTTCCGTAACTATAACCATCTAGGCTGCCTCAGGTTCAAATCTCTTTGTGTCATTAAGTACTTTAAACTCTTGTGATCTGAATAAACATGACATTTTTCGCCAAACAAATAATGACGTCATATCTTTAACGCGATTACAATAGCTGCGAGCTCTAAATCATGCGTCGGGTAATTTCTTTCATGCGGCTTCAACTGTCTCGAAGCGTAGGCTATGACTTTGCCTTCCTGCATCAAAACACAACCCAAACCATTCAAAGAAGCATCACTATAAATAACAAATTCTTTACCCGATTCAAGTTGGACTAACATTGGAGCTTCGGTCAAAAGAGCTTTTAGCTGATCGAAACTTTTCTGACACTTTTCCGTCCATTCGAACTTCATATCTTTCTATAATAGCTTTGTCAAGGGTGTAGCTATCATAGAAAAACCTTTCACGAATCATCTGTAGTATCCGACAAGTCCCAGAAAGCTTCAAATTTTGGAAACATTCTTTGGGGGTTTCCAATCGAGTATAGCCGATATTTTATTCGGATCAACCCGAATACCTGATGCAGAAACAACATGACCTAGAAAACTGACCTCATTTAACCAGAATTCACACTTACTAAACTTTGCGTACAACTGTTTATCTCACAAAGTTTGTAGCACAAGTCTCAGGTGTTCAGCATGCTCGGTTTCATATCTGGAGTAGATCAGAATATCATCTATAAACACGACCACAAACCGATCCAAATACTGACTAAAAATCCAATTCATCAAATCCATAAAGATAACAGGTGCATTAGTGAATCCAAAAGGCATAACCAAAAACTCATAGTGTCCATACCTCGTTCGAAAGGCAGTCTTTGGCACATCAGAATCTCTGACTCTCAATTGATAATAACCCGATCTCAAATCTATCTTCGAAAACACTGAAGCCCCTTTCAACTGATCAAACAAATCATCAATCCGAGGTAACATGTGTTTATTCTTTATAGTCACCTTGTTCAGCTGCCGATAATCAATACACATTCGCATAGTCCCATCTTTCTTTTTCACAAATAAGACTGGTGCACTCCAATAAGAGAAGCTCGATCGTGCAAAGCCCCTATCTGTTAACTCTTTTAATTCTGTCGGTGCCATCTGATACGGAGCTATCGAAATCGGAGTCGTCCCCGGTACTAATTCAATACCAAATTCTATTTCTCAAACATGTGGTAAACCCGATAGTTCTTCAGGAAACACATCGGAATATTCACACACAACTGGTACTGATTTAATCTGCTTTTCAGTCACTTTACTATCAAGCACATAAAGAAAGTAAGCTTCATACCCTTTTCTCATATACTTCCGAGCTAGCATCGAAGATATTACTGCTAGTAACCCATTCAGATCATTAGATTCGATCCGAATAATTTCACCGCTCTGACATCTCAAATCAATGGTCTTTCTCTTGCAATTGACAACAGCGTCGTGCAAAGTTAACCAGTCCATACCCAAAATTATATCGAACTCGTCGAAAGGCAATAACATTAAATCAGCTGGGAAGCATGAATCTCGAATCATCAACGGACAACCTTTACACACTTTGTCGACTAGAACACACTAACCCAAGGGGTTTGATACTCGAATTACAAACTCAGTAGACTCAACAGGCAGAGTCTTATTGGATACTAATGTTTCACACAGATAAGAATGAGTCGAACCCAGATCAATCAATGCAATCACAGTAGTATCATAAAGTGTGAAAGTACCAGTAATAACATCTGGAGAAGCAGCATCCTCCCTAGTACGAATAGCATATGCCCTAGCAGGTGCTCGAGCCTCTGATCGAACTGCAGTATCCTTTGTTCCTCTCTGACTGCCATCTACATTCCCCGAATGTCTGGGTGGTCTGCCTCGTGCTGACGCGTTGCTCGGTCTTGTATTCTGAGCCGTATTTTGCTCGGCTAACATCGGGCACTCTCGAATAAAATGGTCCGACGATCTACATTTTAAACATGACCGATCACGAAATCTACATCTCCCAGAATGCCATTTTCCACAATGCTTGCACTCAGTCTGACTCTGCTGAATATTACCGACACTAGCCATGGAAGTGGCTCGGGAACCCACAGGAGGTCGATCTCGTCTAGAGAAGTCTGAAGTAGCCTTATGTCGACTGGAGTCATCTTTAAACTTCTTTGGTGTAGAATGAAAGGTCTTACTCGATAATCTTTTTCGAATGTCTCTAGCTTCAAACTCGGCTTTTCTTTTCTCTTTCCCAAGCTCTTCAGCTTTGCAAGCTCGTTCGACAAGTACCACGAACTCTTTGATCTCGAGTATGCCAACTAGCAACTTAATATCTTCATTCAGAACGTCTTCGAACCTTTTGCACATAATGGCTTCAGTTGACACACACTCTCGGGCATATCGGCTCAATCTAACGAACTTCCGCTCATACTCAGTCACGGTCATTCTACCCTTTTTCAATTCTAGAAATTCTTTTCGTTTCTGATCGATGAATCTCTGACTGATATATTTCTTACGGAACTCGTTCTGGAAGAAATCCCAAGTTACTTTTTCTTTCGGAACCACCGATACTAGTTTATTCCACCAGTGATATGCAGTGTCTCGTAGTAAAGATATAGCACACTTCAAGTATTCGTCTGGAATACATGACAGCTCTTCAAGCACCCGGATAGTGTTATCAAGCCACAATTCAGCTCGTTTCGCATCATCGTCATCATTAGCTTTAAATTCCTCGGCCCCATATTTCCTGATTTTATCGACAGGAGGCCTACTAGATCTCATCGGATCTATCGTCGGAGGTGCTGAAGGTATCGGAGTTGGATTATTCGGGGGTGGAGGTTGTTGTACAGCTGGATTAGTCCGGATAAATTGGGTAAACCATTCATTCATCAACTGGTAGAAGGCTTGCTTGGCCTCCCCCTCATGGCTAACCGAGATAGGTCGAGAGTCTACCGGCACTGACCCATGTGCGAGATCAGGCTCTACGCTATCTACATCATCATACACTACTGACTCTGTGGGATCCATTTATTATAATAAACACAATTTGAATGTCAGAAATCACCACACTATCTTATTATAAAATTAAGGCATGTATAGCTAGACTCACACGCGCTACGGTAGACCTAGAATCGACTAAACCGTAAGCTCTGATACCAATCAAATGTAACACCCTTAACCCGTATCCGTCGCCGGATTAGGGTTACGGTATTACCAGATAAAAAAAACTTTTATTCAATCAATTTATGTTTTAGTTAAACATCCTTATAAAATGGTTCAATTATAAATGATAGTCCCATGCGTAATACATACTTAATATACTAAACTAAGTCATATTCAATATGATCACGAATGAACACAAAATAATCATGCAATGTACATTTCAATAATATCACACAACAATACAAATAGCATAAACCTCATTTATCATATCTTTTATTTTATGAAATGCTCATACAAACAAACTAATCGTATCTAATTAATTAAAATAAGCATGATCCATAAATCATCCTATTTCAACTTACTTATAAGACCGAAAACATATGGTTTAAAAACTTATCCCATATGGTGAAACATACAAGCTTATTACAATATCATGCACACACTCATTTACTTGGCCGATTATACAAAGACATACATATAATATTTCATGTACATTACATAGCTTGTACTAAGTCTAGATAGAGTCAAACACTTAATCAAATCAAGAATTCACATATAGCTAATTTCATATATATATCAACACATCATAGATATGCGCATTTACCAAATTTGAAATTAAGCTTAAACAACTAATTCATCAAACAATTTGGTTACATGTAGATATCTCTCATAAGCTTAACTTAAACACACATATGCATTACATAACATATTTCATATTCCATAAAATGACTAAAGTTAATGCATACACATAAATTCCAATTAATACTTAACTAATACATACTAGCCTTGTCTTAACCATCTAACCGTTATTAACATCTTAGATTAAACCGAATAATCTTCTATAATATACATTCGAAAGTTATTCATACCAAATGATCTCATGGCAATCATCCACACACTTAGTCATCCCAATAAACTAAATTAAGCCAACCGAAATGTACATCTTCCAATCATATCTACTTCATTCAAACCAATTTCAGAAATTGCAAAACATATCAATATGTCGAGTTTATACCAGATACACCATATATATATATAATAGGAATTTTATTTAGCTAATATATTATATACTATGACTCGTCGAACATCCATCATTTTCCTCATTTCCAAACACATGACTAAACACTTAACATATATATATATATATCACATGACTACTTATCATACATGATTAAACCATGACCAAATTTTATACATCCAAAAGCATTATAAACAAGCCATTATAACAAAAGTATGGGAATTAAATCTAACCCAATAGAGATAGCCATTTTCGCATGGCTATAAGCATTAACAAGTATCATTCAAAATATCAAGCTAGCCTATACATGCCTTATGCTTAAAATTCAACTTCTATGAGTACCAAAATAAGTCGATAGTGTGAGTGACTTCAACGATGATTCCCCGAGCCCTTAGCTTGATCAAAATCCATAAAACAGAACATTGAACACACACGGAGTAAGCTTACTAGCTTAGTAAGTCTTAAGCAATTACAATTCAGTAATTAAACATTCGAACATTTTATGCATATATATATAAATTTGTCTATGACATTAAATACAATTAATTTAACCTAAAAATTCCATTATGGCCGAATTGCCATCTCTCTAACTTAGCATCTATCATTTTCTTATCGAAGGCATACAACTCTCAAAAGCACTTAAATGCCTTAGATATTCGCATATTCCATCACTAATAAGTATAACATATATCCCGATCACATGTAATTAGTCATACACAAATATAAGCATCTCAGATAACTCTCACCTTTGACATTTTTACAAATGACCGAATCTCAAAGATATTACCAAGCTTATATTTCAATATACATTTCATACTCATAAATGAATAGATCAATTACACATATCATATAAATTCATTCTTAAAAACTTTGACCATTTCACAACTTATTTAATTCGAAAGGAAAGATAATAACTTACCTCATTCCTTGCATTTATAAAAATTATACTTACCCGAGCATTTAGTTTATTGTAGTAATTACGTTCCACCTTGTTCATGATTCATGAATTCTCTATTTATAACACATTCACAGGCATTAAGCTGCTAGGCATCAAGCTGAATTACACACTCGGCACTAAGCTGCTAGACCCAAGGTCTGAATTTGATCACCAACATTTAGCCCGCTAGGCAATAAGCCTTATACAAATCACCAAGACAAAGCACCGCTAGGCTCAAAGCCCGAATTACATCACCGGCACAAGGCACGCTGGGCTCAAAGCCCGAAATACAATATTACTTCCATCTCATTCACATTACAAGTTAACTCGAATTATACAAACCATACATAATTCATATCACATGAACTTATCAATTCAATTAAAATTTAACAACACTTCATGCTAAAATATTTATCCACATTCGGCTATCTTATATATATATCCTCAAAATATTTAAATTTCATCATTCATTAAGTTACATAAATAATTTTCAACATATATTTGCTTAAGGACTTACCTCGACTATCGACTTTATCTACGAAAGACCGACTATTCGTGAATTTTAAATTTTTCCCGATCCAAATTCGATTTTCTTTGTTCTTGATCTAAACATATTTAAAATAAGCTCATTCAAGTACATTTCATTTCAATTTAATCCAAAAACACCTAATTAGGCAAATTACCATTTTGCCCCTAATATTTCACATTTTTACAATTTAGTCCTATTTGCACAAAACACAAAATACACAAAATTTCATTACACAACCCAAGGGCCGAATATTCATAGGGACTATACAAGTCCATTTCTTTCATTTATTTTGCATTTTAACCCCTCAAAAATTTATTCTCTCAATTTAGCCTTAATTACTCAATTTCACTAAAAATTTCAATACAAAATATATTAATCTAACATATATCTTTCATAATTCATCAACTATCATCATAAAACTCATGAGCTCGTAAATGGCACATTTCAAAAGATTCATAAAAATCAAAAATTCAAGCATGAGTCTTGAAGTATTCGAAGCAACGATTGCAAAAACGTAAAAATTATCAAGAACTGAAATCAAACTAACCTTGAATTTTAGACTATAATTGCCAAGAATCAAAAGAAACCAAGCCCTTATTCTTCCTCCACATTCGGCCAAGAAATAAAAGATGATAATGGTCTTTTTTTTTCTTTAATTATTAACTTATATTATGTTATTACTAATTTACAAATTTTAACCTTTTCTAATTAATAATATAAAACATAAACAATGGTTTATTTGTCTTTCTACCGTCCACTAACTTTAAAATGGGCTATTTGCCCTTTTGATACCCCATATTAAAAATCCATTATCACTTTAGCACTATTCACTATAGTTTGCAACTTTTGCACTTTACGCGATTAAGTCCTTTTGTTAAATTAAACACACAAACGATCAAATTTTCATATGAAACTTTCACACACATTAATTCACATATAATAAGCACCGAGAATAATATTTAAAAAAATTTTGGACTCGGATTCGTGGTCCCGAAACCACCGTTCCAATTAGGGTCAAATTCGGACTGTTACAACTCTCCCCCCTTAGGGATTTTCGTCCCCGAAAATCTTACCGTTAAACAAAGTCGGATATTGTTGCCTCATTGAATCCTCAGGCTCACATGTAGCCTCTTCTACTCCATGTCGATTCCATAGTACTTTTACTAACGGAATTTTCTTGTTTCTCAACTCTTTCACTTCACGAGCTAAAATACGAATCGGTTCCTCCTCGTACGTCATATCGGATCGGATTTAAATCTCAGACGGAGAAATCACAAATTTGTTGAATAAACAACGGTCTTACTTTTAATTCGGCTACTATCGAACTATCACTAGACATAGCCATATGTGCATTCAATGCACGAAGAGCAAATAATGACTTTTGACTTAAAGCATCTGCAACAACGTTAGCCTTTCCCGGATGATAGTCAATCACAAGCTCGTAATCTTTCCGTAACTCTAACCATCTAGGCTGCCTCAGGTTCAAATCTCTTTGTGTCATTAAGTACTTTAAACTCTTGTGATCTGAATAAACATGACATTTTTCGCCAAACAAATAATGACGTCATATCTTTAACGCGAATACAATGGCTGCGAGCTCTAAATCATGCGTCGGGTAATTTCTTTCATGCGGCTTCAACTATCTCGAAGCGTAGGCTATGACTTTGCCTTCCTGCATCAAAACGTAACCCAAACCATTCAAAGAAGCATCACTATAAATAGCAAATTCTTTACCCGATTCAGGTTGGACTAACATTGGAGCTTCGGTCAAAAGAGCTTTCAGCTGATCGAAACTTTTCTGACACTTTTCTGTCCATTCGAACTTGATATCTTTCTGTAATAGCTTTGTCAAGGGTGTAGCTATCATAGAAAAACCTTTCACGAATCATCTGTAGTATCCGGCAAGTCCCAGAAAGCTTCAAATTTTGGAAACATTCTTTGGGGTTTTCCAATCGAGTATAGCCGATATTTTATTCGGATCAACCCGAATACTGATCACGAAAACAACATGACCTAAAATCGACCTCATTTAACTGAGAATTCACACTTACTAAACTTTGCGTGCACAACCTGTTTATCTCACAAAGTTTGTAGCACAAGTCTCGGTGTTCAAAGATGCTCGGTTTCATATCCGGAGTAGATCGAGAATATCATCTATAAACACGACCACAAACGATCCAAATCTTGACTAAAAATCCAATTCATCAAATCCATAAAGATAACAGTGCATTAGTGAGTCCAAAAGGCATAACCAAAAACTCATAGTGTCCATACCTCGTTCGAAAGGCAGTCTTTGGCACATCGGAATCTATGACTCTCAATTGATAATAACCCGATCTCAAATCTATCTTGAAAACATCAAGCCCTTTCAATCGATCAAACAAATCGTCAATCCGAGGTAATGTGTATTTATTCTTTATAGTCACCTTGTTCAATTTGCCGATAATCAATACACATTCGCATAGTCCCATCTTTCTTTTCACAAATAAGACCGGTGCACTCCAATGAGAGAAGCTCGGTCGTGCAAAGCCCCTATCTGTTAACTCTTTTAATTCTGTAGATGCCATCTACAGATATGGAGCTATCGAAATCAGAGTCGTCCCCGGTAATAATTCAATACCAATTTCTATTTCTCGAACATGTGGTAAACCCGGTAGTTCTTCAAGAAACACATCGGTATATTCACACACAACTGGTACTGATTTAATCTGCTTTTGAGTCACTTTACTATCAAGCACATAAACAAAGTAAGCTTCATACCCTTTTCTCATATACTTCTGAGCTAGCATCGAAGATATTACTGATGGTAACCCATTCAGATCATTAGATTCGATCCGAATAATTTCACCGCTCTGACATCTCAAATCAATGGTCTTTCTCTTGCAATTGACAACAGCGTCGTGCAAAGTTAACCAGTCCATACCCAAAATTATATCGAACTCGTTTGAAAGGCAATAACATTAAATCACCGAAGCATGAATCTCGAATCATCAACGGACAACCTTTACACACTTTGTCGACTAGAACACACTAACCCAAGGGGTTTGATACTCGAATTACAAACTCGGTGAGACTCAACAGCGGAGTCTTCTTCGGATACTAATGTTTCACACGAGATAAGAATGAGTCGAACTGGATCAATCAATGCAATCACGATAGTATCATAAAGTGTGAAAGTACCGGTAATAACATCTGGAGAAGCAGCATCCTCCCTAGTGCGAATAGCATATGCCCTAGCAGGTGCTCGAGCCTCTGATCGAACTGCAGTATCCTTTGTTCCTCTCTGACTACCATCTACATTCCCCGAATGTCTGGGTGGTCTGCCTCGTGCTGACGCGTTGCTCGGTCTTGTATTCTGAGCCGTATTTTGCTCGGCTAACATCGGGCACTCTCGAATAAAATGGTCCGACGATCTACATTTTAAACAGGACCGATCACGAAATCTACAACTCCCAGAATGCCATTTTCCATAATGCTTGCACTCGATCGACTCTGCTGAATATTACCGACACTAGCCATGGAAGTGGCTCGGGAACCACAGAGGTCGATCTCGTCTAGAGAAGTCAAAAGTAGCCTTATGTCGATTGAGTCATCTTTAAACTTCTTTGGTGTAGAATGAAAGGTCTTACTCGATAATCTTTTTCGAATGTCTCTAGCTTCAAACTCGGCTTTTCTTTTCTCTTTCCCAAGCTCTTCAGCTTTGCAAGCTCGTTCGACAAGTACCACGAACTCTTTGATCTCGAGTATGCCAACTAGCAACTTAATATCTTCATTCAGACCGTCTTGAACCTTTTGCACATAATGGCTTCAGGTTGACACACACTCTCGGGCATATCGGCTCAATCTAACGAACTTCCGCTCATACTCGGTCCCCGTTCATTCTACCTGTTTCAATTCTAGAAATTCTTTTCGTTTCGATCGATGAATCTCTGACTGATATATTTCTTACGAAACTCGTTCTGGAAGAAATCCCAAGTTACTTTTTCTTTCGGAACCACCGATTCTAGTGTATTCCACCAGTGATATGCAGTGTCCCGTAGTAAAGATATAGCACACTTCAAGCATTCGTCTGGAATACATGACAGTTCATCAAGCACCCGGATAGTGTTATCAAGCCACATTTCAGCTCGTTCCGCATCATCGTCATCATTAGCTTTAAATTCCTCGGCCCCATATTTCCTGATTTTATCGACAGGAGGCCTACTAGATCTCATTGGATCTATCGTCGGAGGTGCTGAAGGTATCGGAGTTGGATTATTCGGGGGTGGAGGTTGTTGTACAGCCGGATTAGTCTGGATAAATTGGGTAAACCATTCATTCATCAACTGGTAGAAGGCTTGCTTGGCCTCCCCTCATGGCTAACCGAGATAGGTCGAGTCTCTACCAAGACGACCCATGTGCGAGATCGGGCTCTACGCTATCTACATCATCAGCTACTGGCTCTGCAGCCGGGATCCATTTATTATAATAAACACAATTTGAATGTCAGAAATCACCACACTATCTTATTATAAAATTAAGGCATGTATAGCTAGACTCACACGCGCTATGGTAGTCCTAGAATCGACTAAATCGTAAGCTCTAATACAAATCAAATGTAACACCCCTAACCCGTATCCATCACCGGATTAGGGTTACGGTATTACCAGATAAAAAAAAACTTTTATTCAATCAATTTATGTTTTAGTTAAACATCCTTATAAAATGGTTCAATTATAAATGAGCAGGTCCATGCGTAATACATACTTAATATACTAAACTAAGTAATATTCAATATGATCGCGAATGAACACAAAATAATCATGCAATGTACATTTCAATAATATCACACAACAATACAAATAGCATAAACCTCATTTGTCATATCTTTTTATTTTATGAAATGCTCATACAAACAAACTAATCGTATCTAATTAATTAAAATAAGCATGATCCATAAATCATCCTATTTCAACTTAATTATAAGACCGAAAACATGTGGTTTAAAAACTTATCCCATATGGTCGAAACATACAAGCTTATTACAATATCATGCACACACTCATTTACTTGGCCGATTATACAAAGACATACATATAATATTTCATGTACACTACATAGCTTGTACTAAGTCTAGATAGAGTCAAACACTTAATCAAATCAAGAATTCACATATAGCTAATTTCATATATATATCAACACATCATAGATATGCGCATTTACCAAATTTGAAATTAAGCTTAAACAACTAATTCATCAAACAATTTGGTTACATGTAGATATCTCTCATAAGCTTAACTTACACACATATGCATTACATAACATATTTCATATTCCATAAAATGACTAAAGTTAATGCATACACATAAATTCCAATTAATACTTAACTAATACATACTAGCCTTGTCTTAACCATCTAACCGTTATTAACATCTTAGATTAAACCGAATAATCTTCTATAATATACATTCGAAAGTTATTCATACCAAATGATCTCATGGCAATCATCCACACACTTAGTCATTCCAATAAACTAAATTAAGCGAACCGAAATGTACATCTTCCAATCATATCTACTTCATTCAAACCAATTTCAGAAATTGCAAAACATATCAAAATGTCGAGTTTATACCAGATACACCACATATATATATAATAGGAATTTTATTTAGCTAATATATTATATACTATGACTCAAATCGAACATCCATCATTTTCTCATTTCCAAACACATGACTAAACACTTAACATATATATATATATATATCACATGACTACTTATCATACATGATTAAACCATGACCAAATTTTATACATCCAAAAGCATTATAAACAAGCCATTATAACAAAAGTATGGGAATTAAATCTAACTCCAATAGAGATAGCCATTTTCGCATGGCTATAAGCATTAACAAGTATCATTCAAAATATCAAGCTAGCCTATACATGCCTTATGCTTAAAATTCAACTTCTATGAGTACCAAAATAAGTCGATAGTGTGAGTGACTTCAACGATGATTCCCTCGAGCGCTTAGCTTGATCAAAATCTATAAAATGTAACATTGAACACACACGGAGTAAGCTTACTAGCTTAGTAAGTCTTAAGCAATTATAATTCAAGAATTAAACATTCGAACATTTTATGCATATATATATAAATTTGTCTATGACATTAAATACAATTAATTTAACCTAAAATTTCCATTATGGCCGAATTGCCATCTCTCTAACTTAGCATCTATCATTTTCTTATCGAAGGCATACAACTCTCCAAAGCACTTAAATGCCTTAGATATTCGCATATTCCATCACTAATAAGTATAACATATATCCTGATCACATGAAATTAGTCATACACAAATATAAGCATCTCCGATAACTCTCACCTTTGACATTTTTACAAATGACCGAATCTCAAAGATATTACCAAGCTTATATTTCAATATACATTTCATACTCATAAATGAATAGATCAATTGCACATATCATATAAATTCATTACTGAAAACTTTGACCATTTCACAACTTATTTAATTCGAAAGGAAATATAATAACTTACCTTATTCCTTGCATTTATAAAAAATTATACTTACCCGAGCATTTAGTTTATTGTAGTAATTACGTTCCACCTTGTTCATGATTCATGAATTCTCTATTTATAATACATCACCGGCATTAAGCCTGCTGAGGCATCAAGCCTGAATTACACACCGGCAGACTAAGCTCCGCTAGACCCAAGGTCCAATTTGATCACCGACATTTAGCCCGCTAGGCAATAAGCTTTGATACAAATCACCGCACAAAGCACAAGCTAGGCTCAAAGCCCGAATTACATCACCGGCACAAGGCACGCTAGGCTCGAAGCCCAAATACAATATTACTTCCATCTCATTCACATTACAAGTTAACTGAATTATACAAACCATACATAATTCATATCACATGAACTTATCAATTCAATTAAAATTTAACAACACTTCATGCTAAAATATTTATCCACATTCGGCTATCTTATATATATATATCCTCAAAATATTTAAATTTCATCATTCATTAAGTTACATAAATAATTTTCAACATATATTTGCTTAAGGACTTACCTCGACTATCGACGGACGACGAAGACCGGCTATTCGTGAATTTTCGTTTTTCCCCGATCTAAAATTTATTTTCTTTGTTCATGATCTAAACATATTTAAAATAAGCCCATTCAAGTACATTTCATTTCAATTTAATCGAAAAACACCTAATTAGGCAAATTACCATTTTGCCCCTAATATTTTACATTTTTACAATTTAGTCCTATTTGCACAAAACACAAAATACACAAAATTTCATTACACAACCCAAGGGCCGAATATTCATAGGGACTATACAAGTCCATTTCTTTAATTTATTTTGCATTTTAACCCCTCAAAAATTTATTCTCTCAATTTAGCCCTAATTATTCAATTTCACTAAAATTTCAATACAAAACATATTAATCTAACATATATCTTTCATAATTCATCAACTATCATCATAAAACTCATGAGCTCATAACTGGCACATTTCAAAATATTCATAAAAATCAAAAATTCAAGCATGGGTCTTGAAGTATTCGAAGCAACGATTGCAAAAACGTAAAAATTATCAAGAACTGAAATCAAACTAACCTTGAATTTGAGACTATAATTGCCGAAAATCAAAAGAAACCAAGCCCTTATTCTTCCTCCACATTCGGCCAAGAAATAAAAGATGATAATGGTCTTTTTGTTTTCTTTAATTATTAACTTATATTATGTTATTACTAATTTACAAATTTTAACCTTTTCTAATTAATAATATAAAACATAAACAATGGTTTATTTGTCTTTCTACCGTCCACTAACTTTAAAATGGGCTATTTGCCCTTTTGAAACCCCATACTAAAAAGCCATTATCACTTTAGCACTATTCACTATAGTTTGCAACTTTTGCACTTTACGCGATTAAGTCCTTTTGTTAAATTAAACACACAAACGATCAAATTTTCATACGAAACTTTCACACACATTAATTCACATATAATAAGCACCGAAAATAATATTTAAAAATTTTTGGACTCGGATTCGTGGTCCCGAAACCACCATTCCAATTAGGGTCAAATTCGGACTGTTACAGCTGGTAGCCCATTCAAATCACTGGATTCAATGCGAACTATCTCACTATTCTGACTTCTTAAATCAATGCTCTTTCGTTTACAATTCACAATAGCATTATGCAAAGTTAACCAATCCATACCCAGAATGATATCAAATTCATCGAAAGGTAGCAACATTAAATTAGCCGGAAAACAAACATCCCGAAACGTTAGTGGACAATTCTTACACACCTTATCAACTAAGACACACCTGCCTAAAGGGTTCGTGTAACACCCCAAACTCGGACAGGACACCATGCCCGAATCTGGTATGTTACGGGGAAAAACGTTTTTGAGTGATCAGATTTTTCGTTTAAAAGCGGGGTGAAAACATAGTGAATTTGAGGAAAATTGAAGTAGGCTTGTTTGATTAGATTTTGAAAACTTATCCAAAGTATATAGTTAAAAACGAGTTGGTTTCATTTAGTAATTCCAATAGTTTCTTAGTGCTATTTTAAAACTTTTTTTTTGACTAGGTAGAAAATCGAGTTTGATTTGAAAATCATTTGAGTTTACTTTATAACAAAACATAGTGAGATACCCGATGGTACAGTTTAAAACACATTGCGTTATAGTTTTGAAAACATTATCCTTCCAAATTTTTAGTAAAATTTCATACCAAATTATTTGTTAAGCGTGTAAAGAATCTAATTAAACCATAACCATCATAAAACATAAATCAAAGGCCTTTTACAAACCCCAACTAAAACCCAACTAAAAGTAAATAAGTTAAAGTACCCAAATTGAATAGTCCGAGCAAAACTTTTATTAAAGCATGGCATGTGCACCCCGAGTCCATCCGGCTCCATGTCCGCGTCTCACGAGTCACTGAAATATCAAAGGAGAGGGTGAGTCGAATGACTCGATGTATAAATCCCGCTCCCGATAACACAACATGCTAACACACATCATACATAGCAACATAATTAATGCAACCCGATCCTAACCATCCGTATCGCCTTTTCTACCCCGTGGTACCAAACCACTTTGGTGGTGCCAAACCACCGGTGACATATAGTCACAATGTGTTACCAAAACACTAGTGTCCCAAAGACACAATATCCATCAATGTGGTGCCAAACCACTTTGGTGTCCCAAAGACACGTTTGTGCTCCCAAAGCAATCGGTGACCAAAGTCACAAATCCAATGATGGGGCCAACCCATCGTTTGATACCCAATCACTAGCGATTTCGATCCCGTATCTCAAGTGGGGCCAACCTACGGTGGTGTCAAACCACGGGGACGAGTCGCAATGAGGTGCCCAACCTCTGGTGTCCCAAAGACACAAATGTGGTACCAAACCACCGGTGACCGTAGTCACAATAATCGAATGATGGGGCCAACCCATCGTGTGATACCCAATCACTAGCGCATTATCCCATATCTCATGTGGGGCCAACCCACGGTGGTGTCAAACCACGAGGGACGAGTCGCAATGATGAGGTGCCAAACCTCTGGATGTGCCAAACCTCTCGGTGACCCAAAGTCACAAAGTGTGTTACCAAAACACCGGTGCTCGTCGGCACAAAATATCACTTTGCTCCCTCCACTCATATCACCCATCAACATACCATACTCATGTAATCATGCATATCATACAAATCATGCATATCATGCTAATATGCCTAACCTCATATCCCATGTCACATATATCCATAGCCATGGTATCATATAGATCATCAAGAAACTCATAACAATAATAATACTTGACTTACCCGAGTCCAAGATCATACTCATTAGGGTATCATATCAATCATCAACTGTTTCATTAATTATCACACAGGTTATCAATCATATTACTAAACGGAAGTGTGTTAGTTTACACACCTGGCAATACGAGTCTAAAATCCCAACGAAATGATCTAAATCCCTTGAGTACTAGCTCCTACAATCGGCCAAACATAAGGGTTAGGCATCCCTAACATTCGGCCAACATCAATTAACCAAAGGGGTTAATATCGAACCCTTACCTTGCTAATGGTTTGATTTCTTATCAAACCCGAACCACAAAGGTTCTCCTTCCAACAATCGTCTACACCTTCAAAAGAGAACTGTTAATCTTTTGTTACCCCTTGCCTTAATCGAACCTAAAAGATTGAAATAAAAACAATACCAAATACTTACCCTACTTACCAACCACCAAAAATTCGCCACAAGAACCCTAGGAGAAAAGGGAGATTCGGCTCAAGAGCTTTTGAAATGGAAGAAAGAAAGAAAAAAATAGAAAATGGATGGGGACAAGTACTTACGGTTTTGAAAGAAAAAGAGATAAAAATGTGTTTTGGGAACTAGTGTTTCGGCTTAATGAAATGGTAAGGCACAAATGAAAGATTCGGCTAGGATTATTGAGAAAAGCAAATGAGAGTTTGAGGAAAGAAGATGATATGGTTTCAACTTACTAGTAATGGAGAAGTAAAAATAGAGAACTTGGTTTAGAAGTAGTATGATTTCGGCACAAGTATGACAAAAGAAAATGAATGAAAGTGTGAGAAGAAAGGATACCCGATTCTGTAACAACCCAAACCCGGCCCAAACATTACGACCGAATTTGATTTGTTACGGAGAAAAAACCTTGTGAACACCATTTCGATACCTATTTAATTTTTATTTTAAGCTTCTCGTTTTGGTTATCTTGCCAAAGCTACCCTTAGATTTAATTTGGAAATTTAATTAAGTCCAATTGTTATACTGAGTTTCAAGTGTGCCCGATGGCACGATTAAACTTTTTCGTGTTAACTTAAGAAAACATGTGATTTTAGTTCAATTTAATAATATAGTTTAAAGTAGATATCCAACATATAAAAAAACACAAATAAAGTTTATGGAGGCCTTATTACAACCCAAAATAAAATTAACCAAATTTAAAGTCCTATAAATTTAAATCCATTTGCATGGCCACCTCGAGTCCAACCGGCTCCTCAACCGCCATCTACGAGTCACCTGAAAAATGTTAAAGGAGAAGGTGAGTCACCAAGACTCAGATATGTAACCCTTCCCCTGAGTTAATACAACATTTCATACACAACATATAACGATTAATTATGCAGTATCGTGTACCCAACCTAGCCGACCCAACGCCTTTGTCTACCCCATGTGGTACCAAACCACTTTGGTGACCGTAGTCACAATGTGTTACCAAAACACCGGTGGTGCCAAACCACTTTGGTGACATATAGTCACAATGTGCTACAAAGCACTTGGTGTCCGTAGACACAAATCGGGTGATGGGGCCAACCCATCGTGTGATACCAAATCACCGGCGATTTATCCCATATCTCAAGTGGGGCCAACCCACGGTGGTATTAACCACAGGGACAAGTCGCTATGAGGTGCCAAACCTCTGGAGGTACCAAACCTCTGGTGACATATAGTCACAGTGTGTTACCAAAACACTGGTGCTCGTCAGCACGAAACATCACTGCCCCCTCCTCTCATATAGCCCATAGTAGGTAAATGATTAACAACAGATCTCATGCATTCATCACATGTATCAATAAACCATGCTTCCCAAA
The DNA here is from genome assembly GCA_025698515.1 of Gossypium sturtianum. Taxonomy (NCBI): domain Eukaryota; kingdom Viridiplantae; phylum Streptophyta; class Magnoliopsida; order Malvales; family Malvaceae; genus Gossypium; species Gossypium sturtianum. The sequence goes on from CM046953.1 coordinate 105,334,139, forward strand.
AGCATTAAAGTAATCTCATATCAACAGAGACTTACCGGGATCCTCACTTGTACCGTTAAGGTACCAATCCGCATCTACATCAAGCAGATTTACATACAAAACATATATAACACAACATTAACTGCTATAAGTGTGTATGTACACACCTGATGTTGATGAGAAGTCTAAATCCGAAAAGGAACGTTGGCCACCCTAGATCTCACTGTACCTATATTCGGCCAACTATGGAATTAGTCTTAGGGCCTATTCGGCCAAATCGATTATTGGAAGGGGTTCCTTGTGAACCCGAAATCTCACCTTCACACTTTTGGACACCAACCGCAACACCCAACTCCACGACCGCTTCGATTCCAAGAATCGGCACTCAACAAGTTAGTAGCCTTCGGCTAAAACGAATATCAACCGACCAACTACGATTAGATCTTACCGTTACGTACCACAATTCGAATGCTAGAGATCGGGGCCTAAATCGACTGCTTCACTTCCCTGAGTACCCAACAGGAATCGGTTACTTCTTGTTTAGAAGACTTAATCATTGCCGAAATCGGCACTTATCCCCCCTATTAGAAATCGACAAAAACACAGAGGAGAAGAAAGATGGCATTCGGCCATACCTACCTACCTTATGAACCGATTGGAGATGAGTTTAGAGAAGATTACCCTTGCTTGAACATTCGGAAAAAGGTAAATAATGGAGAGAAAAGGGTGTTGGAGTTTCGGCAACAAGGAGTAGAGGTTCGGTTGACAAAGAAATAAAGAAAAGGGAATTTGAATGTGGAGTTTCGGCTAAAGAGGTTGGGAAAAGAAAAGAAAGGTTTTAGGGGATGTGCTTTCGGTTTAGAGAGGATGGAGAAGAGAAAGTAGAAAATGGGGGACTTTTGGGAGAATTCGGCTAATAGGAAAAGAAGTAAAAGAAACTTGGGCACTCCCTAGTACCCCTTGCCGTCCACTCTCCTTGCTCAAGGAGTTCAAATTCGCACAACTCCTAAAAATCCTCTTGGCCACCTATTTGATTTAATTCAAAATAGCTTGAATTAATCAAACAATAATCTCCTAATAATCCATCCATTATCCCTTTTATTAATACTATAATTAAGCAAATAAAACTCTCCTATTATCCTTTAATAACAACACTTAATAAAAGAGTTTGAAGGAGAAAAACTCTCCCCCTTGTGCCGTCCCAAATAAAAACAAAAGGAGGATTTTGTGACTCAACCAAGGCTCTCCCTTGTTCCTTGGTGGCGTCACATGCTAGCTCTTAAGTGGGCTTGCTTTGCCACTTTACCAAGGGCTTCTTAGTGTTAAATTACCCACATTTATTCTTATAACACCCACTTACTAAGGCTCCTTCTTTTAAAATTAAAACTGAAATTTCCTATCAAACCGGCACACTCAAAGCCTTAAATTAAGCTCTATTATTCCATTAATAATATCACAAAGATTCATAATAAGAAAATAGTCAAATTCCAAATAACCCCATATTTGGGATGTTACGATTCTACCCCCTTAAAATAAATTTCGTCCTCGAAATTCCTTGATCAAAAGAGATGGGGGTATTGTTTGCCGCATCACCTCCTCGGGCTCCCACGTAGCTTCTTCCACTCTGTGGTTCCGCCATAACACTTTCACTAAAGGCACTGCCTTCCTTCGTAGAACTTTCACATCTCGGTCTACAATCTGAACCGGTTCTTCCTCAAAAGATAAATCCGAGTTCACCTCAATCTCTGCTACTGGCACAACGTGCGAAGGATCGACCGATACTGCCTCAAAGATTGATACATGAAATACGTCATGGATCTGACTCAGTTCTGCCGGCAGCTCTAGCTGATAAGCCACTGGTCCTACTCGCTTCACAACAGTATATGGCCCGATGAACCTTGGGCTTAACTTCCCTTTCCGTCCAAATCTCAACACCTTTTTCCAAGGCGACACTTTCAGAAAACTTTGTCTCCCACAAAGATACTCCACTTCCTTGCGTTTGAGATCGGCATAAGACTTCGCCTATCCGATGCTTCCTTGAGACGAGATCGAATCACCTTGACTTTGTCTTTCGTCTCGGTTACCAATTCCGGACCTGAACTTGTCTTTCTCCCAACTCCGTCCAACATGTAGGAGTACGACACTTTCGTCCATATAGGGCCTCGTGTGGAGCCATTTGAATACTCGCTTGATAACTATTGTTATAAGCGAATTCAATAATGGTAGGTACTCCTCCCAACTACCACTAAAATCCAAGACACGACCTCTTAACATGTCTTCTAAAATCAGTATCACCCTTTCCGATCATCAGTCGATTTGTGGATGGAAAGCCGTCTCAAAATCTAACCGTGTACCCAAAGCTTGATGCAACGCTTTCCAAAACCTTGACGTGAATCGGGATCCCTATCCGAGATAATCGACATCGCACGCCATGCAACCTCACTATTTCACCCACATACGACTTCGCTAGCTTCGGAGTGAGTAATCCATTCTCACCGGCATGAAGTGAGCCGATTTAGTCGAGCGATCCACAATTACCCAAATCGCATCCTTCTTGGTGGGCGTGAGGGTAGCCCACTAACAAAATCCATGGTGATCCTCTCCCATTTCCATTGAGGATCTTTATCGGTTGAAGTAGTCCCGATGGTGACCGATGTTCACCTTAACCTGGCGACACGTCCGACACTTCCCTACGAACTCCGTTATCTCACGCTTCAACCTGTGCCACGAGAATCAAGCTTTCCGCAAATCTCCATACATCTTGCTTCCCCGGGATGCATAGCGTATGGGCTGCTATGTGCATCTTGGAGAATTTTCTCGCCAGTGCTGTATCCATTGGCATACATACTCGTCCTTGAAAACAAAGCACTCCTTCACTAGACAGACTGTACCCTTCCAAACCACCGTCTTGAACTTGTACCCTCTTAGAGCTCAAGCCCTCATCCACTAACTGCTTTTCCTTAACCTCCTCAACCCAAGTCGGCTTTACTTGGAGTTCCGCCAAAAGACTTCCATCATCATATAGACTTAACCGAGCGAACATTGCTCTTAAGTCCATCACCACCTTCCGGCTCAATGCGTCAGCTACCACATTAGCCTTACCCGGATGGTACTCGATTGAACAATCATAGTCCTTTAGTAGTTCAATCCATCGACGCTGTCTCAGATTCAGATCCTTCTGAGTCAGAAGATACCTCAAGCTTTTGTGATCCGTGTAGACCATCGACTTCTCTCCATACGGTAATGTCTCCATATCTTGAGAGCGAAGACGACCACCGCGCTAACTCTAAGTCGTGAGTTGGGTAGTTAACCTCATGCGGTCTTAATTGACGGGATGCATAGGCTACTACCTTCCCATCTGTATCAACACACATCCCAAACCGGTGTGAGATGCATCACAATAAACTGTGAATAACTTTCCTGCTTGGTGTACCAAAGCCGAGCTTAGTCAAAATCTTCCTTAACTTATCAAAGCTTTCTTGCTTTGCTTCTCCGTCCATACAAATGGGACACCTTTCCTTAGCAACTTAGTTAACAGCGCACGCTATTAGAGAGAATCCTTCCACGAATCTCCGATAGTACCTGCTAAACCCGAGAAAACTTCGTATTTCACCCACCGTCCTAGGTGGTTTCCACTCCAATCTTTGCTTCAACCTTGCGAGGTCCACTCTAATTCCTTCACCGACACTACATGACCTAAGAAAGCCACTTCCCTAAGCCAAAATTCACACTTACCGAATTTGGCATATAACTACTTCCCCCTCAATACTTGCGTAACTATCCGTAAATGCTTGTCATGCTCCTCTTACGTCTTTGAATAAACCAATATGTCGTCTATGAACACCACGACGAATCGGTCCAAGTCTTCTTTGGAATACTCTATTCATCAAGTCCATGAATGCCGCCGGTGCATTGGTCAACCCGAATGGCATTACCAAGAACTCAAAATGCCCATACCGAGTTCGAATGCCGCTTTGTGAACATCGACCTCCTTCACCCTTAATTGGTGATAACTCGACCTAAGGTCTATCTTGAAAAACACCGAGGCACCCTTCAGTTGATCAAACAAGTCGTCAATCCGAGGCAACTGGATACTTGTTCTTGATCGTTAACTTATTTAATCGGCGGTAGTCAATGCACATCCGCATAGAACCGCCCTTCTTCTTGACAAACAACACAGTGCTCCCACGGAGATATACTTGGTCGTATAAACCCTCTATCTAAGAGCTCACGAATTTGAGCCTTTAGCTCCACCAATTCCTTTGGTGCCATTCGGTATGGTGCTATGGACACAGTGCCGTTCGGTAGCAAGTCTATACCGAATTCGACTTCTCGATCCGAGGCAAACCGGAAGTTCTTACGGGAATACATCACAAATTCCCCAACCGTTCGGACCTTTCCAACTACTAACCCCTTAACTTCCAAAGCACGATTTGAACCAAATACGCCTCACAACCCTTCTTGACCATCTTTTCACCCTTCAAAGGCGATCACTACATTGGATAGATAATTCCTTCTATCACCTATCATAACCACTTCATCACCTTCCGCCGTCTTAAGAACCATGCGCTTGGCCGCGCAGTCCAACCTTGCTTGGTACTTAACCAACCAATCCATACCGAGGATCAAATCGAACTCCCCAAACGGTAGTTCCATTAGATCAGCTACAAATACTACCCCTTGAAGTTCTAGGGTGCGCCTCTATAGAGTTTATCTACGACTACGGAGTGACCTAAGGGGCTAACTACAGTCATCTCCCTAGAAGCAGTTTCAGAGTTTAGGTCCATAGTTCCTACCACACTACAAGCAATGTACGAGTGCGTCGAGCCCACATCAATCAATGCAACATAAGGAAAACCGAAAATTAGAAACGTACCGGTTATGACATCCGGTGCGTCACCTTCTTCGCGACACCTTGCTGCGTAAACTAAGCCAGTGCCGCCTAGCTGTGTTGCTCGAACCTCTCGCCTTGAGTTCCTCAACCTCGGTTAGGACCGTTGTTTCCTCTGCCATTACCACGACCCTCTATGGTCCTATATTTCTATCCCGAGCACGGTTACGCCTCCGGTCGCTTCTTAGCTAGTTTCTGGGGACAATCTCTGACGCGATGCTCCAAAGACCCACACTCAAAACATCCTTTGTCACCGGTCCAACAACCTCCCCAATGGGTCTTTCCACAGCGATTGCACCGAGTCGGCCTCTCGATTAGCGATCGTGGGCCTTGTCTTTGCTGATTGGGCCCACTTGGCCTAGCCTTTTTCTGAGCACTTCCGCTTGATCCAGCTGACCCAAAACTTCTCTTCTGATTGTTCTTACTATAGTTCTGCCTCACAGCCTCCTTGATTCCTTCGGCTACCTTAGCCTTCTCCACTAGCGATGAGAACTCACGAACCTGCTGTGGGGCAATCAGTAACCTCAAATCATCTCGGAGTCCGTCCTCAAAGCGGACACAACGCTCATGTTCGGTAGCCACGATGCCTCTCGCATATCTACTCGGCCTTAGAAATTCCGCCTCATATTCCGACACGGACTTAGTTCCTTGCACTAATCCTAGAAAAGCCTTTCTCTGCGTGTCAGTGTAGCTAATGCCCACATACTTTTTCTGATAGGTGGTTCTGAAATACTCCCAAGTCAAATCATCTGCTGTAGCCCCATCTCGAACCGTAAGCCACCACTGATACGCTTCATCCTTTAGAAGCGACACTTTGCCTTTCGCCTTTTCTTCCTCGGTCCAAAGTCAAGGTCATCCATGATTCTTTCAGGGTTGACTCTAGCCAAGATTCCACAGACCGGTGCCACTCGACACACCTCGGAATACCTCCGCTCCGTTAGATCGGAGTCGCTCGGGACAGATTTCCGAGCTCCTACATTTCCACCACCCCACCACCATCTCCAAGACTCGCAACACGACTTGCGATACCGACTCGCCACCGGTGCGCTCCGGCTCGCTCACTCTAAAAGTAGGAGGTGGTGGTGGCGATGGTACCTCATTTTCCGAACCTTGTCCTCGACTGACGGGTTCGGACACCGTCATCCTACCCCTACCACGTCCACGTCCTCTAGAACTCATTCTATCTACCGCGCTTTTAATCGATTAAGAAAAATTTTATGCGTTAGCATTTGTTTCACTTTATTACTCATGAAGAAATTTTATGGATAAGATTTAATCGAGAGATTCTTTCGAGCAAACAATGTTTCAGCTTCCTATCCTAGTTCACACAAAGAAGTTCATGCATCCATTCCTTAATACTTTCCATACCTATTCACTCATCTGGACATTTCGCCCATTCCTAACCCGGGGGTATTTTCGACTTTTATCCTCTGAGGGTATTTTCGTAATTTTCCAGAACCAAAATATGTTGCTGATGATTTCCAAGCTAAGTTATTGAATATTTGTAATATAATTGAAATTTTTGGGCAAACCGTCGAATTAATATTTTATGGGTCGTGGGCATTTTGGTAATTTTACTCCTAAGGGTATTTCGTAATTTTTTCACAAGTCCAGCTTTTCCGAAAAAGCGTTGTATACGTAATGTTCTAGGGTTTAAGAGAGTTATTGGACAAGTTTTGAAAACATTAGGGCTTGTTGTTTCGTTCTATTTTGAAAAACAAGGCTAATTCCCTTTTCGGGTTTTAATCATTGTGTTTAGCCTATGACCGAGCCCTCCCGGTCGGGGTGAACCAAAGCTACGCACCGTGCGCAATTCGGTGAAGAGGAGGTGGGTCACGCGGACCGCTTAAATACCAAGCTCTCACCGAACCTTTCTAGACATGCGCACGCAGGTTACCACACCACCGAGCCCTCTCGAGTTAGGGTGAACCGGCTACGCACTGTAGGATACTGCGAAGAGGAGGTGAGTCACGAGGATCGCTTAAATACCGTGCTCTTCCGGATCCAATCCTGAGACATGCGTCATGTGTTACCACACCTAGCTCATTGACTAAGTCATAGGTTGGTTTAGTTCTTTAAGTCTTATGCTTCGTTTGTGTTTGAGTAATCTAACCTTAGGGTCCAAGTCCTATAAGTCTATCTACGTTCCATGCTTCCTACCCTTCTACAGAATATAATTCACAAAGAGGTTTAGATGTACTTACCTGGGCGGATCGGTGCCGGAGGCTCGGGCCATGCTGCTTAAAACCCAAAAACAATTCAAAAGGCCTATTAAAACATTTTTGGGCCTTGGGCCCCCACAGCCGAGCTTTGAACTGGGCTCTGATACCAATTCTGTAACAACCCAAACCCGGCCCAAACATTACGACCGAATTTGATTTGTTACGGAGAAAAACCTTGTGAACACCATTTCGATACCTATTTAATTTTTATTTAAAGCTTCTCGTTTTCGGTTATCTTGCCAAAGCTACCCTTAGATTTAATTTGGAAATTTAATTAAGTCCAATTGTTATACCAGTTTCAAGTGTGCCCGATGGCACGATTAAACTTTTTCGTGTTAACTTAAGAAAACATGTGATTTTAGTTCAATTTAATAATATAGTTTAAAGTAGATATCCAACATATAAAAAAAAACACAAATAAAGTTTATGGAGGCCTTATTACAACCCAAAATAAAATTAACCAAATTTAAAGTCCTATAAATTTAAATCCACTGCATGGCCACCTCGAGTCCAACCGGCTCCTCAACCGCCATCTACGAGTCACCTGAAAATTTTAAAGGAGAAGGTGAGTCACCAAGACTCGATGTAACCCTTCCCCGGTTAATACAACATTTCATACACAACATATAACGCTTAATTATGCAGAGTATCGTGTACCCAACCTAGCCGACCCAACGCCTTTGTCTACCCCATGTGGTACCAAACCACTTTGGTGACCGTAGTCACAATGTGTTACCAAAACACCGGTGGTGCCAAACCACCGGTGACATATAGTCACAATGTGCTACCAAAGCACTGGTGTCCGTGAGACACAAATCGGGTGATGGGGCCAACCCATCGTGTGATACCAAATCACCGGCATTTATCCCATATCTCAAGTGGGGCCAACCCACGGTGGTATTAACCACGGGGACAAGTCGCTATGAGGTGCCAAACCTCCGAGGTACCAAACCTCTGGTGACATATAGTCACGAAGTGTTACCAAAACACTTGGTGCTCGTCAAAGACGAAACATCACTTTGCCCCTCCTCTCATATAGCCCATAGTAGGTAAACAAGCAACAACAGTGATCTCATGCATTCATCACATGTATCAATAAACCATGCTTCCCAAAGCATTAAAGTAATCTCATATCAACAGAGACTTACAGGGATCCTCACTTGTACCGTTAAGGTACCAATCCGCATCTACATCAAGCGGATTTACATACAAAACATATATAACACAACATTAATCGCTATAAGTGTGTATGTACACACGATGTTGATGAGAAGTCTAAATCCCGAAAAGGAACGTTGGCCACCCTAGATCTCACTCACACCTATATTCGGCCAACTATGGAATTAGTCTTAGGGCCTATTCGCCAAATCAGTTTATTGGAAGGGGTTCCTTGAACCCGAAATCTCACCTTCACACTTTTGGACACCAACCGCAACACCCAACTCCCGAATCGCTTCGATTCCAAGAATCGCACTCAACAAGTTAGTAGCCTTCGGCTAAAACGAATATCAACCGACCAACTACGATGAGATCTTACCGCTACGCACCACAATTCGAATGCTAGAGATCGGGGCTCAATCGATCGCTTCACTTCCCGAGTACCCAACAGAATCGGTTACTTCTTGTTTAGAAGACTTAATCATTGCCGAAATCGGCACTTATCCCCTATTAGAAATCGACAAAAACACAGAGGAGAAGAAAGATGGCATTCGGCCATACCTACCTACCTTATGAACCGATTGGAGATGAGTTTAGAGAAGATTACCCTTGCTTGAACATTCGGAAAAAGGTAAATAATGGAGAAAAAGGGTGTTGGAGTTTCGGCAACAAGGAGTAGAGGTTCGGTTGACAAAGAAATAAAGAAAAGGGAATTTGAATGTGGAGTTTCATTTAAAGAGGTTGGGAAAAGAAAAGAAAGGTTTTAGGGGATGTGCTTTCGGTTTAGAGAGGATGGAGAAGAGAAAGTAGAAAATGGGGGACTTTTGGGAGAATTCGGCTAATAGGAAAAGAAGTAAAAGAAACTTGGGCACTCCCTAGTACCCCTTGCCGTCCCACTCTCCTTGCTCAAGGAGTTCAAATTCGGCACAACTCCTAAAAATCCTCTTGGCCACCTATTTGATTTAATTCAAAATAGCTTGAATTAATCAAACAATAATCTCCTAATAATCCATCCATTATCCCTTTTATTAATACTATAATTAAGCAAATAAAACTCTCCTATTATCCTTTAATAACAACACTTAATAAAAGAGTTTGAAGGGAGAAAAACTCTCCCCCCTTGTGCCGTCCAAATAAAAACAAAAAGGAGGATTTTGTGACTCGAACCAAGGCTCTCCCTTGTTCCTTGGTGGCGTCACATGCTAGCTCTTAAGTGGGCTTGCTTTGCCACTTTACCAAGGGCTTCTTAGTGTTAAATTACCCACATTTATTCTTATAACACCCACTTACTAAGGCTCCCTTCTTTTAAAATTAAAAACTGAAATTTCCCTATCAAACCGGCACACTCAAAGCCTTAAATTAAGCTCTATTATTCCATTAATAATATCACAAAGAGCTCATAATAAGAAAATAGTCAAATTCCAAATAACCCCATATTTGGGATGTTACAGATTCAGCTTACACAAATGAAGAAAGAAGGATAGATGCAAGAGTGTATTCGGCTACACACAAACCATGTGAACAAGACAATTTCGGCAACTAAAGGGACTTGGTATCTCGGTTCAAGAAGTGAGAAAAAGATGAGAGAATTCTTTAGAATTTCGGCTTTGGTTTGTCAAAGAAAAAAAAGAATTTGATTTGGTCTCCTAATGGCCGAATATTCACCAAATTCCAAAAGGAATAATTCGGCCTTCTCTCTCCCCACTTCCCAAAACCGCCATACACTCCACCACTCCCCAACATTCGCCCAAATCCCCATTCACTCACATCCACACATTCAAACCAACAAGACCAAGTCTCCCTCCTACAAATGCTCTCCACCTTTCATTTGAAAGGTATGACTTGGTCCAAGGTAGAATTCTAGTTGCCTTCTACCTCTCCTCCATGCCGTCCCAAAATGTAGCCAAAATGGGGAATTCGCAGCTCGAACACTAGACCTCCACTCCATGTAGTTGACGCCACCCCAAGCTCCCCATGAAGCGCATGCTTGCCACCTTGCCAGCTCACTTTTTGTGCAACAAAACATCAATTAAAATTCTTAAACCCCAGCTTCCACAGCTCCCTTCACTTAACACCCAAAACCAAAATTTTCCCATTCCCTCAGGCACACTCCTAGCCCACAATTAAGCCCCTAAAACACCGAAATAGCAACACAGCACACTAAACACATGCAACTTCATGCAACAACAAAATAGCCCCTATCCCGGGATATTACAGTTCGATACTCTAATCACGAATTTAGTAGACTCAACAGGTAGAGTCTTACTTGATACTAAATTCACACACACATCGGAATGAGTAGATCCTGGATCTATCAATGTAATCACATCAGTATCAAATAGAGTAAAAGTACCAGTAGTGACATCTGGAGATGACGCTTCCTCACGAGTGCGAATAGCATAGGCTCGGGTAGGTGCTCTCGCCTTTGATCTCATAGCTGTATCGGTAGTCCCTCTCTGGCTTCCACTCACATTTTTAGTGTTTCTGATTGGTCTACCCCTAGCCGTTGTATTGCTCGGCCTCACACTCTGAATATTGTCTTTCTCACCTAACTCTGGGCAATCTCGAATAAAATGATCTCGTGATCCACACTTATAACAAGTTCTATTATTGTACTTGCCCCAGCATTCTCCAATGTGTCGTCTTCCACACTGTCTACACTCAGGCTTGTTGATCGCTGTGAAGTCAGAGTTTTAAAATTTATAAAGAGAATGATCGAACCTGGAAACTAACTATGACAACGATTGAGGCAAGTGCACCTATCGAACAAAGAGTATAGCTTAGGCAAGACCAGATTGTCGAACCTAATGGAACTAAAAGTACTAATACTAACTTTCTTTTTATTATTTAGCCTAAAATAAGTGAAGTTGTTTATTAATCTAAATTAACTAACTACTAAGCTAAAAACTCTAAGACAAAGAAGAATGAAATTGGGAGAATAACTTGGGAAAAACTCAGTTGATTAAGACGACACCCAAGGAAGAATCCACCTAGACTTCACTTGTTATCTAACTCTGAACCAGATGATGTATTCACTTGACTTGATCCGTAGGACTCCCTAACGTATATTAAACCCTCTCTCGAGGTGAATAACGTCTAACCCTAGGTTAATTAACAGAAATCTCTTTCTCGAATAATAACCCCCTAGAATAGCAGTAAATCGATCTATGGACATCCCATATTAGGTTTCACCCTAATCCGGCAAAATCTCGTCACCCTATCTCTAGGCGTATGATCAACTCCGCTTAATTATGCTAGATCTACTCTCAAGCGGGGACTTTTGCTCCACCACCTAAGCACATTCAACTTGAATTAATATCCGCGAAATATTAACATAAGAATTAAGCACACATAATTAAGAACAAATCAAGTATTTATCATATAGTTCAGAAGACAATAACAAGATTCATCTAAGTTTCACCCCCCTCAAGTATCTGAAGGGTTTAGTTCATAACAATAAAGAAAAACATCTCAGAAGAAAAGATAGCACAAAACATAAGAAATCCCTAAAACCGCCTGAAGGAATTGAAGAGGAGATCCTTCTTCTTGAGTAGAATTCAGGCTTCTTGAGATGGATCAACTGGCTATCCCTGAGTGAATCCCCACAAATCTACCTTTTCTGGCCTAGCAAGACGCCCCTAAACGATGGCTTTGGGACTCTCTTTTTAGGTCATACTTAGGGTGTATTTATAGGCTTTTGAAATAGGTTTCTTTGCCCCTAAGTATCCTTCCTTCCGAATGAAATTGTTCTTCTCCACGGCGGAGGCATCGGCCATGGCACACGCCCGTGTGAATCGTGGTCGGCCGTGTTCGGACTTCTAATGAGGACACGCTGCAGTAGATCGATATCAGGTGTGTTCTAGTATATTGAGGAGGCACGACCGTGTGAGCTTTAGTCCAGTGCCGTGTCGATTTCATGCTTGGCCCATTTGTCCCGCTTTTAAGCCCGCTTTTGCGTTCTTTTCATCCCCAGTGCTTTCTGAGTATAAGACTTGAAAAGAAAGGATTAAGAGCACCTTTTTACATAAATCAAGGGATAATTCATCAAAAAGTATGCTAAATGTGGGCCCAAAATATGTTACTATTTCGGTTTATCAAATACCCCCACACTTAAGCTTTTGCTTGTCCTCTAGCAAAATTCTCAACTTACAATTAAAATGAACTTTCTATAATTCATAATTCCTATCAACAATGTTTCATCATAATTCATAGATAATTTATACATGGATAATTCAATTCAAAGAGTCCTAAGGATTCAAACAATCTAAGTCATAGATTTGTGGCTAAAAATATAGGCGTCTTCCTTATCTAAATAATTACCCTTAATTCAAAACCGACAAGGATTGAAATCCTCACTAGAGATTCACTCAAATCACTCAAAGTGTTTAAGGTTCAGGAAAAAGCACTCAAAAGTCGAACATGAAAAGTTAATCCCATAGGCTTGCTCTTTTGAAAATCAAATCTCCACCACTATAATATGAGATGATGCACAAATAAAAGGTCTTTGTCGTGGTTGTAACTGGGCTTGGGTTAAAGGTGTGGATAAAGGCTGAATTAGAAGGTTAGAATCGAGATTGAATTGATAAAATACCTAACTAGAATAATAAACTGAATAAAAATAATTACATCAACTCAAAGCTAATAATACTAATAATGTGAGCTTCTTCTTCAATATTTGGAATTCACACGTATAAGCTCACTTAATCACAAAACTAGTTATGAATAATGAATATACTTGATTTTTTTAAGAACGAATCATAAATACATAACAAAGGATAAATTACTGAAATAAAAAAACATAGTTAGGCTATTAATCAAATCAAATCTTGATATAAGGGTAGTCAAAAGGAATGAAGATAACAAAACAAAGGGTTTTGGGTTAATATTAGTGGTTATGTCAATAAAAAGGGTTGTTAGGATTAAAAGGGGTTCACTAGGGGTTAATTATGAGGGTAGGCTTTTAATGGAGTTAGTGGGTTAAAACCTAGGTGCCTTAATCATCTCTGTATATCAAATCATAGGTGTGGTCTCGATATGTATAAACGAGGCAAGTTCTAGAATAACAAATCAATGTTGACATACTCATAATCAATAAAGTGAGCATGAAAAAGAATATATGCTCTATAAGGCTCAAAATCTCACAAAAATTATGGGTATTTTGATATCAACCTTGTAAATTTCAAACTTCAAAGTAATATTCAAATTCAGGTAGACAACCTAATTTTTTTTTTTTAATTTTCTGAAAAATAGACTTATCATGCTTGATTCTTTAGTATCCTTCAAATTTAATCATCAATGCACAATTATCAATGAATTAATCCAAGACACATTAACAAAAATCATAAATCAGGGAAATTTTCATTCTAATCATAATATGAGAAACATACTTGAAGACAATACATAATTCAGGGATTTTCAAATAATATTATAGTTAACCCCCCCACACTTAAGATGTACATTGCTCTCAATGTACAAAGATAGATAATAGCAAAATAATCATAAAATCATAAGATAGGGAGAGAAGTGAAACTTCCTGAATTTTGGATGAAGTCAAAGAAAAGAAACTAGACAGGATCGGAGGTGAACGTGGGAAAGCGTCTCGAACCGTTTGAGTCCTCGAAGTAGCCGTCCTAGTTTTATTGTATCCTAAGCTAAATCTAAATGAAATGAGTAATAAGAAGAAAATAATAAAGAAATTAAAAGAAAATTAAAAGAAATAAAAATAAAAATAAAATAAAAATAAAAATAAAAATAAAAGTAAATAATGGAAAATGAAAAAAAGAAAAACAACTGGAAAAGAAAAAGGAAGAAGGGGGCTAAATAAGAATTATGGATCTGGTGGTTGCCCCCGCCCTTGTACCTTCCTATGGTGGCCACACGGCCATGGCCACGGCCGTGTGTAAGGCCGTGTGGTCTGGAAATCTGCACTTTGGTTAGTTTATAGTTAGGTGCTAAAAAGGAAAAATAAAAGTAAAAGAAGAATTTAAAAAATGTAAAGATTAATGGGGTTAGTGCTCGGGTTGCCTCCCGAGAAGCGCTCGTTTATAGTCTTAAGCTAGACTTTACCTCTCATTTGTATGGTCATGGTGGTTTGAGGAGGTGAAAATCCTTTCTCATGCGATCAATTCGATTTCTGATAAATAGTTTAAGTCGAGTAATGTTTACCTAAAAAGTGTTGAATTTAGGATTGCTTACCTCGACTGTGCCGTATAGGAAGACATTAATTACCTCAAAAGTGATTTCTTCGTTTGTCTTGAGGTCTGAACCTGGTCCCCTATTTTGAAGTGATTTGTTGTTCCTATCAGCTCATCTGGGGTTTCCTTTGGTTTCACTTCGTGTATTCCTAGTTTCTCTTTAAAGTGTGTTTTCCACTCATCTAGTTCATCGACCTGAAGCCTTAGTTCTTCATGAATTATTTCTTTATGGGTACGAGGTCTAAGATCTAGCTCAGCTAGGTGATTTCGTGATGCTTCCTGTAAAGAAGGTTGAACCAAATGGTTATCAATAGAATTAACGTTCGTACCTTTATTACTCGATGTCCTAGCTGAGTCAAGAGCTTGAAGAGTGATTGTTTCATCGTCTACACGAAGTGTGAATTCACCGAATTCTTCCTCTGTGTGGTCTTTCTTTATTGCATCGGGATATGGCACACGAGGTTGGTACTCGGTAATTGCCGATTTTGGTATATCATGGCACACTTCAACCTTACCTTCGCTTACCACAGGTTCTTCCCTTGGGTTTGGTTTGTCTAACCCTTCACTATCGTAAATGGCTTGATTTTGCTCACTCGGGTTAGTTTCAGTATTGCGTGGTAAGCTTCCTTGTCGTAGTTCTGAGATCAGCTTAGCAAGTTGTATAACTGACTCAGTAATTTCCCAGCCTGACTCAGTAAGTTCCCCAACTTGGTTCTTGATCCCTTTGATCGATGCTTGTTGGTCATTAAGTGTTGTCTCAGTTTTTTGGAGACGGTTATCTGTAGCTGCCATGAATTTTGTCAGCATCTCTTCAAGGTTCGACTCCTCTTCCTATTGGTGAGGTGGTTGTTGAAAGTTTGGAGGGAGTTCCGGTCTTTGGCTATTTTGATCATCCCACGAGAAATTAGGATGGTACCTCCAACCTGCATTATATGTGTCATTATAAAAATTATTTTGTGGTCTAGAATAGTTACCCGTATAGTGAGCTTGCGCGTTTTCCATGCCATATCTGTAGGGTGGGTACTCAGGATTCGCCACGCCTCCTAAATTCGAATCATATTGTATTTCTGGGTGTTCCTGCGAGAGACTATACAAACCATCAATATTTTTATTCATCATCTCTAACTGATTAGATAACCTGGTGACCACGTCGAGGTTGAAGACACTGGCTGCTTTAGTAGGAATTGTCCTCATTGCTTGCCACTGATAATTATTCAGTGCCATTTTTTCTATAGACTAAAATTATCTGCCAAAACCAAAATAGAGGAAAAATTAGCAAAGTAAAAAAATAAAAATAAAAATAAATTGTAAAAAAAATAAAAAAAAATGGCTAAAGTAATAATGCCAATGAGAGGATATTGTTAACTCTTTAATCAAGTTATGAATTCCATTATTTCTAGTAAAGCCATATCATACACAAGTCATGTAGCTAACATGTCTTTAAAGTATAAGCCTTCACTTTTATCAAAGCATATAAGTTATATACGCATGGTCAGTGACTAACTCAGGATTTAGGTAAATCACACCATGAACGTCAAAAGTGAATTAATTCACAAACGGATTCAAAATTAATTCAAATTGGATCCAGTCCAATGTATCATTTTTCCAATGAGTACATCTATGTCTCTACCCGTGGATTCAACTACTCTGATAGTCAAGACTAGCAATCTCCCCAATTGAAATTACAGAAGACATAATATGTAACACCCCTATCCCGTATCCTTCGCCGAAATAGGGTTACGAGGCATTACCGATCAAAGCACAACATATAATATACATTTCTCATACATGATTCAATTTCACATAAATATCAATCTAACATAATCACATTGTCCCTTATAAGGCACTACGAGACCTTAAAACATGCTCAGAAGAGGTTCGAGACTAAACCGATAACATTTGAAAACTTTTGGAAACTTAGAAAATTTTCATGCATTTAAGGGTCACACGCCCGTGCGAACAGGCCGTGTGCCTCACACGGCCACCAGACACGCCCGTGTCTCAGGCCGTGTGAAAACAGAGCATACGTACTGACTTGCACCACACGGCCGAGGGCACGCCCGTGTGCCAGGCCGTGTGAAATCTAAAGGGGTTACTGACTTGGGTCACACGGCCGGCCACACGCCCATGCGCTAGCCCGTGTATCCCACATGGCCAGTAGACACGCCCGTGTGTCAAGGCCATGCCAAGCCTGTAGGGTATACTGACTTAATTTGAAGGGCTACCCCATGGGACACACGGCCGTGTACCAAGGCCATATGTCTCACACGGTCGAGCCACACACCCCTGTGTTCGGCCGTGTAGAGTTAAAATAGGCTTGGTTGAAGC
Organism: Gossypium sturtianum; assembly: GCA_025698515.1. NCBI lineage: Eukaryota > Viridiplantae > Streptophyta > Magnoliopsida > Malvales > Malvaceae > Gossypium > Gossypium sturtianum. The sequence goes on from CM046953.1 coordinate 105,350,911, forward strand.
CACATTTCTCACCCTTCTTGAGCACACCTAAACCACATAAAATTGCACCATTTTCATACATTTATAAGCAACCAAAACATGCTATTTCATACACATTTTATGCCATTTATAAACCATCCTCTTAACTACTCAATTCCATAGCAAAAACATACCAAATCAATATGCCAAAATCATCAAACTTACATAACTTCTAAATGCATTTCCTCATCATTTTATCATCTATTTCATGCCTCAAAACATACCATTTCATCATCTCAAAATCAAACCACAACATGCCATTTTTCAACCATGTTTCATCATTTAAAATTAGCCAAATCAATAAACCATCTAGCCAACACATGAACCATGTTAAACTTGCCAAACATAATGCATTATATGCATCATTTATCACTTATCAAACACATAATTCAAGCCAACTTAAATGACCAAATTCCATCAACATTTACATCAAAAACAAGCCAAATCTCATGGCTATATCATATCTCAAAACATATTATCTTAACACTAGCCTATACATGCCCTATACCATATATACATAGCATCAAAAGTACCAACAAGTAGTCGATAGTGTGATGTCGGTTCCTGATGATCCCCGATGTCTGAGCTAGTTTCGATAATCTATAAAACAAGGAAAGAACACACAAAGTAAGCTTTGAAAGCTTAGTAAGCCATATACAAATAAATTACCACATGCATCCACATCATTTCCATCAATAGGCAAACTGTGAGCAAGCATTTATAAGTTCACAAACCTTTCTCGTTTTACACATATTCAATATCACAGTTGAATTCATCAATTACTTCCCTTTTCAAAGCTCGTATGAATATTGTACGTACCTGAGTCACTTAACTCTTTCACACATTCTTTCTCAACTTGACTTTACCCATTGAACCATTCGGAATCGTTAAGGATACTCAGAAATCATATAAAGCTCGTACAATGCCATATCCCGGATATGGTCTTACATGTTATCACATATCGATGCCACTGTCCCAGACAGGGTCTTATACGAAATCATATAACGATGCCAATGTCCGGGACATGGTCTTACACATAATCAAAATACAATGCCAATATCCCAGACATGGTCTTACATGTAATCACATCTCGGCAATCCTAATGTCATGACATTTGTATCCTATACTATTCCTAAGGTTCGTACGGGACTTTCGGGTGTTGTAACTTCGTCGATTCTTGCTCGTAATTGCTCTTTCAACATTCATAGCAATTCAATAACAATTAAACATTTATAAATCAATTTAAAGACATTTATTTGCATATGAACTTATCTCGTATATACGATGAATGGATTGGATCGACTATTCTACAACTCTCGATTTCCCCCGATCTAAATCTGATTTCTTTCTTTCAGGATCTATATGAATTCAAATTTAGCTCATTTAATCACCTATTCATTCAATTTCATCCAAAAATACCTATTTGGGCATTTTTGCACTTTAGCCCCTAAAGTTTCACATTTATTCAATTTAGTCCTTATTTCAATAAACACAAAATTCACACAAATTCAATTCAAACCCATGTGTGCCGAATTACTATTGTACCCTTAGTAGCCCATATTTCACATTTATGTCACATTTCAACCAAATAATTTGTACTTTTCACAATTTAATCCCTAATTTGTATTTTTACCAAAAATCACTTAACAAAATATGATAATCTATCAACAAATATCCAGTTTTCATCATCATCTATCACAAAGCTCAAACACTCATCAATGGCACTTCACAAAATCATCAACAAAATCAAAAATTAGGGCATGGGCTAGCTAGAACACGAAGCAACGATTACAAAAACATAGAAATCATCAAAAACCGAGCTCAAAACATACCTTAATCAAGAACAAAAATGGCCAAACCCTAAAACCACATTTTCCTCTTCTTTTTCTCTTAATATTCGGTTATAAGGATGATGATAACACATAATTTTGGTTTTGGTTTTATTTAATATACCTTAATAACCAATTTACAAATTTAACCTTGTTATTAAACCATTTAAACACCTTAATAAAGGTCCATTTATGACCATTCCCACTATGAATGGTCTAATATCATCATAAGCACCTTTGGTTTAATGAATCATAGCAAATAAACACTCTTAACTTATAGCATGCTTCTTTTGCATTTTACGCGATTTAGTCCTTTTATCAAATTAAGCATTCAAATGCTAAAATTATTTCACGAAACTTTCACACATATATAATCACATGCTATAAACACAAAAAATAATATTAAAATAAATTTCTGACCTCAAATTTGTGGTTTTGAAACCACTATTCTGATTTAGCTAAAACCGGGCTATTACAACTCTCACCCCTTAAAGATTTTCGTCCCCGAATATTTTACTAGTGAATAGGTTTGGATATTGTTTTCTCATAGCATCTTAGGGTTCCCACGTAGCTTCTTCAACCCCGTGTCGATGCCATAATACTTTCACTAATGTGATTTTCTTGTTTCTCAGCTCTTTAATCTCACAAGCTAGAATTCGGATCGGTTCTTCTCTGTACGATAAATATGACTGAATCTCAACTTCGGTCAGGGAAATAACATGTGAGGGATCAGATCTATATCTTCGTAGCATCGATACATGAAATACATTATGAATCTTTTCTAACTCGGATGGTAATGCTAATCGATATGCCACTTTGGTCCAACTTCGCTCAATAATCTCATAAGGTCCGATGAATCTCGGGCTCAACTTTCCTTTTCTCGCCAAATCGAGTATTTTCTTCCACAGTGAGACTTTTAAAAACACTTTATCCCCGATCTGAAACTCAATATCTTTCCGTTTCAAATTTGCGTACGATTTCTGATGATCTGACGCTGCTTTTAGACTATCGCGAATCACTTTCACTTTTTCTTTTGTTTCTCTAATCAGATCAACCCCGTGAATCTTATTCTCGCTTAGCTCAGTCCAGTACAACGGTGTTCAAAATTTACGATCGTATAGAGCTTCGTATGGTGTCATTTTAATACTCGATTGAAAGCTATTATTATAAGCAAATTCAATCAACGGCAAATATTTTTCCCACATACCTTCGAACTCAAGAATGCAACAACATAACATATCCTCGAGTATCTAAATAACTCACTTGGATTGACCATCCGTCTGCGGGTGAAACACGGTACTGAAATGTAGCTTTGTACCCAGTGCGTCTTGCAGTTTCTTCCAAAATCGTGAAGTGAATCTCAGATCTCTATCCGAAACAATAGATAGTGGCACTCCGTGTAATCGAAAAGTTTCTGAGATATACAACTCAGCTAATTTATCAAGCGAGAAATCTGTACGTACAAGAATGAAATGAGCTGATTTCATCAATTGGTCAACAACAAACCATATTGCATCTTTCTTTCTCGGAGATAGGGGTAAACCCGATACAAAATCCAAAGTCACTCTATCCCATTTCCACTCGGGAATCATGATAGGTTGTAATAAACCTGACGGTACTTAATGCTCAGCTTTAACTTGCTGACAGATTAAACATTTCGAAACAAACTCGGAGATATCTCTTTTCATGTCGTGCCACCAATACAGCTGTTTCAAGTCATTATACATTTTCATGCTTCCCGAATGAACAGATAAACGACTACTATGTGCTTCATTCAAAATCATCTGAATCAACTTTGAATTTCCCGAAACACATATTCGACCTCTAAATCTTAAACAATCATCAGAATCAACTTGAAACTCTGAATCAGGGTTTGAATCACATTGAGCTCGTTTTGCTAACATTTCATTATTGACTTTCTGAGCTTCACAAATCTGCTGTAAAAATAATGGTCTCGCTTTCATCTCGGCTACAATCGAACCATCATTACACAAAGCTATTTGAGTGTTCATCGCACGTAAAGCGAATAAGGATTTTCGGCTTAAAGCATCAGCAACGACATTAGTATTTCCCGAATGATAATCGATCACTAACTCGTAATCTTTTAGTAATTCAAGCCACCTCCGTTGTCGCAAATTTAGATCTTTCTGAGTCATCAAATATTTTGAACTCTTGTGATCGGTATATATGTGACATTTCTCACCAAACAAATAATGCCACCAAATTTTCAACGCGAACACAATAGTTGCTAACTCCAAATCATGCGTCGGGTAATTCTTTTCATGCGATTTCAACTGTCTCGAGGCATAAGCTATAACTTTGCCTTCTTGCATCAAAACACAACCCAGACCATTTAACGATGCATCACTGAACACTACAAAATCATTACCCGATTCAGGCTGAGCTAACACTGGTGCCTCTGTCAATAAAGCTTTCAACTGATCAAACTTTTCTAACATTTATCTAACCACTCAAACTTAACATCTTTTTGAAGCAATTTCGTCATCGGAGTCACAATCATCGAAAAGCCTTTCACAAATCGTCTATAATAGCCGATTTGAGTCCTAGGAAGCTACGGACTTGAGATACATTTCTGAGGCTTCCAATCCATTATTGCAGAAATCTTGTTCGGATCGACTCGAATACCATCAGCTAAAACAATATGTCCCAGAAATCCAACTTCTCGTAGCCAAAACTCACATTTGCTAAACTTTGCAAACAACTGTTTATCTCTCAAAGTTTGTAACATGATTCTCAGATGCTCGACATGCTCGGATTCATCATGTAAGTAAATCAAAATGTCATCAATGAATACAACGACAAATTGATCTAGGTACGGTCTGAAAATCCGAATCATTAAATCCATAAAGATAGCAGGTGCATTCATTAGTCCGAAAGGCATTACAAGAAATTCATAGTATCCGTACCTCGTTCTAAAAGCAGTCTTTGGCACATCGGAGTCTTTAACTCTCAACTGATAATAGCCCGATCTCAAATCTATTTTCAAAAACACTGTTGCTCTTTTTAACTGATCAAACAAATCATCTATTCTGAGCAAAGGGTATTTGTTCTTTATAGTCACTTTATTCAGCTATTTGTAGTCAATAAAAATTCTCATCGTGCCATCTTTCTTTTACACAAACAACACGGGAGCACCCCAGGGCGAGAAACTCGGTGGTGCAAATCCTTTATCAATCAACTCTTGCAACTGAGATTTCAATTCTTTTAACTCTATCGGGGCCATTCTTGTAACACCCCCAACCCGTATCCGTCGCCGGAATAGGGTTACGAGGCATTACCAAGGAGTACAGAACACTTACAAATAATTTGAAATCATTATCGTTCAAATACAGAGACTAATTATAAATGTTCCTTTAACGGACCTTCGAGGTCCAAATCATGCATTAAGATCGGGTCGAGACAAAATCGGATCCTCAAGAAAATTTTTCACGACTTTTAAAATTTTTCTAGCATATAAGGGTCACACGCCCGTGTGACTGGGGACACACAGCCGGACCATACGCCCATGGGGTAGACCGCTTGTCACACACGGCCTAGACACACGCCCGTGTCTACCCATGTGGACGAAAATTAGGCTATTTTCCAAGCCATATTTCTCACTCACTTGATCATTTATCTTTACCAACATTTTAATACAGTCAAGAACCAATTTAAGATATTCAACCAAGCTTTATACTTATTACCATTTGTTAGTCATACACTTCATATAAATAACAAGAAACATATATAGGCTCAATTCATATTAAATTTCTCTTATCACATTATGTATTCATATCACATATAATAATCATACCTCTATATTTCATACACATTTTCATAACAATTTGTCTTAGTTTCTAACTACTTCATATTTGAGTTCTACTCATCAAATCATTTGAACATCATCTTTACACAAATAGTACGCTTAAGGTGTATAGTTCTATAATTATGAATAAACACATTTATCAAACATATTCCATGTTTTTATATATCACAGTCTCATATTTCCATGTATCAAGTACCATCATTTCCTCGTATTTCAGATAAATACGTGTAACAATTCATAAACATGCAACTCACTAACTCTTCCTGCCAATCACAATTTAAATTGACAAATCACTTATTGAGTTCAATTTCAATGTTCACTAAAATTTATCATATAAATTTGGATGTACGTATCCACCAATAGATTCCATGTACAGATTTCATCATCTCAAATTTCCACATACATTTACTTTCCACATTATGAACTCAAATAACATATACAAGATATACCAATGTATTTCAAGTACGTTTTCATAATATTTCATTTCGAATTCAGATTATTTCATATTAGAACTTTTCTCATTAACTCATTTGGAATACCAATTCATACGGATAATACACTCAAGGTGTACAAATATATAATCACAAATGAACTCATTCATCAACCAAGATTTATGTTCATATCTCATCAACTCGTATTTCCTTATATCATATAATTCCATGTAACACTTACCAAACTTTGTCAAATTAGTGAACGCCTTACAGAATTGGTCTGCACCGGTATGCACTGAATTTCACTGATAATCACTGATGTCATAGCATAGCTATGGTCTTTTCACTAGAATGTCATAGCTAAGCTATGGTCTTACATCTTCACTATCATTATGCCATGGTGAAACCGTGGACTTATCCGTCAATTCATCACTTTTCACTAGAATGCCATAGCCTAGCTATGGACTTATAAGAATATCACTTATCACTTGTAAAGCCGGCTACCACTTATCATTTGTAGCCGGTTACCACTATTCACTTGTAGCCGAGCTACCACTTTTCATCGATCGTAGCCGAGCTACCACTTTTCACTTGATCGGTGGCCGGGCCACCACTTATCACTTATCACATAGGAGCTCACTCTCGAGCTATTCACATTCACTGTCCGCTCACACAAGTCGCTTGGGTCATACGTAACTACTCGGTCTTTGCTCACACACAAGCCGCCGGTATCTCGCAACACATACCGATTACCCAACCACTGGTAGAACTTATAAGACCAGCACCCGTTTCACATAGTCACAAATCTCGGGTCTGCTCACACAAGCTTTCGGTCATAACGACCTACACGGTGCTGCTCACACAAGCTGTCGAGTATCCCTAACACATGCCGGATAACTCAGCCACAGGTAGAACGTACGGACTAGCACCCAGATCACTTATTTCACTTAGTACAATGCCATGGACTTATTTCACTTAGCACAATGCCATGGACTTATTTCACTTAGCACGATGCCATGGTTTAACCATGGTCTTTTACCGTCAATTCATATTTCACTATGCAACGATCGTGATCGATCCTGCATTTTTACTCAATTCAAACATTTACTGAAATTTCCACAATTTAATCAAATATATGATAATGGTGCTTAATTAAAAAAAATCAACAATATTTATTAACATACGAACTTACAAATTCAATTTTTATATCATAACGATAATCACAATTTCATAGTAAATATTCGAAATAAAACATTATATCATTTCTAGTTTAACATTTATCGGTTATAATCGGGCATTTGATCAATTTATACACAAGTCATTCATATATTTTTCCTCATCCTCCTCTCCATCCACATCCTTAATATAAATAACACACTTGTAAGTAACATTATCTATAATTTTCACTATTTACTTATATGGATATTCAGGCTGTCCATCCATGTCACAGTCCCTAAATTATTTTTATCTTGAGCTAAAGAACTCAAAATTACGATCCAATAATTTTCCCTTAAACTAGACTCACATATCTTATTACCATAAAATTTTCAGAATTTTTGGTTTAGCCAATAAGTACAGTTTATTCTTTAAAGTCACCCCTGTTCTGCTGTTTGACAGTTCCAACCCTTCTTCACTAAAAATCGATTATCTCCTTGTACGAGATTCGGATAATGTTCCCATTTGCTTCTATTGAAAATAGACTCATTCAGGATTTTAAAAATATAAATTTAAGCCCATAATTATTTGTATCCAATTTTTTATGATTTTACAAAGTCAAAATAGAGGAACCCAAAATTATTCTGACCTTGTCTCACAAAATTTATTATATCTCATGATTCACAATTCCATTGCTTACACCGTTTCTTCTATAAGAAACTAAATTTAATAAGATTTAATTAAATATTTTATTCATCCTCTAATTAGATATCTACAATTTTTGGTGATTTTTAAAAGTTAGACTACTGCTACTGTCTAAAACTGTTTTAGTGCAAAATGTTGATTTTAATTTTGCCCCAAATTTCATAGTTCATACAATTCAGTCCTTGCTCAATTAACCCCTCAATTGAGCTAATTTTTCTTAATTAATACTTTATTCTATCATTTTAAACTACTTCATTGTAACACCCCAAACTCGGCCCATACGCCACGGCCGAATTTAGAATGCCACTGCAGAAAACGTTTGAAAAATATTTTGACTTAGAGTGAAAACATAAAAAAAAGTTATTGTCTTTAATAAAACATTGTATATTTATAAATCAAAATAAAATCAAGTTGTTACAAATCCTTCGATTTGTAATTTTAACATATATCTTTAAGATATGAGTTGCTAAAAATAAAACATATCCAAATAATAAAAATAGTCAATCCACTTTAAAACATAATAATAAACTTCAAAACCTTTAAATGGCCCTTATTACAATAACCAAATATTCGCAAATTCTGAAAAAATATATATAATATAAAATAAGGAAAATAACTTCTGCATGGGCCACCTCGTATCCACTCCAACCCGGTCCAAGCTTTATGCATCACCTGTAAGGTTTGAGAAAAATTGGGTGAGTCAACAGACTCAGTGCATAGTTAATACACATGTCCCCACATATGGGCTTGGCCCATATCCACACAGTCCACATACAAAATTATGCAAAATGAAGCCCAACCCAACCTAGTTCCATCCATTACACCAACCTCGGCACACCTGCCGCCCAAGGCCGTGGCTAATCCACCGATCACCTAAGTGATCCCACATAACTTACCTCGGTAGACTTGCTGCTCAAGGCCGTGGCTAAGCCACCGATCACATAAGTGATCCCACATATCAATTAATCCACGGTGATGCACACAGCTATCAACCGCCGAGATGGGCACCTAGCCAACACCTCCCTTGATGAAGCACATAGCTAACATCAAGCGCCAATGTAGCACAAGGCTAACATCGGACCACGTACATAAAGTACACCCTTTCCTTCGATAGTCACATCCCAAGTCCCATGCATATATATATGTATCATGGCAACATATCACTTGAACAATAATGCATCACATGCCATCACATTTCATATATTCATCAATGATCATTTAATATCGTAATTCACTGACCTGAGTATTCAATCACCCACCACGGGTATTCACAATCTTAGCCCTTAATTCGGCTACCATTAACATCATATCACATATACATAAATATAACACATACACACAATCAAGAGACAGTGCGATAACTACGCACCTACTTTGGCACAATCAATCAAATCCCGAAACCCACGTCTAACGATTTGCACTCCTACGATTGTTGAACTCCTTCCTTGAAGAATCGAATCCAAAAGACTCCTCTATGCGAGCACTTCACACTTTAAAACGAAACTAAGAGCAAGAGATCGATGGTATCACCCTCAGAGAATCGACTTCAAGTCCCAAAGAGAAAGATTTCGGCACTTGAATTGTGAAGAGAGAGAGATCATGCCAAAGTGGAGGGAGTTGAATGCTAAGAGGATTCGGCTATGGTGTTCCTTAAAATTTCAAGCAAAGACAAGAGAGAAAGAGGCTATAGGGTTCAGCCAAGCCTTACCAAAGGTGATGACAAACTCGGCTATCAAATGGAAAAGAAGGAGTTTGAGAAAGGAGATAGATTCGGCCAAACTAGCAAATAGAGAGAAGAAGAAAATGCTAGTGACCTTAATGATCTTTGAAGTTTCGAACACAAAACAAAGAGAAGGGAAACTGAAACTAAATGGCTTATGCACAAAAACGGCACTTAGATGGCATTAGGATTTCGGCACCACACTAGAGAAAGAAGAATAAACCCGAAAAGAAAACACCTAAACTCCTTAAGAGAAATTCGCTACTCCTCTACTCACAAAACCGAAATGGTCATCAAAGAAATCCCCTTGGCCATCCAACTCACATATTCATCACAAATCCCACAATTTCCTCTTTATTTCCTCCTAATCCTATTCCTTCCAAAAATTCGGCCAACTCCCCCTAGTCCATGAAACCATCCATGTTCATGGACAAAATGCCATAGAAGAGTTTCCAAAACAACACTCCATAATCCATGCCTTTTGTCCCCTCATTATACCATAATTCCTTGATACCATACCATAAATAAGTACTTGCCTTATTCCTTAGTCTACTATCCATAAATAGCAAAGTCCATCCTTACCATAAGTAAAATTTGACCAACACATGCCATACAAAAATTAAAAGTCACCTTAATGTCATCCATGGGATTCAACCTAAGACCATTAATACACTCCACACTCCACTTGCCACTTTACCAATTGACTCATTGTGATTAAAACCTCAAACTAATTTTCTTAAGGCCAATTTTGCTTAGCTCCCTTTCTAAGAATAAAAATCTAATATTTTTCTAAGGCATTCCCTTACATTCTAAAATTCTAAAAACCTTTAAAACATATCCATACACACACTAAGCCCACTATCACTTGAATTATGCATAAACGCATAACCCCTAAATCTAGGATATTACAGTTCTACCCTCCTTAAAAATAATTTCGTCCTCGAAATTACTTACTAACGAATAATCGTACATCCTAACTCACCACACTACGCTCTTTGCACTGCGCACTCACGATCTTTATAAAACTAACATACTTTCTACTAAATCTTGGAATCCCGACTGCAGACCAACTGGTTCCGTCCACACCCATTCTCGCTCTACCACGTCTTCTAGAACTCATATCTACGATCGCGCTTTAACTGATTAGAAAGTTTTATGCATTAGTACTTTTGGTTCCACCGTTTATCCGCGAACAGTTTTATGGAAAGGAGTTTAATAGTGGTTCTTTCGATCAATCAAAGTTTTCATCTCAAGTTCACTATTCTAATTCAGAGAATCACATCCATTCAGAACGTTCAACACACTATTATGGGCATCTTTGTCCATTCCCAACCCAGGGGTAATTTCGTCATTTTTCCTATAGGGGTATTTTGGTAATAAATCGAGATCAACTTAAAAATAATCTTGACAAATCAAAGGCATTCTATAATTTTCAAAACTCGAGGGTATTTTAAAAGTTTTTTCCAAATCAAGGGTATTGCAGAAATTTCAGAAATCGGGGTTATTTTGGTAATTTTGTAAGTTAGGGGCAATTTCGTAAATTCTTCCCAAATCAAATTTCGCAAAATAGAGATTTTTAATATTTTTGCAAGGTAGGAATATTTTAGTAAAAGTTATGGTAGTATGGAAATTTCAAAAAAAATTCAAACTAGGGGCATTTTAGTAATTTCACAACCAGGGGTATTTAGGTAATTTTGCCAACCGGGGATAATTCGAAAAATTGTGTTTCTCAAAATCTAATCTAGTATTTTCAAATCAAAGAGGGTAATTTGGAGATTTAAAAAAAATTAAGGTTTTTGTAAATAGTAAGGCTAGTTCCTTTCGGGTTTTAATTATCGGTTTAGCCGGTGAATAAGTCCTCTTGGTTAGGGTGAACCGTAGCTACGCACCAGGTAGGATTCGAATAAAGCGGAGGCGAGTCGCTAGGACTGCTTAAATACCAAGCTCTTACTGAATCCACTCCTAGACATGCTTACAACAGTTGCCACACCTTAACTCGGCGACTTAATCACAGGTTTGTTTGATTGTTCTTAAGTCTTATGCATGTGTTTGAGTGCACTAGCCCTACGGTCCAATAGTACTAATATTCTAATATACGAGCCCAAATAAGCCCATAACATTCACATATATAAATCACTTCAATAGTCAGAGGTACTTACCTGGTGGACTTCGGGTTGGAGATATAGGTGCCATGCCAGAATAAACCTGAAAAATTTATGAAAGCCCAAATCTTTGAAAAGCCCATCTAAAAAAATGTTTTTGGGCCCAAAACCCTCAAAGCCGAGTTTTGAACCGGGCTCTGATACCAAACTGTAACACCCCAAACTCGGCCCATATGCCACGGTCGAATTTAGAATGCCACTGCGGAAAACGTTTGAAAAATATTTTGACTTATAGTGAAAACATAAAAAAAAATTATTGTCTTTAATAAAACATTGTATATTTATAAATCAAAATAAAATCAAGTTGTTACAAATCCTTCGATTTGTAATTTTAACATATATCTTTAAGATATGAGTTGCTAAAAATAAAACATATCCAAATAATAAAAATAGTCAATCCACTTTAAAACATAATAATAAACTTCAAAACCTTTAAATGGCCCTTATTACAATAACCAAATATTCGCAAATTCTGAATATATATATATAATATAAAATAAGGAAAATAACTTCTCGCATGGGCCACCTCGTATCCACTCCAACCCGGTCCAAGCTTTATGCATCACCTGTAAGGTTTGAGAAAAATTGGGTGAGTCAATGCACTCGAGTGCATAGTTAATACACATGTCCCCACATATGGGCTTGGCCCATATCCACACAAATCCACACACAAAATTATGCAAAATGAAGCCCAACCCAACCTAGTTCCATCCATTACACCAACCTCGGCACACCTGCCGCCCAAGGCCGTGGCTAATCCACCGATCACCTAAGTGATCCCACATAACTTACCTCGGCAGACTTGCTGCTCAAGGCCGTGGCTAAGCCACCGATCACATAAGTGATCCCACATATCAATTAATCCACGGTGATGCACACAGCTATCAACCGCCGAGATGGGCACCTAGCCAACACCTCCCTTGATGAAGCACATAGCTAACATCAAGCGCCAATGTAGCACAAGGCTAACATCGGACCACGTACATAAAGTCCACCCTTTCCTTCGATAGTCACATCCCAAGTCCCATGCATATATATATGTGTATCATGGCAACATATCACTTGAACAATAATGCATCACATGCCATCACATTTCATATATTCATCAATGATCATTTAATATCGTAATTCACTGACCTGAGTATTCGATCACCCACCACGGGTATTCACAATCTTAGCCCTTAATTCGCTACCATTAACATCATATCACATATACATAAATATAACACATACACACAATCAAGAGACGGTCACGATAACTACGCACTGCTTTGGCACAATCAATCAAATCCCAAACCCACGTCTAACGATTTGCACTCCTACGATTGTTGAACTCCTTCCTTGAAGAATCGAATCCAAAAGACTCCTCTATGCGAGCACTTCACACTTTAAAACGAAACTAAGAGCAAGAGATCGATGGTATCACCCTCAGAGAATCGACTTCAAGTCCCAAAGAGAAAGATTTCGGCACTTGAATGGTGAAGAGAGAGAGATCATGCCAAAGTGGAGGGAGTTGAATGCTAAGAGGATTCGGCTATGGTGTTTCTTAAAATTTCAAGCAAAGACAAGAGAGAAAGAGGCTATAGGGTTCAGCCAAGCCTTACCAAAGGTGATGACAAACTCGGCTATCAAAAGGAAAAGAAGGAGTTTGAGAAAGGAGATAGATTCGCCAAACTAGCAAATAGAGAGAAGAAGAAAATGCTAGTGACCTTAATGATCTTTGAAGTTTCAACACAAAAAAAGAGAAGGGAAACTGAAACTAAATGGCTTATGCACAAAAACGGCACTTAGATGGCATTAGGATTTCGCACCACACTAGAGAAAGAAGAATAAACCCAAAAGAAAACACCTAAACTCCTTAAGAGAAATTCGGCTACTCCCTCTACTCACAAAACCGAAATGGTCATCAAAGAAATCCCCTTGGCCATCCAACTCACATATTCATCACAAATCCCACAATTTCCTCTTTATTTCCTCCTAATCCTATTCCTTCCAAAAATTCGCCAACTCCCTAGTCCATGAAACCATCCATGTTCATGGACAAAATGCCATAGAAGAGTTTCCAAAACAACACTCCATAATCCATGCCTTTTGTCCCCTTATTATACCATAATTCCTTGATACCATACCATAAATAAGTAATTGACTTATTCCTTAGTCTACTATCCATAAATAACAAAGTCCATCCTTACCATAAGTAAAATTTGACCAACACATGCCATACAAAAATTAAAAGTCACCTTAATGTCATCCATGGATTCAACCTAAGACCATTAATACACTCCACACTCCACTTGCCACTTTACCAATTGACTCATTGTGATTAAAACCTCAAACTAATTTTCTTAAGGCCAATTTTGCTTAGCTCCCCTTCTAAGAATAAAAATCTAATATTTTTCTAAGGCATTCCCTTACATTCTAAAATTCTAAAACCTTTAAAACATATCCATACACACACTAAGCCCACTATCACTTGAATTACGCATAAACGCATAACCCCTAAATCTAGGATATTACAGCTCTACCCTCCTTAAAAATAATTTCGTCCTCGAAATTACTTACTAACGAACAATCGTGACATCCTAACTCACCACACTACGCTCATCACTGCGTACTCGATCTTAATAAAACTAACATATTTCTACTAAATCTTGGAATCCTCGACTGCACCCAAATCGGTTCCGTCATAGCCATTCTCGCCTCTACCACATCTTCTAGAACTCATATCTACGATCGCGCTTTAACTGATTAGAAAGTTTTATGCATTAGTACTTTTGGTTCCACCGCTTATCCGCGAACAGCTTTATGAAAAGGAGTTTAATAGTGGTTCTTTCGATCAATCAAAGTTTTCATCTCAAGTTCACTATTCTAATTCAGAGAATCACATCCATTCGAACGCTCAACACACTATTATGGGCATCTTTGTCCATTCCCAACCTGTGTAATTTCGTCATTTTTCCTATAGGGGTATTTTGGTAATAAATCGAGGTCAACTTAAAAATAATCTTGACAAATCAAAGGCATTCTAGAATTTTCAAAACTCGAGGGTATTTTAAAAGTTTTTTCCAAATCAAGGGTATTGCAGAAATTTCAGAAATCGGGGTTATTTTGGTAATTTTGTAAGTTAGGGGCAATTTCGTAAATTCTTCCCAAATCAAATTTTGCAAAATAGAGATTTTTAATATTTTTGCAAGGTAGGAATATTTTAGTAAAAGTTATGGTAGTATGGAAATTTCAAAAAAATTCAAACCAGGCATTTTAGTAATTTCACAACTGTGGGTATTTAGGTAATTTTGCCAACCGGGGATAATTCGGAAAATTGTGTTTCTCAAAATCTAATCTAGTATTTTCAAATCAAAGAGGGTAATTTGGAGATTTTAAAAAAATTAAGGTTTTTGTAAATAGTAAGGCTAGTTCCTTTCGGGTTTTAATTATCGGTTTAGCCATGAATAAGTCCTCTTGGTTAGGGTGAACCGTAGCTACGCACTGCAGGATTCATTCGAATAAAGAGGAGGTGAGTCGCTAGGACTGCTTAAATACCAAGCTCTTCACTGAATCCACTCCTAGACATGCGTAACACAACGTTGCCACACCTTAACTCGCGACTTAATCACGAGGTTTGTTTGATTGTTCTTAAGTCTTATGCATGTGTTTGAGTGCACTAGCCCTACGGTCCAATAGTACTAATATTCTAATATACGAGCCCAAATAAGCCCATAACATTCACATATATAAATCACTTCAATAGTCGAGGTACTTACCGTGGACTTCGGGTTGGAGATATAGGTGCCATGCCGTAATAAACTCAAAAATTTATGAAAGCCCAAATCTTTGAAAAGCCCATCTAAAAAAATGTTTTTGGGCCCAAAATCCTCAAAGCCGAGTTTTGAACTGGCTCGATACCAAATCAGTAACACCCCAAACTCCGGCCCATACGCCACGGCCGAATTTAGAATGCCACTGTGGAAAACGTTTGAAAAATATTTTGACTTAGAGTGAAAACATAAAAAAAAAATTATTGTCTTTAATAAAACATTGTATATTTATAAATCCAAATAAAATCAAGTTGTTACAAATCCTTCGATTTGTAATTTTAACATATATCTTTAAGATATGAGTTGCTAAAAATAAAATATATCCAAATAATAAAAATAGTCAATCCACTTTAAAACATAATAATAAACTTCAAAACCTTTAAATGGCCCTTATTACAATAACCAAATATTCGCAAATTCTGAAAATATATATATAATATAAAATAAGGAAAATAACTTCTGCATGGGCCACCTCGTATCCACTCCAACCCGGTCCAAGCTTTATGCATCACCTGTAAGGTTTGAGAAAAATTTGGTGAGTCAACGTAAACAAAGGCATAGTTAATACACATGTCCCCACATATGGGCTTGGCCCATATCCACACAAATCCACATACAAAATTATGCAAAATGAAGCCCAACCCAACCTAGTTCCATCCATTACACCAACCTCGGCACACCGCCGCCCAAGGCCGTGGCTAATCCACCGATCACCTAAGTGATCCCACATAACTTACCTCGGCAGACTTGTCGCTCAAGGCCGTGGCTAAGCCACCGATCACATAAGTGATCCCACATATCAATTAATCCACGGTGATGCACACAGCTATCAACCGCCGAGATGGGCACCTAGCTAACACCTCCCTTGATGAAGCACATAGCTAACATCAAGCGCCAATGTAGCACAAGGCTAACATCGACCACGCATATAAAGTACACCCTTTCCTTCGATAGTCACATCCCAAGTCCCATGCATATATATATGTGTATCATGGCAACATATCACTTGAACAATAATGCATCACATGCCATCACATTTCATATATTCATCAATGATCATTTAATATCGTAATTCACTGACCTGAGTATTCAATCACCCACCACGGGTATTCACAATCTTAGCCCTTAATTCGGCTACCATTAACATCATATCACATATACATAAATATAACACATACACACAATCAAGAGACAGTGCGATAACTACGCACCTGCTTTGGCACAATCAATCAAATCCCGAAACCCACGTCTAACGATTTGCACTCCTACGATTGTTGAACTCCTTCCTTGAAGAATCGAATCCAAAAGACTCCTCTATGCGAGCACTTCACACTTTAAAACGAAACTAAGAGCAAGAGATCGATGGTATCACCCTCAGAGAATCGACTTCAAGTCCCAAAGAGAAAGATTTCGGCACTTGAATGGTGAAGAGAGAGATCATGCCAAAGTGGAGGGAGTTGAATGCTAAGAGGATTCGGCTATGGTGTTTCTTAAAATTTCAAGCAAAGACAAGAGAGAAAGAGGCTATAGGGTTCAGCCAAGCCTTACCAAAGGTGATGACAAACTCGGCTATCAAAAGGAAAAGAAGGAGTTTGAGAAAGGAGATAGATTCGGCCAAACTAGCAAATAGAGAGAAGAAGAAAATGCTAGTGACCTTAATGATCTTTGAAGTTTCGAACCCAAAACAAAGAGAAGGGAAACCGAAACTAAATGGCTTATGCACAAAAACGGCACTTAGATGGCATTATGATTTCGGCACCACACTAGAGAAAGAAGAATAAACCCGAAAAGAAAACACCTAAACTCCTTAAGAGAAATTCGGCTACTCCCCTCTACTCACAAAACCGAAATGGTCATCAAAGAAATCCCCCTTGGCCATCCAACTCACATATTCATCACAAATCCCACAATTTCCTCTTTATTTCCTCCTAATCCTATTCCTTCCAAAAATTCGGCCAACTCCCCCTAGTCCATGAAACCATCCATGTTCATGGACAAAATGCCATAGAAGAGTTTCCAAAACAACACTCCATAATCCATGCCTTTTGTCCCCTCATTATACCATAATTCCTTGATACCATACCATAAATAAGTACTTGCCTTATTCCTTAGTCTACTATCCATAAATAACAAAGTCCATCCTTACCATAAGTAAAATTTGACCAACACATGCCATACAAAAATTAAAAGTCACCTTAATGTAATCCATGGGATTCGAACCTAAGACCATTAATACACTCCACACTCCACTTGCCACTTTACCAATTGACTCATTGTGATTAAAACCTCAAACTAATTTTCTTAAGGCCAATTTTGCTTAGCTCCCCTTCTAAGAATAAAAATCTAATATTTTTCTAAGGCATTCCCTTACATTCTAAAATTCTAAAAACCTTTAAAACATATCCATACACACACTAAGCCCACTATCACTTGAATTATGCATAAACGCATAACCCCTAAATCTAGGATATTACATTCATAACCCTTGGAAATCAAAACTTTAGCACTAGACCTTAATTCCAAACTCTTTCACTATTAGGTCCTAAAGTCAATTTCCATCAATTTTACTTGATAAAATCATCATATATCAAAATTAAAGCTTCAATTCTATGTTTATTCATCATATGCTTCCAACACTCATCCATAGCAACTTTAAAAATTTTCCATGGAATCAAAAACTAATGACATAGTAAGTTGGACCCAATTGTAAAAGTCCAAAAACTTAGAAATTTCAAGGAGAAAGCAAGAATTAAACTTACATGAAGCTAGAGTATGAAAACTAGCTTGAACACTCTTCCATGGTTATTTTTCAGCTGATGAATATGAAGAAAAATGATGAGAATTCTAGATATTCCAATTTGGTCCCATTTTTATTTAACTAATTTTGGCAATTTTCCAATTTTGCCCTTATTTCACCCATTTCCTGATTTTTCTCAGCTATTGCCGCCTAAAATATCTCCTTTGGGCTTATTTGCACTTTAGGTCCTTCCTCATTTGACAATTGAGCTATTTAATCCTTCTAGAAACTTTTACACCTTTTTCAATTTAGTCCTTTTTATTTAATTAACCATCCGAACGACAAAATTTTCTAATGAAATTTTAATACTACCTTATTGAAACTCCGTAAATATTCATAAAAATATTTATGGCTCGGTTTATAACACCGAGATCTCGATACCTCTTTTTCTCAGTTTCTTGACCAAATAAATCTTTATAAAACACAATTTACTATTTCAAAAATCTTGTAAAAGCTACATTTGTCTCGTAAATATTAAATAATACAATCTACGAATTTATTTGTCAGATTTGGTGGTCTTGAACCACTATTTTCGACATCGCTAAAATTTGGGCTATTACAATTCTGTACGGAGATATCAAAATCGACGTAGTTCCCATCACTAATTCAATGCCAAACTCAACCTCTCGGATCGGTGGTAAACTCAGTAACTCTTCAGGAAACACATCCGGATACTCACACACAACTGGCACTGATTCAATATTCTTTTCAGTCACTTTAGTATCAAGCACATAAGCAAAATAAGCTTCGCAACCCTTTCTCACATATTTCTGAGCTAACATCGATGAAATCACTGCTGGTAAACCATTCAAATCATCTGACTCAATTCGGATAATCTCATTATTCTGACATCTCAGATCAATCATCTTTCGTTTGCAATTTTCTACTGCATCATGCAACGTTAACCAGTCCATACCCAAAATTACGTCAAACTCATCGAAAGGTAACAACATTAGATCGGCCAGAAAACAATGACCTCGAATCATCAATGGACAGTTCTTGCATACTTTATCAACCAATACACACCTGCCTAAGTGGTTCGATACTCTAATCACAACTTCAGTAGACTCTACAGGCAAAGTCTTACTAGATACTAAATTCATGCATATAAACGAATGAGTTGATCCTGGATCTATCAATGCAATAACTTTAGTATCATAAAGAGTGAAAGTGCCGGTGATAACATCTGGAGATGACGCTTCTTCGCAAGCGCGAATAGCGTAGGCTCGTGCAGGTGCTCTAGCTTCAGACCTCACAGTAGAGTCTTTTGTCATTCTCTGACTACCACTCACATTTCCCCTGTTTCTAGGTGTTCTACCTCTAACTGCAGTGTTACTCGGCCTCGTGTTTTGTACTGTATCTTGTTCAGCTAACTCCGGACAGTTACGAATGAAATGATCTAATGATCCACATTTAAAATAGGCCCGATCATTCAATCTACAATCACCGATATGTCGTTTTCCATAATGTCTACATTCAGGTCAATTTGGTTTCGCACTCCCGACACTAGTTATCGAGATAGCTGGAGCTTTAAAGCTCGAATATTGTCTTTCACGATCTCTGTTTGAATGTCCAACTGATGCATTAGGACGATTAAACGAGTTTCAAAATTTTTTCGATGCAGACTGATAAGATTTTCTAGTTGATCTCTTTCTCAAATCTCTTGCTTCAAAATCAGCTTTTCTCTTTTTTTTACTAAGATCTTCAGCTTTACAGACTCGTTCAACGAGTACCACAAATTCTTTCAATTCAAGAATTCCTACTAGTAATTTTATATCTTCGTTCAGTCCATCAACGAACCGTTTACACATGATTTCTTTAGTGGAAACATATTCCCGGGCATACTTGCTTAAACGTATGAATTCTCTTTCATACTCAGTGACAGTCATCAGGCCTTGTTTCAATTCTAGAAACTCTTTATGTTTCTGATCAAGGAATCGTTGACTTATATACTTCTTTCGGAATTCAGATTGAAAGAACTCCCAAGTAACTCGTTCTTTAGGAACCACTGATATCAACATTTTCCACCAATGGTACCCATTATTTCTAAGTAAAGATACCACACATTTGATACACTCATCAGAAGTACAAGACAATTCATCGAATACTCGGATCGTGTTCTCGAGCCAGAACTCAGCTTTCTCAGCATCATCATCAACGGTAGCCCGGAACTCCTCAGCCCCATGTTTACGAATCTTATCCATTGGTGGCTTTTTCAACCCTGTCAAATCTATAACTTGAGGAATAGCAGGGTTTTGTTGAGGAACAGGTGGGGGTGGAGGTTGTTGAGCAGCCGGATTCGTTCGAACGAACCCCGTGAACCACTCACTTCTCATCTGGAAGAAGGCTTGCTTAGCCTCTCCCTCTTGACTACTTGAAATCGACCTAGAATCAGCAGGCGCTGCCCCTTGAGCGGAGCGGGCGCATTACTTTCCACATCGTCGCCTAAAGCTCGATCGGGATCCATTTGCTATATGAAAACACACTTTAAGTCACAAGAATCATCACACTATCACGCTTTATATATATGGCATGTATAGCTAGACTCTCACACGCTACGTTAATCCTAGAATCGACTAAACCGTAGCTCATTATTAATAAATGTAACACCCCTAACCCGTATCCTTCACGAAATAGGGTTACGAGGCATTACCAATCAAAGCACAACATATAATATACATTTCTCATACATGATTCAATTTCACATAAATATCAATCTAACATAATCACATTGTCCCTTATAAGGCTCTACGAGACCTTAAAACATGCTTAGAAGAGGTTCAAAACTAAACCGATAACATTTGAAAACTTTAGGAAAAATTTTCATGCATTTAAGGGTCACACGCCCGTTTGAACAGGCCGTGTGCCTTACACGCCACCGACACACGCTGTGTCTCGGGTGCCGTGTGAAAACAGGGCATACATACTGACTTGTACCACACGGCCGAGGACACGCCCGTGTGCCAGGCCGTGTGAAATCTAGAGGGGTTACTGACTTGGGTCACACGGCCGGCCACACGCCCATACGCCAGCCCGTGTGTCCCACACGGCCAGTAGACATGCCCGTGTGTCTAGGCCGTGCCAAGCCTGTAGGGTATACTGACTTAATTCGAAGGGCTACCCCAGGGGACACACGGTCGTGTACCAAGGCCTTGTGTCTCACACGGCGAAGACACGCCTGTGTGCTCGGCCGTGTGGAGTGAAAATAGGCTTGGTTGAAGCCACATTTCTCACCCTTCTTGAGCACACCTAAACCACATCAAATTGCACCATTTTCATACATATATAAGCAACCAAAACATGCAATTTCATACACATTTTATGCCATTTATAAACCATCCTCTTAACTACTCAATTCCATAGCCAAAACATACCAAATCAATATGCCAAAATCATCAAACTTACATAACTTCTAAATGCATTTCCTCATCATCTTATCATCTATTTCATGCCTCAAAACATACCATTTCATCATCTCAAAATCAAACCACAACATGCCAATTCTCAACCATGTTTCATCATGTACAATTAGCCAAATCAATAAACCATCTAGGCAACACATGAACCATGTTAAACTTGCCAAACATAATGCATTATATGCATCATTTATCACTTATCAAACACATAATTCAAGCCAACTTAAATGACCAAATTCACATCAACATTTACATCAAAAACAAGCCAAATCTCATGGCTATATCATATCTCAAAACATATTATCTTAACACTAGCCTATACATGCCATATACCATATATACATAGCATCAAAAGTACCAACAAGTAGTCGATAGTGTGATGACGGTTCCTGATGATCCCCGATGTCCGAGCTAGCTTCGATAATCTATAAAACAAGGAAAGAACACACAAAGTAAGCTTTAAAAGCTTAGTAAGCCATATACAAATAAATTACCACAAGCATCCACATCATTTCTATCAATAGGCAAACTATGAGCAAGCATTTATAAGTTCGCAAACCTTTCTCATTGTACACATATTCAATATCACAGTTGAATTCATCAATTACTTCCCTTTTCAAAGCTCGTATGAATCTTGTATGTACCTGAGTCACTTAACTCTTTCAAACATTCTTTCTCGACTTGACTTTGCCTGTTGAACCATTCAGAATCGTTAAGGATACTCGGAAATCATATAAAGCTCGTACAATGCCATATCCTGGATATGGTCTTACAAGTTATCACATATCGATGCCACTGTCTCAGACAGGGTCTTATACGAAATCTTATAACAATGCCAATGTCCCAGACATGGTCTTACACGTAATCACAATACAATGCCAATGTCCCAGACATGGTCTTACATGTAATCACATCTCGGTAATCCTAATGTTATGACATTTGTATCCTATACTATTCTTAAGGTTCGTACGGGACTTTCGAATGTCGTAACTTTGTCGATTCTTGCTCGTAATTGCTCTTTCAACATTCATAGCAATTCAATAACAATTAAACATTTATAAATCAATTTAAAGACAGTTATTTGCATATGAACTTACCTCGTATATACGATGAACGGATCGGATCGACTACTTGACAACTTTCGATTTCCCCCAATCTAAATCCGATTTCTTTCTTTCAAGATCTATATGAATTCAAATTTAGCTCATTTAATCACCTATTCATTCAATTTCATCCAAAAATACCTATTTGGGCATTTTTGCACTTTATCCCCTAAAGTTTCACATTTATTCAATTTAGTCCTTATTTCAATAAACACAAAATTCGCACAAATTCAATTCAAACCCATGTGTGCCGAATTACTATTGTACCCTTAGTAGCCCATATTTCACATTTATGTCACATTTCAACCAAATAATTTGTACTTTTCACAATTTAATCCCTAATTTGTATTTTTACCAAAAATCACTTAACAAAATATGATAATCTATCAACAAATATCCATTTTTCATCATCATCTATCACAAAGCTCAAACACTCATCAATGGCACTTCACAAAATCATCAACAAATTCAAAAATTAGGGCATGGGCTAGCTAGAACACGAAGCAACGATCACAAAAACATAGAAATCATCAAAAACCGAGCTCAAAACATACCTTAATCAAGAACAAAAATGGCCAAACCCTAAAACCACATTTTCCTCTTCTTTTTCTCTTAATATTCGATTATAAGGATGATGATAACACATAATTTTGATTTTGGTTTTATTTAATATACCTTAATAACCAATTTACAAATTTAACCTTGTTATTAAACCATTTAAACACCTTAATAAATTCCATTTATGACCATTTCCACTATTAATGGTCTAATATCATCATAAGGACCTTTGGTTTAATGAATCATAGCAAATAAACACTCTTAACTTATAGCATGCTACTTTTGCATTTTACGCGATTTAGTCCTTTTATCAAATTAGGCATTCAGATGCTAAAATTATTTCACGAAACTTTCACACATATATAATCACATGCTATAAACACAAAAAATAATATTAAAATAATTTTCTAACCTCATATTTTTGGTTCCGAAACCACTATTCTGATTTAGCTAAAATCGGGCTGTTACATAATAATTCTTCTAAGTATTTGAATAAAATGCTCAATTTGATTCTTTTGCGGGATTACGGACTTGATTAGATTATTTACTGAAGTAAGTTGTCTTTCTCGCAATGTGAATATTCTTAGAGTGCTAATTATCATTCGTTTAAACTTAGACAATCAATGAGCTGATATTTGTTTGTCACAATTTCACTATGCATGCAAAACAGGAAAAATAGAAACACAAAAGATATAATAGTGATGTAACACCCCTAACCCGCAACCGTCGCCAGAATAGGGTTAAGAGGCATTACTAATCATTTCCGAACATTTCATATCAGTTTACAACACAAAGTCAATCATCAATCAAACATGTTCAAATATAAACATATAGTCCCTTAAATAGGTCAACGAGACCCTAAACACATGTTAGAAAGGGGTCGGGACTAAACCGAACACATACAAAAATTTCTGAAAACTTAATGATTTTTCAAAACTGCAGAGGTCACACGCCCGTGTGGGTAGGCCATGTGCCTCACACGGTCTTGGACACACCCGTGCGTCCAAGCCCTGGCAAGATAGGGCATACATACTGACTTATCCACACGGCCTGAGACACGCCCGTGTGCCTCACCCATGGTCGACACTGACTTGCACCACACGGCAAGTCACACGCCCGTGTGTCCACTGACTTGCACCACACGGCAAGTCACACCCCCGTGTGTCCAGCCCGTTGTCGAGCCTAACTTGTTTCAATTTGCAAACTCGAAAGACACGATCGAGCCACACGCCCGTGTGCTCAACCGTGTGGGCAATTATAGGCCATTTTCAAGGCCAAATTACCATCCACACCTTGAAATCACCTACATGCCTTAAAAGCAACCAAAACATACCATTTCAAGCACCAAATAATCATCAACTATACCATCTATAATATTACTCAATTTCTACTCAAATAAGTCCATCCAAGACACTAAATTTCACATCCCAAAACATATAGGTCAAGCATCTTATAAACCTTACCATAATTCACATTTAAACCACAATTTTCATCAATCATTTAAGCATGAACAAACCATATTCATCATACACTTATCCCACACACATATTTACTACATCATTCAACCTTTAAGCCATATCTCATGGCAAGATTTATACAATTCAAAACATGCCACATTAATTAGCCTATACATGCCATATACCAAATATACACATATTTCAAAAGTACCAAAATAGATAGCCGATAGTGTGATTGAGTTGCTGACAATCCCCGAATCCGAGCTAGCTTTATTAACACTGTAAAACAGAGAAACAATTCACACAGTAAGCTTTTAAAGCTTCGTAAGTTTGTAACATAATACATTCAATTTAATAAATCAAATACAATATACAAAGTTAATCCATCACATAGATCAACTCTCAAATATTCCACCATATCATCCATAGCTAATATGCTCACTCCACCATTCATATTTCCATACATAATTTTCATCAACCACAAAGGTTCAATATATACCTTAGCCAACACATAGTTATTCACCATCCATGCTACTCAATGCTAGATATTACATTTCGATCAACCTTTGTTGTTCATTTGATTCAATCGCACACTTATTGCCAATTTCGTAGCCAAAGAATAAATGTAATCGCACACTTAGTGCCTGTACTTTAAACCGAACTTATCTCAGTATCGCACACACAGTGCCAAATCAATAAGCCGAAGCTTCTACTATTTCGCACACACAGTGCCAATTATCTCTGTCTCATTTCTAATTACGCACACATAGTGCCTCATTAATCAAATATATATATATAACATTGCTATTTCGTTAACTATACAATTCATTCATTTCTCATTACGTAGATATAAATTTAGCAACTTGTATTATATCTGAACTTACGTCGGACGTCGAAATACCAAAACTAGCCTATCAATCGAGTACTTTGTCTTTGCCTCGATCTCGATCCGAATCTCTCCTTTCTTGGTCTATACATATTCAAATTTAACTCATTTAATCACCAATTCATTCAATTTCGTCCAAACACACATATTTAGGGCATTTTACAAAATAGCCCTCATATTTTCACATTTCGACATTTTAGTCCCTATTACACAAAATCACAAAATACACAAAATTTCACCTCACCCATGCCTAGCCGAATTCTCCCTATGTCCATACAAGCCCACACATTTCATTTATTTCACATTTTAGTCCTCCAATTTCTTATTTTCACAATTTAACCCAAATTACTCAATTTCACCAAAAATTCCAAAACAAAATATGTTAATCTTTCACATATCTTTCATATTTCATTATCAACTAACACATAGCTCAAGAATTCATCAATGGCATATCTCAAAATCACCATCAAATTCTAAAATTAAAGTATGGGTTTGAAAGAACACAAAACAACAATCACAAAAACGTAGAAATTATCAAAAACCGAACAAAGACTAACCTTGAATCAAGCCACAAATGTGTCAAATATACAAAAGCTTTAAACCCTTATTCTTCTCTCAATATTCAGTGGAAAAAAAAGATGAACAAAGCATATATTTTACTTTATGTTTTATTTAATATCATATATTAACATATTTACGTTTTTAGCCTTTTTATTTTTATTCAAAATCCACTAACCAAAGGCTTTTATGTCCATCCAATTTATCAATGGTTTAATAACAACATAAGGACTCTCACTTTAATAAGCCATGCCAAATTAACACTTTAATAATCAACACATAGCTTTTACATTTTATGCGATTAAGTCATTTTTGCTAATTAAGCACTCAATCGATAAAATTTTCACACAGAACTTTCACACATGCTCAATCACATATTATAAACACCAAAACTAATATTAAAATATTTTTCTGACCTCGGATGTGTGGTCCCGAAACCACTATTCTGACTAGGGTCTAAACCAGGCTGCTACAACTCTCCCCCTTAGGGATTTTCATCCCCGAAAATCTTACCGGTGAGTAGATTCGGATATTGCTCTTTCATAACATCTTCAGGCTCCCACGTAGCCTTTTCAACTCCGTGTTTGTGCCACAACACTTTCACTAAAGAAAACTGGCCAAAATTCGGATCGGTTATTCATTATACGATAAATCTGATTGAATTTCAACCTCAGTAGGAGCAATTACATGCGATTGATCCAATCCATATCGTCGAAGCATCGATACATGGAACACATTCTAAATTTTCTCTAATTCTGGTGGCAACAACAACTTATAAGCAACTGGCCCAATTCGCTCGATGATCTCATACAGCCAGATGATCCTCGGACTCAACTGGCCTTTTTCGGCCAAATCGAAGTATTTTCTTCCACAGAGATACTTTCAAAAATACTTTATCACCGACCTCAAATTCAATATCTTTTCGTTTTAAGTCTGCATAGGACTTCTGACGATCTGGCGCTGCTTTTAAACTGTCACGAATCTCTTTCACTTTCTGCTCAGTCTCTTTTATCAAATCAACCTCGTGAATCTTATTTTCACTCAGCTCAGTCCAATACAATGGAGTTCGACACTTTTGACCGTAAAGAGCCTCATATGGTGCCATTTTGGTACTAGATTAAAAACTATTATTATATGGGAATTCAATCAACGACAAATGCTTTTCCCATGTACTTTCAAATTCAAGAATGCAGCATCTTAACATATATTCAAGAATCAAATGATCCGCTCGATTGTCCATCCGCTTATGGATGAAATGTAGCACTAAAATGCAACTTTGTACCTAGAGCCTCTTGTAATTTCTTCCAAAACCGCGAAGTAAATCTCGGATCCCTGTCAGACACAATAGATAGTGGCAGCCCGTGCAATCTCATAATCTCAAAGAATATACGCTTTAGCTAATTTATCAAGTGAATAACTGCTTCTCCGGAACAAAATGAGCTGATTTCATCAATCTATCAACTATCAACCAGACCGCATCTTTCTTTCTCGTAGATAAAGGCAATCCTGACACAAAGTCCATCGTGATTCTCTCCCATTTTCACTTAGGAATCATAATCGGTTGTAATAAATCGGATGGAACCTGATGTTCAGCTTTAACTTGCTGACAAATCAAACGTCTCGAAACAAATTCTGAGATATCCCGTTTCATACCATGCCACCAATAAAACTGTTTTAAATCGTTATACATTTTTGTACTCCCTCAGTGAACATCCAAATGACTATTGTGAGCTTCATTTAAAATCATCTGAATCAACTCTGAATTCCTCGGAACACAAATATGATCCCTGAATCTCAAACAATCATCGTTATCAACTCGAAATTTTGAATCAGAATTCAAATCACATTGAGTTCATTTTGCTATCATCTCATCATCACTTTTCTGGGCATCACAAATCTGACGTATAAACATCAGCCTAACTTTCAACTCAGCCAAAACCGAACCCTCATCACATAGGTCTATCTGAATACTCATTGCTCGCAAAGCGCATATAGACTTTCGGCTCAAAGCATCATTAACAATATTAGCTTTGCCCGAATGATAATCTATCACAAGCTCGTAGTCTTTCAAAAGCTCTTATGATATGTAAAAATATGACATTTCTCACCAAATAGGTAATGACGCCAAATCTTCAATGCAAATACAATCGTGGCTAATTCAAGATCATGCGTCGGATAGTTCTTTTCATGCGGCTTTAACTAGCTCGAAGCATAAGCGATGACTTTGCCTTCCTGCATCAACACACAACCCAAACCATTCAACGATGCATCACTGTAAACTATGAATTCTTTACCAGACTCAGATTGAACTAACACGGGTGCCTCTGTAAACAATGCTTTCAACTGTTCAAAACTCTGCTAGCACTTTTTTGACCACTCGAATTTAACATCTTTCTGTAGCAATTTTGTTAACGGAGTCACAATCATCGAGAAACCTTTCACAAACCGTCTATAGTATCCCGCTAGTCCCAAAAAACTACGGATTTCAGACACATTTCTTGGAGGCTTCCATTCCAAAATAGCTAAAATTTTACTCGAGTCAACTCGTATTCCCGCAGCTGACACAATATGCCCCAGAAAACCAACCTCGCGCAACCAAAACTCACATTTGTTGAACTTTGCATATAATTGCTTCTCACGCAGAGTTTGTAACATAATTCTCAAATGCTCGGCATGTTGCGTCTCATCACATGAGTAAATCAGAATATCATCAATGAACACCACAACAAAACGATCCAAATACGGTCTAAATATCTGATTCATCAAATCCATAAACACTGCAGGAGCATTCGTTAGTCCAAAAGGCATAACTAGGAATTCATAATGTCCGTACCTCGTTCTGAAAGCGGTCTTCGGTACATCTGATTCTTTAACTCTCAACTGATAGCAGCCCGATCTCAAATCTATCTTAGAAAACACTGTAGCTGATCAAACAAATCATCAATACGAGGCAAAGGATATTTATTCTTTATCGTCACTTTGTTTAACTGTCGATAATCAATACACATCCTCATTGTTCCATCTTTCTTTTTCACAAACAACATAGGAGCACCCCAGGATGAGAAACTCGATCGTGCAAATCCTCTATCTGTCAACTCTTGCAACTGAGACTTTAACTCTTTTAATTCTGTTGGTGCCATTCTATACTGAGCTATTGAAATAGGAGTCGTTCCTGGTACTAATTCAATACCAAACTCAACTTCTCGGATCAGAGGTAATCTCGATAGTTCTTCAGGAAACACATTAGGGAATTCACAAACCACAAGCACAGATTCAACTTTCTTTTCTGTCACTTTTGTATCAATCACATATGCGACATAAGCTTCACAACCCTTCTTCACATGATTCAAGGCTTTCATCGAAGATATAACAGCTGGTAGCCCATTCAAATCACTGGATTCAATGCGAACTATCTCACCATTCTGACTTCTCAAATCAATGCTCTTTCGTTTACAATTCACAATAGCATTATGCAAAGTTAACCAATCCATACCCAGAATGATATCAAATTCATCGAAAGGTAGCAACATTAAATTAGTCGAAAAACAAACATCCCGAAACATCAGTGGACAATTCTTACACACCTTATCAACTAAGACACACCTGCCTAAAGGGTTCGATACTCTAATCACGAATTTAGTAGACTCAACAGGTAGAGTCTTACTTGATACTAAATTCACACACACATAGGAATGAGTAGATCCTGGATCTATCAATGTAATCACATCAGTATCAAATAGAGTAAAAGTACCAGTAGTGACATCTGGAGATGACGCTTCCTCACGAGCGTGAATAGCATAGGCTCGGGTAGGTGCTCTCGCCTTTGATCTCACAGCTGTTTCGGTAGTCCCTCTCTGGCTTCCACTCACATTTTTGGTGTTTCTGATTGATCTACCCCTAGCCGTTGTATTGCTCGGCCTTACACTCTGAATATTGTCTTTCTCACCTAACTCTAGGCAATCTCGAATAAAATGATCTCGTGATCCACACTTATAACAAGTTCTATTATTGTACTTGCCCCAGCATTCTCCAATGTGTCGTCTTCCACACTGTCTACACTCAGGCTTGTTGATCACTGTGAAGTCAGAGTTTTAAAATTTATAAAGAGAATGATCGAACCTGGAAACTAACTATGACAATGATTGAGGCAAGTGCACCTATCGAACAGTAGTATAGCTTAGGCAAGACCAGATTGTCGAACCTAAAGGAACTAAAAGTACTAATACTAACTTTCTTTTTATTATTTAGCCTAAAATAAGTGAAGTTGTTTATTAATCTAAATTAACTAACTACTAAGCTAAAAACTCCAAGACAAAGAAGAATGAAATTGGGAGAATAACTTGGGAAAAACTCAGTTGATTAAGATGACACCCAAGGAAGAATCCACCTAGACTTCACTTGTTATCTAACTCTGAACCAGATGATGTATTCACTTGACTTGATCCGTAGGACTCCCTAACGTATATTAAACCCTCTCTCGATGTGAATAACGTCTAACCCAAGGTTAATTAACGGAAATCTCTTTCTCGAATAATAACCCCCTAGAATAGCAGTAAATCGATCTATGGACATCCCATATTAGGTTTCACCGTAATCCGGCAAAATCTCGTCACCCTATCTCTAGGCGTACGATCAACTCCGCTTAATTATGCTAGATCTACTCTCAAGCGGGGACTTTTTCTCCACCACCTAAGCACATTCAACTTGAATTAATATCAGCGAAATATTAACATAAGAATTAAGCACACATAATTAAGAACAAATCAAGTATTTATTATATAGTTCAGAAAATAATAACAAGATTCATCTAAGTTTCATCCCCCTCAGTTATTCGAAGGGTTTAATTCATAACAATAAAGAAAAACATCTCAGAAGAAAAGATAGCAGAAAACATAAGAAATCCCTAAAACCGCCTTAAGGAATTGAAGAGGAGATCCTCCGTCTTGAGTAGAATTTCGGCTTCTTGAAATGGATCAACTGGCTATCCCTGAGTGAATCCCCACAAATCTGCCTTCTCTGGCCTAGCAAGACGCCCCTAAACGATGGCTTTGGGACTCTCTTTTTAGGTCATACTTAGGGTGTATTTATAGGCTTTTGAAATAGGTTTCTTTGCCCCTAAGTATCCTTTCCCGAATGAAATTGTTCTTCTCCACGGCAGAGGCACGGCCATGGCACACGCCCGTGTGAATCGTGGTCAGGCCGTGTTCAGACTTCTAATGAGGACACGCCCGTGTAGATCGATATCAGGCCGTGTTCTAGTATATTGAGGAGGCACGACCGTGTGAGCTTTAGTCCAGGCCGTGTCAATTTCATGCTTGGCCCATTTGTCCCGTTTTAAGCCCGTTTTGTGTTCTTTTCATCCCCTGGTGCTTTCCTGAGTATAAGACTTGAAAAGAAAGGATTAAGAGCACCTTTTTACATAAATCAAGGGATAAATCATCAAAAAGTATGCTAAATGTGGGCCCAAAATATGTTACTATTTCGGTTTATCAAATACCCTCACACTTAAGCTTTTGCTTGTCCTCTAGCAAAATTCTCAACTTACAATTAAAACGAACTTTCTATAATTCATAATTCATATCAACAATGTTTCATCATAATTCATAGATAATTTATACATGGATAATTCAATTCAAAGAGTCCTAAGGATTCAAACAATCTAAGTCATAGATTTGTAGCTCAAAAATATAGGCGTCTTCCCTTATCTAAATAATTACCCTTAATTCAAAACCGACAAGGATTGACATCCTCACTAGAGATTCACTCAAATCACTCAAAGTGTTTAAGGTTCAGGAAAAAAGCGCTCAAAAGTCGAACATGAAAAGTTAGTCCCATAGGCTTACCTGAAAATCAAATCTCCACCATTATAATATAAGATGATGCACAAATAAAAAGGTCTTTGTCAGGGTTGTAACGGGGCTTGGGTTAAAGGTGTGGATAAAGGCTGAATTAGAAGGTTAGAATCAAGATTGAATTGATAAAATACCTAACTAGAATAATAAACTGAATAAAAATAATTACATCAACTGAAAGCTAATAATACTAATAATGTGAGCTTCTTCTTCAATATTTGGAATTCACACGTATAAGCTCACTTAATCACAAAACTAGTTATGAATAATGAATATACTTCAATTTTTTTTAAGAACGAATCATAAATACATAACAAAGGATAAATTACTGAAATAAAAAAACATAGTTAGGCTATTAATCAAATCAAATCTCGATATAAGGGTAGTCAAAAGGAATGAAGATAACAAAAACAAAGGGTTTTGGGTTAATATTAGTGGTTATGTCAATAAAAAGGGTTGTTAGGATTAAAAGGGGTTCACTAGGGGTTAATTATGAGGGTAGGCTTTTAATGGAGTTAGTGGGTTAAAACCTAGGTGCCTTAATCATCTCTGTATATCAAATCATAGGTGTGGTCTCGATATGTATAAACGAGGCAAGTTCTAGAATAACAAATCAATGTTGACATACTCATAATCAATAAAGTGAGCATGAAAAAGAATATATGCTCTATAAGGCTCAAAATCTCACAAAAATTATGGGTATTTTGATATCAACCTTGTAAATTTCAAACTTCAAAGTAATATTCAAATTCAGGTAGACAACCTAAATTTTTTTTTAATTTTCTGAAAAATAGACTTATCATGCTTGATTCTTTAGTATCCTTCAAATTTAATCATCAATGCACAATTATCAATGACTTAATCCAAGACACATTAACAAAAATCATAAATCAGGGAAATTTTCATTCTAATCATAATATGAGAAACATACTTTAAGACAATACATAATTCAGGGATTTTCAAATAATATTATAGTTAACCCCCCCCCCCACACTTAAGATGTACATTGCTCTCAATGTACAAAGATAGATAATAGCAAAATAATCATAAAATCATAAGATAGGGAGAGAAGTGAAACTTCCTGAATATTGGATGAAGTCAATGAAAAGAAACCAGATAGGATCGGAGGTGAACGTGGGAAAGCGTCTCGAACCGTTTGAGTCCTCGAAGCAGCCGTCCTAGTTTTATTGTATCCTAAGCTAAATCTAAATGGAATGAATAATAAGAAGAAAATAATAAAGAAAATAAAAGAAAATTAAAAGAAATAAAAATAAAAATAAAAATAAAAATAAAAGTACATAATGGAAAATGAAAAAAAGAAAAACAACTGGAAAAGAAAAAGGAAGAAGGGGGTTAAATAAGAATTATGGATCTGGTGGTTGCCCCCGCCCTTGTACCTTCCTATGGTGGCCACACAGCCACGGCCACGGCCGTGTGTAAGGCCGTGTGGTTTGGAAATCTGCACTTTGGTTAGTTTATAGTTAGGTGCTAAAAAGGAAAAATAAAAGTAAAAGAAGAATTTAAAAAATGTAAAGATTAATGGGGTTAGTGCTCGGGTTGTCTCCCCGCGCGCTGCGTTATAGTCTTAAGCTAGACTTTACCTCTCATTTGTATGGTCATGGTGGTTTGAGGAGGTGAAAATCCTTTCTCATGCGATCAATTCGATTTTTGATAAATAGTTTAAGTCGAGTAATGTTTACCTAAAAAGTGTTGAATTTAGGATTGCTTACCTCGACTGTGCCGTATAGGAAGACATTAATTACCTCAAAAGTGATTTCTTCGTTTGTCTTGAGGTCTGAACCTGGTCCCCTATTTTGAAGTGATTTGTTGTTCCTATCAGCTCGTCTGGGGTTTCCTTTGGTTTCACTTCGTGTATTCCTAGTTTCTCTTTAAAGTGTGTTTTCCACTCGTCTAGTTCATCGACCTGAAGCCTTAGTTCTTCATGAATTATTTCTTTATGGGTACGAGGTATAAGATCTAGCTCAACTAGGTGATTTCGTGATGCTTCCTGTAAAGAAGGTTGAACCAAATGGTTATCAATAGAATTAACGTTCGTACCTTTATTACTCGATGTCCTAGCTGAGTCAAGAGCTTGAAGAGTGATTGTTTCATCGTCTACACGAAGTGTGAATTCACCGAATTCTTCCTCTGTGTGGTCTTTCTTTATTGCATCGGGATATGGCACATGAGGTTGGTACTCTGTAATTGCCAATTTTGGTATATCATGGCACACTTCAACCTTACCTTCGCTTACCACAGGTTCTTCCCTTGGGTTTGGTTCGTCTAACCCTTCACTATCGTAAATGGCTTGATTTTGCTCACTCGGGTTAGTTTCAGTATTGCGTGGCAAGCTTCCTTGTCGTAGTTCTGAGATCAGCTTAGCAAGTTGTATAACTAACTCAGTAAGTTCCCCAACTGACTTAGTAAGTTGCCCAACTTGGTTCTTGATCCCTTTGATCGATGCTTGTTGGTCATTAAGTGTTGTCTTAGTTTTTTGGAGACGGTTATCTGTAGCTGCCATGAATTTTGTCAGCATCTCTTCAAGGTTCGACTCCTCTTCCTATTGGTGAGGTGGTTGTTGAAAGTTTGGAGGGAGTTCCGGTCTTTGGCTATTTTGATCATCCCACGAGAAATTAGGATGGTACCTCCAACCTGCATTATAAGTGTCATTATAAAAATTATTTTGTGGTCTAGAATAGTTACCCGTATAGTGAGCTTGCTCGTTTTCCATGCCATATCCATAGGGTGGGTACTCAGGATTCGCCATGCCTCTTAAATTCGAATCATATTGTATTTCTGGGTGTTCCTGCGAGAGACTATACAAACCATCAATATTTTTATTCATCATCTCTAACTGATTAGATAACCTGGTGACCACGTCGAGGTTGAAGACACTGGCTGCTTTAGTAGGAATTGACCCCATTGCTTGCCACTGATAATTATTCAGTGCCATTTTTTCTATAGACTAAAATTATCTGCCAAAAGCAAAATAGAGGAAAATTTAGCAAAGTAAAAAAATAAAAATAAAAATAAAAATAAAAATAAAAATAAAAATAAAAATAAAAATAAATTGCAAAAAAAATAAAAAAAATGGCTAAAGTAATAAAAATAGAGCTTTCTTAATATTTTAGTTCCCCGGCAACGGCACCAAAAACTTGATTGCTATGAAGTCAGAGTTTTAAAATTTATAAAGAGAATGATTGAACCTGGAAACTAACTATGACAACGATTGAGGCAAGTGCACCTATCGAACAGTAGTATAGCTTAGGCAAGACCGGATTCGTCGAACCCAAAGGAACTAAAAGTACTAATACTAACTTTCTTTTTATTATTTAGCCTAAAATAAGTGAAGTTGTTTATTAATCTAAATTAACTAACTACTAAGCTAAAAACTCTAAGACAAAGAAGAATGAAATTGGGAGAATAACTTGGGAAAAACTCAGTTGATTAAGACGACACCCAAGGAAGAATCCACCTAGACTTCACTTGTTATCTAACTCTGAACCAGACAATGTATTCACTTGACTTGATCCGTAGGACTCCCTAACGTGTATTAAACCCTTTCTAGAGGCGAATAACGTCTAACCCTAGGTTAATTAACATAAATCTCTTTCTCGAATAATAACCCCCTAGAATAGCAGTAAATCGATCTATGGACATCCCATATTAGGTTTCACCCTAATCCGGCAAAATCTCGTCACCCTATCTCTAGGCGTGCGATCAACTCCACTTAATTATGCTAGATCTACTCTCCAGCAAGGACTTTTGCTCCACCACCTAAGCACATTCAACTTGAATTAATATCTGTGAAATATTAACACAAGAATTAAGCACACATAATTAAGAATAAATCAAGTATTTATCATATAGTTCAGAAAACAATAACAAGATTCATCTAAGTTTCATCCCCCTCAGGTATCTGAAGGGTTTAGTTCATAACAATAAAGTAAAACATCTCAGAAGAAAAGATAACACAAAACATGAGAAATCCCTAAAACCCCCTGAAGGAATTGAAGAGGAGATCCTCCGTCTTGAGTAGAATTTCGGCTTCTTGAGATGGATCAACTGGCTATCCCTGAGTGAATCCCCACAAGTCTGCCTTCTCTGGCCTATCAAGACGCCCCTAAACGATGGCTTTGGGCCTCCCTTTTTAGGTCATACTTAGGGTGTAATTATAGGCTTTTGAAATAGGTTTCTTTGCCCCTAAGTATCCTTTCCCGAATGAAATTGCTCTTCTCCACGGCAGAGGCAAGGCCATGGCACACGCCCGTGTGAATCGTGGTCAGGCCGTGTTCAGACTTCTAATGAGGACACACCCGTGCAGATCAATATCTGGCCGTGTTCTAGTAAATTGAGGAGGCACTACCGTGTGAGCTTTAGTCCAGGCCGTTTCGATTTCATGCTTTGCCCATTTGTCCCGTTTTAAGCCCATTTTGCGTTCTTTTCATCCCCTGGTGCTTTCCTGAGTATAAGACATGAAAAGAAAGGATTAAGAGCACCTTTTTACATAAATCAAGGGATAAATCATCCAAAAGTATGCTAAATGTGGGCCCAAAATATGTTACTATTTCGGTTTATCACTTGTTGCTTTTAACACTACCGACACTCAACTCTGTCGGAGTTTGAACTCTTGGACCAACACTCTGTCTCACACGATCTCTACCTAAATGTCCAAACGAAGCACTTGAACGATTAATTGCGTCTCTAAATCTCTTCGTCGAAGGTTGAGATATCTTACTCATCGATCTTTTCTTTCATCTTTAGCCTCGTAATCGCTTTCTTCTTTTCTTTATTAAGCTCCTCGCTTTGCGTGCTCTTTCAACTAACACAACAAATTCATTCAAGTCAAGTATTCCAACCAGTAATTTAATGTTTTCATTCAGTCCTTCAATGAAACGTTTACACATAGTAGCTTCGGTCGAAACACATTCCCGCGCATATTGGCTTAATCTCACAAACTCCCGTTCATACTCAGTAACTGACATACGACCTTGTTTCAGCTCTAAAAACTCTTTACGTTTATGATCTATGAATCGTTGACTGATATACTTCTTTCAAAATTCAGCTTGAAAGAAATCCCAGGTGATTCTCTCTCTCAGAACCATGGATATCAACGTTTTCCACCAATTATATGCCGTGTCTCTCAACAAGGAAACTGCACATTTAATACACTCATCAGGAGTCAATGTCATCTCATCAAACAATCGAATGGTATTCTCGAGCCAGAACTCAGCTCGCTCGGCATCATCATCGGCTGTGGCTCTAAACTTTTCAGCCCCATACTTTCAAATTTTATCTACGGGAGGTTTATTCAATCGGATCGGATCTGCAACTTGTGACACAACAGGTACTTGTAGGGGTGGAGGTTGTAGAGCAGCCGGATTCGTTCGAATGAACTCTGAAAACCACTTACTCATCATTCGAAAAAAGGCCTGCTTAGCCTCTTCCTCTTGGCTACTATCATTCGGCCTAGATGTTGTCGGCACCGTCCCTTGAGCGGGAGCAGGTGCGCTACTCTCTACATCATCAGCAACTGCTCGATTGGGATCCATTTGCTATATAAAAACACATTTTTAACTGTCAGGATTCATCACACTATTGCAGTTATATATATGGCATGTATAGCTAGACTCATACACGCTACGTTAGTCCAAGATTCGACTAAACCGTATCTCTGATACCAATAAAATGTAATACCCTTAACCCGTAACTAGTCGCCAGAATAGGGTTAAGAGGCATTACTAATCATTTTTGAACATTTCATATCATTTTACAACACAAAGTCAATCATCAATCAAACATGTTCAAATATAAACATATAGTCCCTTAAATAGGTCAACGAGACCCTAAACACATGTTAGAAAGGGGTCGAGACTAAATCGAACACATACGAAAATTTCTAAAAACTTAATGATTTTTCAAAACTGCAGAGGTCACATGCCCGTGTGGGTAGGCCGTGTGCCTCACACGACCTCGGACACGCCTGTGCGTCCAAGCCGTGACAAAACAAGGCATACATACTGACTTATCCACACGGCCTGAGACACGCCCGTGTGCCTCACCCGTGGTCGACACTGACTTGCACCACGCGGCGATCCACACGCCTGCGTGTGTCCAAATTTCTGGTGGTCGAGCCTCCGACTTGTTTCAATTTGCAAACTCGAAAGACACGGTCGAGCCACATGCCCGTGTGCTCAACTGTGTGGGCAATTATAGGCCATTTTCATGGCCAAATTACCATCCACACCCTGAAATCACCAAAACATTCCATTTCAAGCACCAAATAACCATCAACTATACCATCTACTCTATTACTCAATTTCTACTCAAATAAGTCCATCCAAGACACTAAATTTCACATCCCAAAACATATAGGTCAAGCATATTATAAACCTTACCACAATTCACATTTAAACCACAATTTTCATCAATCATTTAAGCATGAACAAACCATATTCCTCATACACTTATCCCACAAACATATTTACTACATCATTCAACCTTTAAGCCATATCTCATGGCAAGATTTATACAATTCAAAACATGACACATTAACTAGCCTATACATGCCATATACCAAATATACACATATTTCAAAAGTACCTAAATAGATAGTCGATAGTGTGATTGAGTCGCTGACGATCCCTGAATCCGAGCTAGCTTTATTAACACTGTAAAACAGAGAAACAATTTACACAGTAAGCTTTTAAAGCTTAGTAAGTTCGTAACATAATACATTCAATTTAATAAATCAAATACAATATACAAAGTTAATCCATCACATAGATCAACTCTCAAATATTCACACCATATCATCCATAGCTAATATACTCACTCCACTATTCATATTTCCATACATAATTTCATCAACCACAAGGGTTCAATACATACCTTAGCCAACACATAGTTATTCATCATCCATGCTACTCAATGCTAGATATTACATTTTGATCAACCTTTGTTATTCATTTGTTTCAATCGCACACTTAGTGCCTGTACTTTAAACCGAACTTATCTCGGTATCGCACACACAGTGCCAAATCAATAAGCTGAAGCTTCTACTATTTCGCACACACAACGCCAATCATCTCTGTCTCATTTCTAATTACGCACACATAGTGCCTCATTACTCAAATATATATATATAACATTGCTATTTCGTTAACTAAACAATTCATTCATTTCTCATCACATAGATATAAATTTAACAACTTGTATTATATCCGAACTTACCTCGAACATTGAAATACCAAAACTAGCCGATCAATCGAGTACTTTGTCTTTGCCTCGATCTCGATCCGAATCTCTCCTTTCTTGGTCTATACATATTCAAATTTAACTCATTTAATCACCAATTCATTCAATTTAGTCCAAATACACATATTTAGGGCATTTGACAAAATAGCCCTCATATTTTCACATTTCGACACTTTAGTCCCTATTTCACAAAATCACAAAATACACAAATTTCACTTCACCCATGCCTAGTCGAATTCTCCCTATGTCCATACAAGCCCACACATTTCATTTATTTCACATTTTACTCCTCCAATTTCTTATTTTCACAATTTAACCTAAATTACTCAATTTCACTAAAAATTCCAAAACAAAAAATGTTAATCTTTCACATATCTTTCATATTTCATTATCAACTAACACATAACTCAAGCATTCATCAATGGCATATCTCAAAATCACCATCAAATTCTAAAATTAAAGCATGGGTTTGAAAGAACACAAAGCAACGATCACAAAAACGTAGAAATTATCAAAAACCGAACAAAGACTAACCTTGAATCAAGCCAAAAATGTGCCGAATATACAAAAGCTTTAAACCCTTATTCTTCTCTTAATATTCGGTGGAAGAAAAGATGAACAAAGCATATATTTTACTTTATGTTTTATTTAATATCATATATTAACATATTTACCTTTTTAGCCTTTTTATTTTTATTCAAAATCCACTAACCAAAGGCTTTTATGTCGATCCAATTTATCAATGGTTTAATAACAACATAAGGACTCTCACTTTAATAAGCCATGCCAAATTAACACTTTAGCAATCAGCACATAGCTTTTACATTTTATGCGATTAAGTCGTTTTTGCTAATTAAGCACTCAATCGATAAAATTTTCACACAGAACTTTCACTCATGCTCAATCACATATTATAAACACCAAAAATAATATTAAAATATTTTTCCAACCTTGGATGTGTGGTCCCAAAACCACTATTCTGACTAGGGTCTAAACCAGGCTGTTACAAGTGAAATGTGAAATTAAATTTATTTATTCATCGTTCAAATATATAGAAACCAATTACATATTTACTACAATATGAGCACATTTCCCAACATTATGGGTGATGGAGAAAAGAAATTAAGCAAAGTTGAGGATCACCTTGAAGCAATTATCAACTGAAGACTCTTTGAACACGTGTTGAAAATAAGATTTTCCAAGTGAATGAAAGTGTACAAAATGAAAAAAAAAAGAATAAGGTTAAATGAATCAAGTGTAAATCTAGAAGGAAAGAAGAGAGATCATCACTTTGGCCAAAAAGTACTTTAAAAAAAGCCATAATAAAGAAAAATCGATGAAATAATAAATTAGTAAAGACTCCACAAGTTGAAGAGGTAATAACTGTAAATTCTTAATTATTTTTTATGTTATTTCAAATATTTGATAGCAATCTCTAGTTGGAGCCATCAATCAAATTTGAATATTTTGAATTCATCTGATCAACTTTCAACACTAAATTCACCCTTATAATTTAAGTTTCTTGGTTATACTTGATATTGATAAAGATTATTATCATAATTTTGTAATTTTCTAACTTTTTTGTGAATTAATAAGCAATAGTGGAATTCTAATTTGGATATGAGCATGGTAGATTTATTACAAGTAATTCTTATAATGTTATAAACAAATATAATTTAATCTTATTTTGATTATGATATTCATTTTCTTTTTGTTTATTACTAGTGTACATGTAGATATTGATTAATTCTAATGTTTAATTTTAAGTAAAATATTTTGAATAGTTACGTTTGGCTGTAATTTATTTAAAATAATGGGTTCTATTTTTTGTGTCTGAAAAATTACTGTTGATAATATGTATCATTTTCTCTTGTATATCTCAACAGAATAAATTACATGGTTGTTTATACTAAAAGAGTAGACGTAACTAATGAATCATAATCAATAATCCTAATTTTAAGCTAATCTAATCCCTTAAAATTAGTAATGAGATTAGCTGAGATAAGTTGTCAACACTCCCCCTCAAGTTGGTGCATAAATGTTACACATGCCCAATTTGCAAACCAAATTATGATAGCTTCTGTTGTTAAGTCCTTTAGTAAACAGATCAGCTAATTGCTTGTTAGAAGCTACATGACTTAAGCCCAAGATGTCGACAGTCAACTTTTCTTTGATGAAGAGTCGATCAATTTCTATTTGCTTTATTCGATCATGTTGTACTGGGTTTTGGGCTATAATGATAGCAGCCTTGTTGTTGCAATATAAGGATAATTTTCCATTATTTGACAACTTTAATTCCTCCATAACTTTTAATAACCACAGTAGCTCACAAATACCTTGAGCCATAGCTCTGTATTCTGCTTCAGCACTTGACCGAGCAACCACACTTTGCTTCTTGCTTCTCTAAATGACTAAGTTTCCTCCCACAAGTTTGCAATATCCAGATGTAGATCTCCTATCATCTAGAGATCCAACCCAATCTACATCTGTAAAAGCTTCTATTTGGAGATGACCATGTTTAGAAAAGAGGAGACCTTTTTCCTGGGGCAGACTTTAGGTAGCGTAGAATGCGAAAGATAGCATGTATATGAGACTCTAGAGGATCGTGCACAAATTGACTTACCAAATTGATTGCATATACTATGTCAGGTCTAGTATGTGAGAGATAAGTCTACCAACCAATCTTTGATATATTTCTTTATCCACTAACTTTCCTATTCCAGCTTGCAACTTATGATTATTTTCTATAGGTAATTCTGCGGGTTTGCATCCCATCATACGAGGTCTAAGATGTATTTTCTTTGAGATATGAAGATTCCTTTCTTTGATCTGGAAACTTCAATTCCCAAATATTGTAACTTCCCTAGATCTTTTATTTCAAATTCTTGAGCCAAACATTGTTTCAATCGAGCCATTTATTCTTCATTGTCTCCTGTCATCAGTATGTCATCAACATATACAATAAGAAGAGTGACCTTACCCTTGTGATGTTTCATAAAAAAGGGTATGATCAACATTGCTTTGTTGATAACAAAAAGTGATCATAACTTTGTAGAATTTGTCAAACCATGCTCTGGGAGATTGTTTTAATCCATACAAGGCTTTCTTCAATCTGCAAACTTTCCCTTGTGTTTTTGCATTACCAAATCTAGGAAGAATCTCCATATATACTTCCTCTTCTAATTCTCCATGTAGGAATGCATTCTTCACATCAAATTGTTGTAGGTTCAGTCAAGGTTGGCTTCACAAGATAACAAAATTCTCATGGTGTTCATTTTGGCAACAGGGGCAAACGTCTCTTGATAGTCTACTCCATAAGTTTGAGTAAAGCCTTTAGCAACCAATATGTCTTTGTACCTTTCAATCGAACCATTAGACTTGTGTTTCACAGTAAACACCCATTTTCATCCCACCAAATTCTTGTCTACTAGATGTGTTACTAGCTCCCAAGTCTCATTCTTTGTTAGCGCCTTCATTTCTTCAACCATGGCTTCTTTCCACTTGGGATCTTCAAATGCTTCATGCCAATCCTGTGGAATAGACACAGAGGACAAAGACAAGGAAAAGACTTTATAGGGAAGGGGCAATGAATCATAAGAGATAAAGTTAGACATATGATGTCTAGTACAGGATCTAACAGCTTTTCTTTTGGGGAATTGGTTTATCTAAATCATTAGGGGGTAACTCACAAGAAGAGGAAGATTCTTGGCACATAGTAGGTTGCATGATGGCTTCTTCTATTCTAAGCCTTCTTGAATACTTCTTTAAATCTGGTTTGTCCAAACGTGTAACACCCCAAACCTGGCTTAGACGTGGACCAGATCTGGTATGTCACATAGAAGGGTTGTTTAAA
Source organism: Gossypium sturtianum (assembly GCA_025698515.1). Taxonomy (NCBI): domain Eukaryota; kingdom Viridiplantae; phylum Streptophyta; class Magnoliopsida; order Malvales; family Malvaceae; genus Gossypium; species Gossypium sturtianum. The sequence continues at coordinate 105,394,309 of CM046953.1, forward strand.
AGCTTGCGCGTTTGTTAAAAAGTTCGTATACCTTTTTCAAAACTTGAGCTATGTTGTTTGAGAAAAATGAAATTTTTTTTGTGGTTTTCTTGTAAAAACATTATTGTTGTTATCATTGTTATCATACCCAAAAACTCATTTATAACAGAAATCAATTTCAGTGAATTTTGAAAATGTGATATATTTGAAAATAGTAGGTTTCGTTTTAGGGAAAACTACGTATTTATAAATTTAGCAGTTATCAAGGAAAACTTAAAAGAAAATAAACCAATGCCCATATTATAGAAATATTAACCCAAATCAATGATTAAACTAAAATAAAGCAAAACGTAAATTTACTAAGTTCACGAGAATAATTCCCGGTGTATGGTCACCACATAGTCCTCCACAGCTCCAAATCCACTAACACTGGGGATCACCTGCAAGGTTGAAACAATGGGGTGAGTTACAAGAACTCAGTGTGTAATCCCGATTCCAGTCATAGTCATGGTCTCAGTCTGGGCCTAAGCCCCATACAGTATCAATTTGGGCCCACGGCCCCAAAATCATGGTAATGCAAACAGAAAATGCAGCCCCCAACCTAATAGTCCATCCGCTACACTCCACCCGTACCAGCCCTACAATCCATGTGGGGACCAAGTCAACCCACCCAACCCTACACTCCAAAAAATGCAGTTGAGCTACCAGTATAAACGCAGCAAAGCTGCCAGTATCAGTATGATGCAGCAAAGAAATCAGAGAGGGATTCGGCTACAGGTGTTTGGCGACTACCAAAGGAAAGAAAAGTGTCTAACACGGAAAAAAAAAAAAATGGGAAGAAGTCACTAAAATGATTAAGGTTTCGGCAAAGAAAGATGCAACAAAAATTAAAACCCGAATGACAAGAAGAAGAGAATACTCCCAATTGCACAAATGCTAAGTAAAAGGCTTAAGAATTTTGGCACACACACACACCATCCAAAACCGAATGCACTCTAACAAATGACCCTTCTCTTGACCGAAACCCCCCATGCACTTCCCCAAATTCGGCCACTACTCCCTCTCACTCCCTTCCCACGATTTTCTCCATGAATCTCTCTCTACTTCACTCTCCATCACTCATTCAAACTAATTTGACTGAGTCTCCAACTTCCTTGCAGAGTCCAAGCTGAACTCTACTTCCTCCACCTGCTTAGCACAAAAATAAAAGCCACACTTTGCATGCCATGGGATTCGAACTCCCTTCCTCCAGGTTCCCCTTGTGACCCCACACCACTAGGCCACCTTGCTTACTTGTGTTAGCAAACACATTTAAATATTCTTAAGTCCTGCTTCCCCTAGCTCACCCCACTAAAGTGCCTAAAAACCAAAATTTTACCAGGGCTCCAACTCGACCCCAGGCCTCCCTAGGGCCCCTAAACACCCTTAAACATCACACAGAACGAGCATAACATGCAATTACACAAACATGACAAACCCCTAATTTTTGGGATGTTACAGTTCTACACCCCTTAAAGAAATTTCGGCCCCAAAATTTACCTGGTTAAAAGAGGTGGGGGTATTGCTGTCGCATTGCCTCCTCGGGCTCCCACGTGGCTTCCTCTGAACTGTGATTATGCCAAAACACTTTGACTAGCGGAACAGACTTCCTCCTAAAACTTTAACATTCCGATCCAAAATCTGCATTGGTTCTTCTCTAAAAGACAGATCAGGTCTTACCTCAATTTCTTCCACCGGCACTATGTGAGATGGATCTGAACGGTAGCGCCTCAACATCCAAACATGGAATACATTATGTATCTGATTCAACTCCGGGGGCAACTCAAGCTGATAAGCAACTGGTCCCACACGTTTCAACACCCGATAAGGCCCGATGAATCTCGGGCTCAACTTGCCCTTTCGTCCAAATCTTAAAACCTTCTTCCAAGGTGAGACCTTCAAGAAGACCTGATCCCCCACTGAAAATTCTATCTCCCTACACTTCAGATCCGCATACAACTTCTGTCTATCAGAAGCTTCTTTTAACCTGCCCCGAATCAACATAACCTTTTCCTCAGTTTCTGAAATCAATTCCGGACCCAATAACTGTCGCTCACCTAATTCTGTCCAACAGGTAGGGGTACGACACCTACGTCCATACAGCGCTTCGTAAGGTGCCATCTGAATGCTGGATTGGTAGCTGTTATTATACACGAATTTTGCTAATGGCAGATAATCTTCCCAACTACCTCTGAAGTTGATTACACAGCCCCTTAACATATCTTCCAGAATTTTGATTACCCTCTCTGACTGACCATCAGTCTGTGGGTGAAACGCTATGCTAAAGTCCAATCTTGTACCCAACGCTTCATGTAATGCCCTCCAGAACCGAGATGTGAATCTTGGGTCCCTGTCCGAGATGATAGACACTGGTACCCCATGTAGCCTCACAATTTCTGCCACATACAACTTGGCCAACTTCTGAAGTGGGTAGCCAGTGCGAACCGATATGAAGTGAGCGGACTTAGTCAACTGGTCAACAATTACCCACACGGAATCTTTCTTAGTAGGCGTCAGGGGTAGCCCACTAACAAAATACATTGTTATTCTCTCCCACTTCCAAAGTGGAATCTTCACCGGTTGCAGTAATCCCGAAGGCAGCTGATGTTCAGCCTTCACTTGCTGACACGTCAAACACTTGCCTACAAAGTCGGTAACCTCACGCTTCAATCTTGGCCACCAGTACTGTTCCCGTAGATCTCGGTACATCTTACTTCCACCGGGATGCATAGCGTATGGGCTGCTATGCGCCTCCTGCAGAACCATCTGTCTTAACTCAGAGTCCTTCGGCATACAAACTCTTCCACGGAAACATAATACCCCTTCACTGTTCAGCCCAAAATCCAGTGTCTCTCCACTTTTCACTTGCTGAAGCCGAGAACCCAACGATTCATCCAACAATTGCTTCTCTTTAATTTGACCTACCCATGTCGGTTTCACCTGAAGTTCCGTTAACAAGCTACCATCTTCATAAAGGCTAAGATGAGCAAACATTGCTCTCAAATCCGATACCACCTTACGACTTAGTGCATCTGCCACCACGTTGGCCTTACCCAGGTGATATTCGATCGAGCAATCATAGTCTTTCAGCAACTCTATCCACCTCCGTTGCCTTAAATTCAGCTCTTTTTAGGTAAGGAGATATTTCAGACTCTTGTGGTCAGTGTAAATAATCGACTTTTCCCCATACAGGTAATGTCTCCATATTTTCAGTGCGAACACCACAGCAGCTAGCTCCAAATCATGTGTGGGATAGTTCACCTCATGTGGCCTTAGTTGACGAGATGCATATGCTACCACCTTCCTTTCTTGCATTAGCACACAACCCAAACCTGTGTGCGATGCATCACAATAGACGACAAATTCCTTTCCAGCCTCAGGCTGAATCAACACTGGTGCCTCAGTCAGAATCTTCTTCAACTTTTCAAAGCTTTCCTGCTGTTTATCAGTCCAAACAAATGACACTCCCTTACGTAGTAACTTAGTTAGGGGTGCAGCAATCAACGAGAACCCCTCAACGAACCTTCTGTAGTACCCAGCCAAACCCGGAAAACTTCGAATTTCTGATACTGACTTTGGTGGCTTCCAATCCAACACCACTTCCACTTTCCGAGGATCAACCCTAATCCCCTCGGCAGACACAACATGTCCCAAAAATGTCACTTCCCTCAGCCAAAACTCACACTTATTGAATTTGGCATAAAGTTGCTTTTCTCTCAATATCTGCAGCACAACTCGAAGATGTGAATCATGCTCCTCCTCCGTTCTTGAGTACACCAAAATGTCATCTATGAATACCACCACGAACTGGTCTAGATAGGATTGGAAGACCCGATTCATCATATCCATAAAAGTGGCTGGTGTATTCGTTAATCTGAACGGCATCACTAGAAACTCGTAATGCCCATAACGAGTTTGAAAAGCTGTCTTGTGAATATCTACCTCCTTGACCCTTAGCTGATGGTACCCCGATCTCAAATCTATCTTCGATAAAACTGAAGCTCCTCGCAGCTGATCGAACAAATCATCAATCCTTGGTAGCGGGTATTTGTTCTTAATAGTTAGCTTGTTCAACTGACGATAGTCAATGCACATATGCATCGACCCATCCTTTTTCTTCACGAACAATACCGGCGCTCCCCACGGAGATACACTTGGTTGGATAAATCCACGGTCCAACAGCTCTTGGATTTGAGCTTTTAGTTCTACCAGCTCATTCGGTGCCATTCTAAAAGGGGCGATGGATACCGGAGCCGTTCCCGGTAACAGCTCAATGCCAAATTCGACTTTGCGATTCGGAGGTAACCCCAGAAGCTCTTCGGGAAATACATCCGGGAACTCCTTTACGGTTCTAACATCCTCAATAGACGATAACTTAACATCAGATGTGCTAATAAAAGCTAGAAACGCCTCACATCCTTTACGCACCATCTTTCCGACCTTTAGTACGGAAATTACGTTGGACAGATAATCCATTCTTTCTCCTATCACCATCACTTCCTCATCCTCTGGGGTCTTTAAAACCATGCGCTTGGCAGCGCAATCCAAATTTGCATGATGCTTAACTAGCCAGTCCATGCCTAGAATAAGATCAAACTCATTGAACGACAGTTCCATCAAATCCGCCGGAAATACCACTCCTTGAACTTCTAGAGGCACATCCCTAAACAACTTGTTCACTACCACAGATTGTCCTAGAGGGCTAATCACAGACATTTCTCTAGCAGCAATCTCAGATTTTATACCCAAAGTCCCAGACATAGTACAAGCAACATATGAATGGGTAGACCCAATATCAATTAAAGCGGTAAAGGGCACATCAAATATGAGAAACGTACCGGTTATGACATCCGGTGCGTCGCAATCCTCTCGACGTCGAGCCGCATAAACCAACCCTGGCTACCTTGCACCTGTATTACCAGCACCTTTGCCCGGTGCTCCATGACCTCGTCCAAACCCATTTCCCCCTCAGCCTGGGCCACGACCTCTCGGTGGCTGCTGACCACCTCTCTCTGGCTGAACGTAACCCTGTCTCACAGCTGGCGTCAGACCCGGTTTCAGTTTATAGTCCTTGATTCTGTGGTCTCTTGACTCACACCTGAAGCAAGCCCCAACTTTCTTCCAACATTCACCCTGATGAAATAATCCGCACACTGCACAAGGCTGCGGTCTGCCAGTAGCAAACGGAACTCCAGCTCGGGCTGGCTCGTTAAATCTAGGCCTCTTTTGAAATCTATCAGAAGAACCGAAAGGCCTAAAATCCCTCTTATTCCTACCCCTATCCTTGTCACGATTCTGACGCTTAGTGCATTTCACCTCCTCAACAATCTTGGCTTTCTCCACCAATACAGAAAAATCTCTTTCCTGCTATGGAGCTATCAGTACCCGCAGCTCATCCCGTAGACCATCCTCGAATCGCAGACAGCGCTCATAGTCGGTCACGACTATACCCCGAGCGTAACGACTTAAGCGTAGAAACTCCGCCTCATATTCTGCTACAGATTTATTTCCTTGAACCAAGTTCAGAAATTCTTTTCTCCGAGCGTCCACATAGCTAGCCCCGACATACTTCCCCTGGAAAGCCGCTTTAAAGAAATCCCAGGTGATACGATCCGCTTGAGTACCTTCCCTCACAGTGAGCCACCACTGGTATGCCTCATCTCTCAGTAGGAACACCGCCCCTTTCAGTTTCTGTTCAGCGGTGCAATCCAGATCATCCATAATCCGTTCAACTGCCTCCAACCAGTATTCGTCTGCATTTGGGGCCACACCAGAAATGCCCCTAAAAACTTCAGCCCCGTTTGACCGGAGTCACTCAGAAATAGACCCACGAGCTGCTGACCCAGTACTTGCTCCAGCAACCCGTTCCAAAACTCGCAGCATAGCTTGGGACAAAGAATTGTCCCCTCCAGCTCGGTCATGGGACCCTGTCTCGGTCACTAGTGATGCAGGTGCTCCCATTTCAGGCATGTGCCCTAATGCTGAGGATCCAGCCCTAGCACCTCGCCCTTTACCACGGCCGCATGTACCTTGTCCACGTCCTCTTGTACTCATATCGCTAAGTCGAGTTAATCGTCATTAAGAAATTTTATGAATCAGTACATAATTCAATGTTTATTAATAGATGTTTTATGAAAAGCAGGCATAAGAGTTGTTCTTGCAGATCGAATTTCCTAATGTCTCAGTCTCTATAGGCTTAGCTCCTATACTGCCACTAACTCTAGTAGTTTTCTTCCTACAGTGATTACATCCTATTATCAGACAAAGTCAGAAGACTTACAGATTTGGTGCCGGAGACTCGGGTGCCATACTTCCAAAAAGACATATATTTTCTAAACCATATTTCAAACCAATTTTTGGAAAACATTTTCGAACCCATTCCACAAGCCGAGTTTTGCAACCTGGCTCTGATACCATAAAATGTAACACCCCAAACCCGGCTTAGACGTTAGGACCGGATCTGGTATGTCACATAGAAGGGTTGTTTAGAAGCTTGCGCGTTTGTTAAAAAGTTCGTATACCTTTTTTAAAACTTGAGCTTTGTTGTTTGAGAAAAATCAAATTTGTTTTTGTGGTTTTCTTGTAAAAACATTATTGTTGTTATCATTGTTATTATACCCAAAAACTCGCTTATAACGTAAATTAATTTGATGAATTTCAAAATGTGATATATTTGAAAACAGTGAGGTGTCGTTTTAGGAAAACTACGTATTTATAAATTTAGCAATTATCAAGGAAAACTTAAAAGAAAATAAACCAATGGCCTTATTACAGAAATATTAACCCAAATCAATAATTAAACTAAAATAAAGCAAAACATAAATTTACTAAGTTCACGAGAATAATTCCCGGTGTATGGCCACCACAGAGTCGTCCACAGCTCCAAATCCACTAACGCTAGGGATCACCTGCAAGGTTGAAACAACAGGTGAGTTACAAGAACTCGAGTGTAATCTCGATTCGATCCACAATCATGGTCTCGATCAGGCCTAAGCCCCATACAGTATCAATTTGGGCCCACGGCCCCAAAATCATGGTAATGCAAATAGAAAATGCAGCCCCCAACCTAATAGTCCATCCGCTACACTCTACACGTACCAGCCCTACACTCCATGTGGGGACCAAGTCAACCCACCCAACCCTACACTCCAAAAATGCGATCAGTGCGCAATAAACACAAATAAAGTCGCCAAGACGCATATGTGGCTGAGCCACTGAAATCAGTATATTGTGGCATGGCCACCAGTACAGCACTTCCTCCAACATTATAACCCATCCCGATGCAACATGTCATGGGATAATAATTCAGTGTATGCAAAATGTATCATTATGGCAATTAATCAAGTTATACACAATCATACCAAATCTGCCCCTAAGGTATAACAGTAATTTTACCCAACAAGGGTATCTTAGTAATTTACCCACCGAGGGTATTTCAGTAATTTACCCAACGAGGGTATTTCAGTAATTACCCAACGAGGGTATCTCAGTAATTTACCCAAAGAGTGTATTTCAGTAATTTATCAATTTATGACTTTTCAATAGCTTACTATCGCCTCGAACGACACGGGACCCTTATTGGGTCTCTACGGGACTAATGGGCCTGAAATCCATTTCAGGCCCAAACAGGCGCACACGCTCATGTGGCCCATTTCACATGATTTTAGTCTCAGATTTCCAAATTTCGCAACCGCACTTACCCTTTGACGGTTTTCCACCAACTTCGCCCATATGGGCCAGAAAGCCCATTGGGCCCGTTAAGCCCGTATCAGCTCGGTTAGGCCCGTTACAGCCCCAATGTCGCGAGAGCACTCGTGACACTCTCAACGACTTACCGTCACTACTAGTATCTTGATTTACCACTACGAACGCTCACACACTCGAGTGGCACAGATGCCGGTTTTTTGGCTTTTCGGCTTTTGGCCGATTCGCAAGTCATCACATACAAATCATTGTAAGGGTGTGAGATTACACACCTGTTTTGGATTACTAGCAGAACCACACTTTGTTGACCCTAGAATAATACCGATCAAAAGTTAGCCTCGACTTCCCAAAAGATTTCATAAATCCAAATGTATTACCACAATTGAATCACTTACCACAAACGTGATCTCCCCTCTCGAGTTCGATATTCACCCCCCCTTCCGACTACCACCACACGCCTAAAAAGAGTAGTAGTGCACACCCAAAACGTTAGCACCAAAGCAACATTCGGCCCTCCTACAACAAGGAAGGAGACCGAAGCTAACTCCCCAAAAAGGGTCACCTACATACCTTAACATCACAATAAAAGGTAATCGAAAACTTCACCTTACCCAAGACCAACGTTGACAGCCCTAGCCTGATGTTTGCTAAAGAAAAATCGGCCTACACCCCAGGAGGAAGTTCGGGTTGGCTAAGTAGAGAGGGAAGAAGAATAAAATCGCGAGAGTAAGGCATTCGGTCCAAGAAAGAAAGATGATAACAAAAGAAGAAAAAGAATATAGAAATAGAGACTTACCACTTAGAGAATACAAGATGGAGTATAGGTGTTGAAGAGATTCGGCTACTTGGAGAAAAAGAGATCAGAGAGGATTCTACATGTGTTTGGCGACTACCAAAGGAAAGAAAAGTGTATAACACGAAAAAAAAGAAATGGGAAGAAGTCACTAAAATGATTAAGGTTTCGGCAAAGAAAGATGCAACAAAAATTAAAACATGAATGACAAGAAGAAGAGAATACTCCCAATCGCACAAATGCTAAGTAAAATGCTTAAGAATTTCGGCACACACACACACTAACCAAAACCGAATGCACTCTAACAAATGACCCTTCTCTTGACCGAAACCCTCCATGCACTTCCCCAAATTCGGCCACTACTCCCTCTCACTCTCTTCCCACGATTTTCTCCATGAATCTCTCCCTACTTCACTCTCCATCACTCATTCAAACTAATTTGACTGAGTCTCCAACTTCCTTACAGAGTCCAAGCTAAACTCTACTTCCTCCACCTGCTTAGCACAAAAATAAAAGCCACACTTTGCATGCCATGGGATTCGAACTCCCTTCCTCCAGGTTCCCCTTGTTACGCCACACCACTAGGCCACCTTGCTTACTTTTGTTAGAAAACACATTTAAATATCCTTAAGTCCTGCTTTAACTAGCTCACCCCACTAAAGTGCCAAAAAACCAAAATTTTACCAAGGCTCCAACTTGACCCCAGGTCTCCCTAGGGCCCCTAAACACCCTTAAACAACACACAGAACCAGCATAACATGCAATTACACAAATATGACAAACCCCTAATTTTTGGGATGTTACAAAACGCCAAACAATCTCCTTCTAAACAATAGTTTCCCCCTGAGTAGTAGCTTCCTCTTGAACAATGGTGTTTTTTGGAACAATAGTCTCCCCCTAAATAGTAGCTTCCTCTTGAACAATGATATTTTTTGGAATAAGGTTTTCAATAGTTACAAAGTTAGGTATCACTTTTTCTCTCTTATTGTTCTCCCCCTGAAGAGGTGATTGAGTTGTACCATAATAGCGCTAAATTTATCTGAATATAACATCCATACTAACGAAAGTTCTCGTGAAGGAGGATGATAACACTTGTAACCTTTCTGTGTTGGTAAATAACCAATGAACATGCATGTAAGGGCTCTTGGATCTAATTTGCCTATTTTTCGATCTTGGACATAACAGACATATCCAAATATCCTGGGAGGAACAGCATAATTATTTTTACCTTGTAAAATTTTTAAAGAACCTTTGAAATTAAGGGTTCTGAGTGGCATTCTATTAATAAGGTAGGCGGCTACAAGAATTGCGTTCCCCCATAATGGATTTGTAAGGTTCATGGAAAACATAAGAGATCTAGCAACTTCTAGCAAATGCTTGTTTCTCCTTGTAGCAACTTCATTCTGTGAACTAGTACTGGGACAAGTTGTTTGACGAATTATCCCATAAGACTCCAAATAGGTATCAAAATTGTACTCTATACCATTGTCAATTCTAAAAAACTGTATCTTAGCATCAAATTAAGTACACGCCATTTTATGAAAAGATTCGAAGCATGTAAAACACCTCATTTTTTGATTTTAGCAAATACACCCAAGTTATCCTAGTGCACCAAACAATAAAAGTAACAAACCACCAATTACCAGATAATGATGTATGTCGATTAGTCCTTAAACATCAGAATGAATAGTTATAAAAGGTGTATTACTTCTATTATTTCTCAAAGGATAAGAATTTTTAGTGTGTTTAGCAAACTCACAAGCTTCACAAAATAATGAATCAAACTGAGTCTTTGAAAATAATCCGAGATATAACTTTTCCATAACAAAAAATGATGGGTGTCTTAACCGTTTATGCCACTTCATTATTTCTTGGTTGATAACCTTATTACCTCCAAAAAAGGCTTGAACAGATTCACTACTGCTCTCTAACATATATAAGCCATAATGCAATCTACCACTGCCAATCTTCTTCCCTGTCTGAAGGTCCTAGAATACACAATGATTAGGAAAAAGACTCAATTTTGCAGTTGAAGGTATTTGTGATGGCACTAACCGATAAAATGTTAACTGAAAAACGAGGAACATGTAGTATAAAGGATAGTTTAATATTGGGTGTACAATTGAGAGAACATGATCCAATTACAAGAGTAAAGGACTCATCGGCCATCCTGACACTTTCTTTTGTTTGACTTGGGAAGTAGTTTAAAAAACTTTTAGAGGAACCTGTCATGTGCCTATTCACACTAAAATCAATAATCTATGTGTCAGTATTAATATGAGTATTAAAGACATTACTTGACTTTACAAAATTGGATGTTGGATTCTTTTTTAGTTCTGCCCTTTTTTTTCATACAAAAAGTTGCACCACAAGAGCTAATAACAACAAGGAAGACTGGAAAAACACCAACAAAGCCAACGGTAGTGGTCAGAGAATTAAAGCCGACGGATGTAAGCAAGTATGCTGAAGCTGTGGGTGGTACGTGAGATCCATGCATAGGGAGTTTGGTCACCAGATTTTGGGGTTTTTCCAAAGATGAGACTACAACTCTATTGAAGGGGGCGGTGAGAAAAAAAATAGGTCGAAAAATGGAGAGTACCACATTAAATTTTCTAGGGTTTGGAAATTTCAAAAAAAATAGGCTCTCTAAATCTGGATTCTCAAGCTCTTGGTACCATGTTGATAATATGTATCCTTTTCTCTTTTATATCTCAACAGAAAAATTTACATGGCTATTTATACTAAAAGAGTAGACCTAACTAAGGAAACATAATCAATATATTAAATCAATAATCGTAATTTTAAGTTAATCTAATCCCTAAAATTAAGTAATGAGATTAGCTGAGATAAACTGTCAACAACTACTTTATCAAGATAAATTACTATATGTTTAATGCATAAATGAGTAATTTTAAAGTTTAGAATTTAGAAAAGGGTAACAACTACAACTTGTATATTGCAAATTTAATTTATCTTCATTCATTCCTCCATCGGTTTCTTTCATTTCCTATAATACAAGTTTGATGATAATTAGTACGAGAAGACGTAGTAAAAATTGATAATTAAGGAGAACTATGTAACATGCTTGACATATCTATGTAAGTGAGATTTCTTCTATGGGGTTTGGAAATCTTCTCCCACATTTTCAACCTGTTGACTCATCATACCAACATTTGAATGAATGAGCTGTCGAGTTGAAATGGAGGAAATGCACAACTAGATTAGAAATAATCAATTTATATTAGTCTACTTTTAAATTATAATAACTTTGCATACAATCGACAATGGTTACCTTATTAATTTGGTCCAGTAGGAATCGACCTTCACCCTTGTATGATCTTACATGCAAACGTACAATAGTAACAAGCTGCTTCCATTCTTCAAATTGAAATCATTTAAATCAGTTTCAAATATGTATGATTAGCCTCTCAATGTTTGAATAATCTTTTCAACCTTTAGATAGCCATCGTCCTAAAAAAACAAATTAGATTGTGTTAGAATAATCTTCTCAACCTTTAGATAGCCATCATCCTAAGAAAAGTAGCCTCAAAATTTATATGGAATAATTGATGGGTGGTGTAATCAAGAATGTGATTTGTTATGCCATAAAAAATGATAAAGAAGGCATGTCCAGAAATGTCTGCAGCTCATATTGTAAGCTTATACCTTGGTAGAAGCAGTTGGATTTTTTCAATACAATTTTTGCAACTGTATGCTCCATCAAAATTTGTCACTTTATTATGATGAATGGGGCACATAATACCAGTCGAAAGTAGTGTAACACCCTAAACTCGGCCTAGAAGTTTAGACTGAATCCCAGATGTTACATTGATCACCGAAGTGATCATAGGTAAATTATTTTACAAAACAAGTTAAGATGTCAAACCGAAACATTTATTTGTTTAAAAATTCAGTCAATAAAATTACAAATAAGTTAAATATATGTTCGGAATTAATAAGGAAAATGAATGAAACTTATAAATGGAACTTGTACCACAGTTTTATAAAACTTTACAGTTCAAAATCCGAATAACAAAGTAGAAACTGAAAACACAAACTGGGAATCTATTTTCCACTGAGACTGTCCGAGACCTCCGCATACCGAGTCCAGTGTCAGAATTCGAAAATGTACCTGAAGGGGAAACACTAAGAGGGGGTGAGCTACTCGAGCTCAGTGTGAGTTCGAAACAACACAAGAGACAGAAATACGAAATTCCAATCAGTAGCGCAACAGATTTTCAAATACTTACAGAGTCAGAAATCATACTTAGAACTAACGTCCCAATAGAACATAACAATCCGAGCACACCAAGTTTACACAGAAAACTCAACACAAACGCTATTCAGACAACCAGAATACAGACAACCAATCTTACAGTCAAAACGCCTAAACAGATGCAGATGAAATGCAGTCAGATAATAAAACCCATCCATCCAGCCAACACACTTATCCGTCCCCCAATCACACCCCATAAGAGCTATTTAAGCTCATCCAACCAAAAAACACCACTTAGGACCTCGAAAGGCCCATCCAACCCTACACACCACATATGTGGACCAAGCCAGTTAGATGTTAATACACAGCAGAGATGGCGTATGTGCTGTACAGTGCAATACGGTAATCCACTGTACAGTCCTATTATAGTTATACTGCCAGATTAGATAATAGTATGTAGCAAAGCTGACGCACATGCAGTATAGTGCGATAAATTACCGTACAATATGATGCAGTAAAACTGCTAGATGATATCAGAATCAGACTCCCTTCTCTTCACAAACCCACCAAAAATCCTTTACTTTATGTAGGTGTATGCATGCATAAAAATTCAAGGAACAGAGACACCTAAACAGACAATCAAATATAACAGATATGCAACACACCCTACAGACTAGATTCAGAATCATACACCATACACAATCATCACAGATATTGAGTCTTGAACACCATCACTAAACTTAGCTAAGGGTCAGAGCACACACAAACAAATATTTAGATCAGAATTACACACAGAACCAATATAAGTTTCTCAAAACCACACGCCCGTGTGCTCTGGCCGTATGGTAATGCCTAGGCCGTGTGGGAGACCAAAAGCCCGCGTGAGGAAGGCCACACGGCAGTGTGACTGAGGCACACTCCCCTGTGAAAAGAGACACACGACCGTGTGACTAAGGCACACGCCCGTGTGGACCATAGACATGGCAGTGGGGACAGACCATTTAACTCTCTGTCCATTTGCACTAAATTTGAGTACAGGGCTGACACGGTCGTGTCTCTAAAACACACACCCGTGTGGGATCCCTAAATCCCCAAATTAGCCACACGGCCGTGTAGCCAGGCCGTGTGACACCAAATCACTCAAACCCTAATTCCCAAACACACACGCCCATGTGCACAGAGGACATGGCCGTGTGAAAATCGACAAAATCCCCAAATCAGCCACACGATCGTGTTCCAAGCCGTGGGGCACCAAACGTTGCCCAGAAACCCTAATCCCTAATTCCACACAGCCGTGTGAACATGCACATGCCCGTGTGGCCGCCCATGTGGTCACAAAACCACCCTAAAATAGCTTGGGAAACGAGTTTTTGGTCACTAAGTCGACCCTCAACCGATGGAACTCAGAACTGAACTAACCAAAGTGAATTTCTATGCCATTCGACTGTACTACTGTACTTAAACAATCAATTTCCAAAAACCACCAAGATTGCCACATTCTAACAAATTTAATTTGCAAATAAAATAGGAAAGCTTCGGAACCCACACCTGTTTTGAAATGACCCGATGCCGACACGATAACAAAGGAAAACGAAGCTCTGCCGAAACCACCATAGATTCAAAAAGAAAGAAGCAAAGAAAGAAAACATAAAACAAATAAGAAGAAAGAAAAATAAAACGTGAAAAAAAAGCCCAAAAATAAATAAAAATAAATAAGTAATTAGTTAAACAATCATAAATTAAATTAATACAAACAAAAATATTCCTCCAAAAAGTTCACACAAGGTATCGAACCCGGAACCCAGAGGTTCACTAACACTCACTGTACCACTAGACCAGTAGGCCCATTCTGACAATTAAACTCACAACCAAACACAATAGCGCAACCTTCCCACTGACCCTAACCACAAAAGTCAAAACTTTTAGCCTCAAAATTTAGGGCGTTACAACTCACCTTTCCTTAAAGAAATTTCCTCCCCGTAATTTCCAACTAACAGAACAGTGGTATATCACAAGCTACACCACCACGCTCCCGCTGCGCACTCTAGTCCAAAAACACCACCACGCTAGACTTGAACTCAGGACCTCACACACACACCCAGAACACTTAACTACTAAAGTAAATACACATTTATCCAATCACACACAATCACTATGCTACAACCATAACATCAACTCATTCACAACCATACCTGTCTCAAAGTCATCGAGGACACTCCCGGACCCGATGTTCTGTGGACCCACATCGAAAACATGCTCCCGCCTTTTTTTAACAATTGCCCGGATGGCGCTTCTTACAAAGCTCACAAGACGGAGCGCTCGCACCACTAACGTCACCCTCCGCAGTACTGCTATTGCCACTCAAATGCGTTCTAACGCGTTTCGCAGAATGTGGCTCCAACCTCAGAGGACTGTGATCTCCTTTATTCCCACAATCCACGCACCTAACTTGAAGCGTTTCACTAGTCTTCATTATCCTAGCCTCAAACACTTTCTCTACTACTTCCCTCACAACCCAAGTCAATGCCTCAATACCAAGCTCTAGGTTATCACTACCCGGTTGGCGTAATCACACCGGCCTCGACTCCGAACGTACACGCGCGCGCGAGGCGATTTATTCCTCGTGATCTTGTTTACCTTCAGAATCCATATCCGTCATGCGGCTAACTTAAGGTATCTACACTTTTAGAAAATAAAAAAAAATAAATATAGAAATCTATGTTTCTAATCTTACAGTTTCAATTTCCCACCTAGACCAGTATCGGAGTCTCAGAAATTTTATTTCTGTAAAACATTTTAAAACACAAATAATTTTAACTTACTGTGGTAATTTAAAAAAAACAACCACGTGCGCACACGGATACGTAGAAACACAGGCCGAGTTTTTACAAACCTGGCTCTGATACCACTAAATGTAACACCCTAAACCCGGCCTAAAAGTTTAGACCGAACCCCAGATGTTACATTGATCACCGAAGTGATTGTAGGTAAATTATTTTACAAAATAAGTTAAGATGTCAAAACAAAACATTTATTTGTTTAAAAATTTAGTCAATAAAATTACAAATAAGTTAAATATATATATATATTCGAAATTAATAAGGAAAACGAATGAAACTTAAAATTGGAACTTAACCACAGTTTTATAAAACTTTACAGTTCAAAATTCGAATAACAAAGTAGAAACTAAAAACACAAACTGGTAATCTATTTTCCATTGAGACTGTCCGAGACCTCCGCATACCGAGTCCAGCGTTAGAATTATGGAATGTACCTAAAAGGGAAACACTAAGAGGGGGTGAGCTACTCGAGCTCAGTTTGAGTTCAAAACAACACAAGAGACAGAAATACGAAATTCCAATCAGTAACGCAACAGATTTTTAAATACTCACAGAGTCAGAAAGCATACTTGGAACTAACGTCCCAATAGAACATAACAATCCGAGCACACCAAGTTCACACAAAAAACTCAATACAAAGGCTGTTCAGACAACCAGAATACAGATAACCAATCTTACAGTCAGAATGCCTAAACAGATGCGGATGAAATGCAGTCAGATAATAAAACCCACCCATCTAGCCAACACACCTCTCTGTCCCCCAATCACACCCCAAAAGAGCTATTTAAGCTCATCCAACCAAAACACACCGCTTAGGACCTCGAAAGGCCCATCCAACCCTACACACCACATTTATAGACAAAACCACTCAAATGTTAATACACAGCAGAGCTGGTGTATGTGCTGTATAGTGCAATGCGGTAATCCATTTTATAGTCCTGTTGAAGCTATGCTACCAGATCAGATAATAGTACGCAGTAAAGCTGATGCACACGCAGTACAATGCGATAAATCACCATACAATATGATGCAGTAAAACTGCCAGATCAGATCAGAATCAGACTCCCTTCTCTTCACAAACCTACCCAAAATTCTTTACTTTATGCAGGTGTATGCATGCACACAAATTCAAGGAACAGAGACACCTAAACAGACAGTCAGACAGAACAGATATGCAACACACCCCACAAACCAAATTTAGAATCATACCCCATACACAATCATCACAGGTATCGAGTCTTGAACACCCTCACAAAACTTAGCTAAGGGCCGGAGCGCACACAAACACATATTCATATTAGAATTGCACACACAACCAATATAAGTGTCTTAAAACCACACGCCCGTATGCTCTGGTCGTGTGGTAATGCCTAGGCCGTGTGGGAGGCCAAAAGCCTGTGTAAGGAAGGGCACACGCCCGTGTAACTGAGGCACACGGCCATATGACTAAGGCATACGCCCGTGTGGACCAGGGACATGACTGTGGGGATAGACTGTGTAACTCTCTGTCCATTTGCTCTAAATTTGAGTATAGAGCTAACACGGCCGTGTGACGGTCTCCCACATCCGTGTGCCCACCAGACATGGCCGTGTGTCTAAAACACACGCCCGTGTGGGATCCCTAAATCCCAAAATTAGCCACACGGTCGTGTAGCTAGGCCGTGTGACACCAAATTACTCAAACCCTAACTTCCTAACACACACGCCCGTGTGCCCAGAGGACACGGCCATGTGAAAATCGACAAAATCACCAAATCAGCCACACAGCCATATGAATAGGCACACGCCCATGTGTCCACCCATATGGTCACGAAATCACCCTAAAACAGCTTGAGAAATGAGATTTTCGGTCACTAAGTCGAACCTCAACCGATGGAACTCAGAACCACACTAACCAAAGTGAATTTTCATGCCATTCGATAGTACTACCGTACTTAAACAATTAATTTCCAATAACCACCAAGATTGCCACATTCTAACAAATTCAATTTGCAAATAAAATAGGAAAGCTTCAAAACCCAAACCTATTTTGGAACGAACTGATACTGACTCGATGACAAAGGAAAATGAAGCTCTATGGAAACCACCATAGATTCAAAAAGATAGAAGCAAAGAAAGAAAACCAAAAATAAAGAAGAAGAGAGAAAAATAAAACGTGAAAAAGAAAAGCCCAATCATACATTAAATTAACACAAACAAAAATATTCCTCCAAAAAGTTCACACAAGGAATCGAACCCGGAACCCAGAGGTTCACTAACACTCTTTGCATCACCAGACCAGTAGGCCCATTCTAACACTTAAACTCACAACCAAACACAATAGCACAACTTTCCCAATGACCCTAACCACAAAAGTCAAAACTTTTAGCCCTAAAATTCAGGGTGTTACAAGTAGTATCAACTTCCATTATTGTAGTAAGAATTGATAACCTTTCAACTTAGTGAAACAATTAACTAATTATATTAATTTTCGTGTATATTGTAGTGAATTATATAAATCATAGAAAATATTTATAAATGTAAAATGTTGGTATTATTGATTTGGATGACGAAGGTCGTACGGCTTAATACAGAAATAATTCATTAAATAGCTTTGCATGGTGTTCATATAACAGCCCGGTTTAGACCTTAGTCGGAACAGTGGTTTCGAAGACCATAAATCTGAGGTCAAAAAAATATTTTAATATTGTTTTTGATGTTTATAATATGTGATTGAGCCTGTGGGAAAGTTTCATATGAAAATTTTATCAACTGTGTGTCGAATTGTGAAAAAGGACTTAATCGCATAAAAGGTAAAAGTTGTGTGCTGATTGTTGAATAGTCTATTTTTCATGGCTTTATAAAGGTGAAGGCCTTATGTAGTAATTAAACCATTATTAAGGTTAATGGACATTTATAACCAACCATTATAAGTTTTAATGTTTAATTCATTAAGGGCAAAAAGGTAAATGATGAATTAAGTTATAATTTAATTAAAACAAAGCATTTGATGGCCATTTTTCTCATCTTTTCTTCCACCGAATGTTGAGAGAAAATAAAGGGTTTGAAGCTTTGAAACTTTCGACCACTTCAAGCTTCAATTGGTATGTGATTCTTGTTCGATTTTTGATAATTTCTACGTTTTTGTGATCGTTGCTTTGTGCTCTAGCTAGCCCATGCTTTAATTTTAGAATTTGATGGTGATTTTGAGATATGCCATTGATGAATGTTTGAGATTTGTGATAGTTGATGATGAAATATGATAGATATATGAAAGATTAACATATTTTGTCTTTGAATTTTTGGTGAATTTGAGTAATTTGGGCTAAATTGAGAAAAGTGTAAATTGAGGGACTAAAATGTGAAATAAATGAAATATGTGGGCATGTATGAACACAATGAAAATTCAGCTAGGCATGTGTGAAAAGAAATTTTGTGAATTTGATGATTTTATGAAATAGGGACTAAAGTGTCGAAATGTGAAAATGTGAGGGCTAATTTGTAAAATGCCCTAATTATGTGTGTTTGGACTAAATTGAATGAATTGGTGATTGAATGAGATAAATTTGAATTTGTATAGACCAAGAAATGAGAGATTCGGGTCGAGATTGAGACAAAGACAAAGTACTCGATTGATCGGCTAGTTTCAGTATTTCGACGTCTGAGGTAAGTTCAGACATAATACATGTATTTAACTATGATTAATGTTATGAAATGAATGGTATGATATTATTGAATTGTAAATGCTATGTGAGGAATCAAGTTATGTAGCACTAAGTGTGCGTATATGGAAATGTGACCGAGATGATTAGCACTGTGTGTGCAAAATAATATAAGCTTCGGCTTTGTGTTTGGCACTTTGTGTGCGATACTGAGTTATGTTCGGTTTTGTATTGAGGCACTAAGTGTGCGATATAATTTAAGCTTTGACTATGAATTGAGGCACTAAGTGTGCGATGTCAATTAAGTTTTGGCTACAAATTTGGCACTAAGTTTGTGATTAAACCTAATGAATAATGAAGGTTGATCGAAATGAAAAATCGAGCATAAGTTAGCATGGATGGTGAGTAACTATGTGTTGGCTAAGGTATGTATTGAACCTTTATGGTTGATGAGATTATATATGAATTCATGAATGGTTGAATGAGTATACTAGCTATGGATGATATGGTGTGATCATTTGAGATTTAATCTATGTGATGGATTCATTTTATGTATTGTAATTGAGTTATTAATTTGAATGTATTATGTACAAACTTACTAAGCTTTTGAAAGCTTACTGTGTGATTTGTTTCTCTGTTTTACAGTGTCAGTAAAGCTAGCTCGAATCCGGGAATCGTCAACATCTCTATCACACTATCGGCTATCTACCTTGGGTACTTCTGAAAGATGTATATATTATGTATATGGCATGAATAGGCTAGTTGATATGGCATGTTTTCAAATGTTCAATCCTTGCCATGTGATTTGGCTTGGAAGTTGAATGATGTTGGTTTTTATGTATGAGCTATGGAAATGATGAATATGGCTTGAAGTAGTAAGAATGGAAATGGTATATTTCATGCTTAAATGGTTGATGAATATTTTAGGTTGAATGCGAACTTGTAGTATGGATTATGTGATGTTTGAATTGTATGCTTTGGTATATGAAATTGGTACT
Organism: Gossypium sturtianum; assembly: GCA_025698515.1. Taxonomy (NCBI): domain Eukaryota; kingdom Viridiplantae; phylum Streptophyta; class Magnoliopsida; order Malvales; family Malvaceae; genus Gossypium; species Gossypium sturtianum. The sequence continues at coordinate 105,414,519 of CM046953.1, forward strand.
TTAAATGGATTATTTGAATGGGAATTGAGTAAGGCTATGGATGGTTTAGTTAATGATTAATTGGTGTGTGAATTCGCATGTTTTGGTTGCTATTTGAAGTATAAATGCATGTGAATTGAGGCTTGTAGGTGATTATAAGTGTGGGAGGCAAGTTGGCCTTGAATATGGTGTATAGTTGCCCACACGGTTGAGCACACGGGCGTGTGGCTCGACCGTGTTGTTTAAGTTTGCCAAGTAAAACAAGTCAGGCTTGACCACGGGCTAGACACACGGGCGTGTGACTGGCCGTGTGGTGCAAGTCAATGTCGACCGCGGGTGAGGCACACAGGCGTGTCTCAGGCCGTGTGGACAAGTCAGTATGTATGCCTTGTTTTGACACGACTTGGACACACGGGCGTGTGACGTCTATAGCTTTGAAAAAAAATTGTTTGATTTTTAGAAAATTTTGTATGTGTTCGGTTTAGTCCCAACCTCTTTCTAACACGTGTTTAAGGTCTTTTAGACCTCATTATGGGACTATATGTATATATCTTGATATGTTTGAATGATGATATACTTTGTGTTGTAAAATGATTGTAAGTGTTCCGATTTGTTCGGTAATACTCCTTAACCCTATTTCGGCGACGGTTACGGGTTAGGGGTGTTACATTTTATTGGTATCAGAGCTACGGTTTAGTCAATTCTAGGACTAACGTAGTGCGTATGAGTCTAGCTATACGTGCCATATATATAATTACTATAGTGTAATGAATTGTAACATCCCGATTCAAGGCCTAGTCAGAATAGTGGTGCGAGACCACAAATCTGAGTTAGTAGATTGAGTTCTTAATGTTTATGACATGTTTGCATGATAGTATTAAAGTTCCATGTAGAAATTTTGTGAAATTGTCATGGAATGATCAAATAGGATTAAATTGCAAAAGTTGCAAAATATGAGTTTCTAGAAGCTTTTTGTATAAATAGCTTTAGAATATTAATTATGAGTCCTTAAATAGCAATTTGCCCAAATTATAAGTTTTGGACAAAAATGGACATGAGTTAGTAAAAGGGAAATTTTTTAAGAGAATGGCATTTTGGTCATTTGTCTAATAAATGATTAAAATAGGAAAAAGATGATAAAATTTCATTCATCTTCTTCCTCTTGTGCTGAAAATTTGGAGACTCCATAGCTAGGGTTCTTCATTTTTTTTCAAGCTTGCTAGTAAGTTCATCTTAGCCCCGTTTTTAATATTCTTCGTGTTTTTGAAGTTCTCGTATTATGAATTAGCTATTTTTAGCTATAAAATAAGCTAAGATGCATGTTCAAAAATCTACCCAAGAGTGACATGCTTGTAAAATGATATTTTATGGAAGTTTATGAGAGTTTGATGTTAGATAAACATCTTTTTCTAAGTGAATTTCATGAAAAATGCTAGTAAGGACTAGTTTGTAAAAATTATGAAATTGGTCATACCTATTAGAAATAATGGAAATTGATGATTGCTATAGTGGAGAAAATGAATCAGCTAAGCATGAACTTTAAGAAAGTTGAATGAGATTCATTTTACGAGCCTTTGGGCAAAAGTGCAAATATGAGAAAGTATAGGGGCAAAATAGTAATTTTGCCAAAGTATGAGTTAAGAGTCAATTTAGTCAATGTGAGTATTAAATGATCTATTTATGATTATAGATCAAGAAAAATGAAGCCCGGATCAAAACCGAGGCAAGAACAAAGTCGAGGACTAAATTGCATACCTACATACATTTTGTATATCGAGGTAAGTTTGTATGATTTCTAAGCTTTATGATTAACATCATTGAATTGCTAAGTATAATGTACAATATTATTATGAAAATGTTTAATGTTATGTTAAACAAAGTAACCAATGAGATCAAGCATGAGAAAGCCCTGATTGAAGATGAATAGCTTAGGATACTCGATCTATCACATGAAATGAGAAAGTCCGTATAAGTCCAAGCCGAGGCATGGCATCGGTAATCAGACAAGTTATCATGTAAGACCAAGACAAGTCTTGGCATTGAAGAGTTGTTATGAGATGAAGACCCATGTAAGTCCAAGCCAAGGCATGGCATTGGTGAGTCTCCAAGCAAAGATGTCATGTAAGTCCAAGGCAAGCTTGGCATTGAAAAGTTAACATGTAAGTCCAAGGCAAGCTTGGCATTGAAAAGCTATCAAGAGAAAGAGATTTCATGTAAGCCCAAGCCAAGGCTCGGCATTGACCAGTTCATGAGCAAAGATACCAAGTAAAACCATGTCAAGACATGGTAATGGTAAGTTCCAAAGGGACTCACGAGAAAGACTTCGTAAAAGTCCATGTTAAGATATGGCCTCGAAACCAAGATGAGACATTCCATGTAAGACCGTATCTAGGATATGGCTTTGGTATTGAATTATGTGAGATGAGATTTAGTATCCTCGGTTATTCATGTAAATTCATCGGGCAAACGAGCTAAGTTCAAATGAGATAACAAGAAAGCTAAGTAAGAAAAGTTATTATCAAGTGAAAATGAGTATTATTAATGTTATGAATGATAAATTAGAGATTATGATTATTATGCCAAAGTATGTTGATCAATGTGATCAAGTGATACAGGTACCTTGTTTACCTCACAAGTATGAGACTAGTAAGTATCATGAGATATGTAAGAATCAAGAATGAGCAAGTAAGCTTTATAGCTGAAATTATGATACCATTGTTTATGTCAAATGGTTTAATTTAAGCAAGTATGTTGTTATGTGCATTTTATGCAGACTTACTAAGCTAAATGCTTACGTCTTTCACTCTTTCTTTCCATGTAGTCCTACCAAGCTAATCTCGTGGATCATCGTCATCGGAGCTCGGAGCACACTATCAATCGCTATTTTGGTATAGCCAAGTTGTTTTATTAAGTATGGCATCTATAGGAAACACTTCATTTGAGTATATGTTTTAGGAAGAGCCATAGTATAGGCTATCTTGTTCATTATCCTTTTTGTATATGGCTAGAGAAATTGGCCAACTTTGAGTAAGTGTGTATGTTTATAGATATCAATGAAAGATGTAGTAATTTGAGTAATTGAATTGAGTATGAATGTGATCTCGATTTCAGGGTGGTAATTGGCTTGGTAAATAGCCTCTAAGTGCCCACACGGTTGGATACACGGGCGTGTGTCTAGGCCGTGCGTACCCTGCACTTTTATACTTGAAGTCAGGATAGGCCACGAGTAGATCACACGGTCGTTGGTTCAGGCCGTGTAACACACACGGTTGGCACATGGGCGTGTGTCAAGGCCGTGTGAAGTCTGCACTTTTCACTTAAAAATTTAATTGTCACACGGCTGATATACACGGGCGTGTTTACAGACCGTGTGGATAAGTCAGAATACTAAGGTTTGGCACACGGGCCAGGGCCACGGGCGTGTCCATGCCGTGTGTAACAAGTCAATGTCGACCACGGGTGGAAGACACGGGCATGTCCAAGAGTACACGGGCGTGTTTCAAGTTACACGGGCATGTTGTCCCTGCTTTGAGTAAAAGTTTTCAGATGAGTTTTGAAAGTTCTCGGATATGTTTTTAAGGCCTCATAGGCCCATGATATGTACGTTTTGACCTAGAAAGAAGAATTTCTATTTTGGGACAAAATTTTATAGCCCGTAAGTACATGTTTAAGCAAGTTAAAGCATGGTAATGTCTTGTATCCAGTCTTAGCCTCAGACTCGGGTATGGGGTGTTACATGAATCCTGACTAGTTAAAAATGTGTTTTTCGTATAGTAAATGGATCCCGATCGAGCAGTTGCTGATGATGTTGAAAGTAATGCGCCTGCTCCCGCTCAAGGGACAGCGCCGGCCACATATAGGCCGAATGATGGTAGCCAAGGGAGAGACTAAGCAAGCCTTTTTCCGAATGATGAGTGAGTGGTTTTCGGAGTTCGTTCGAATGAATCCGACTACTCCACAACCTCCACCCCCACAAGTACATGTTGTGCCACAAGTCGTGGATTCGATCTGATTGAATAAACCTCCTGTGGATAAGATTCGAAAGCACGGGGTCGAAGAGTTTAGGGCCACAGCTGATGATGATGCCGAGCGAGCTAAGTTTTGGCTCGAGAATACCATCTGAGTGTTCGATGAGATGTCTTTGAAACCTGATGAATGCATTAAGTGTGCGGTTTCTTTGTTGAGAGATACGGCTTATAACTGGTGGAAGACGTTAATATCCGTGGTTTCGAGAGAGAGAATCACCTTGGATTTCTTTCAAGTCAAATTTAGAAAGAAGTATATCAGTCAACGATTCATAGATCAGAACCATAAAGAGTTTTTAGAGCTGAAATAGGGCCGTATGTCAATTACGGAGTATGAACGAGAGTTTGTAAGACTGAGCCAATTTGCACGGGAATGTGTTTCGACCGAAGCTACTATGTGTAAACGTTTCATTGAAGGGCTGAATGAAGACATTAAATTGTTGGTTGGAATACTTGACTTGAATGAATTTGTTGTGTTGGTTGAACGAGCCTACAAAGCCGAAGAGCTTAGTAAAGAAAAGAAGAAAGCCGATTCTGATGCTAGGGATGAAAGGAAAAGATTGATGAGCAAGTCGTCTCAAACTTTATCGAAGAGATTTAAAGATGCGAGCAATCATTCAAATGCTTCGTTTGAACATCCGAGTAGAGATCGTATGAGACAAAGTGTTGGTCCGAGAACTCAAGCTCCAATAGAATCAAGTGTTGGTAGTGTTAAAAGCAATAAGCCTGAGTGTAGACAGTGTGGAAGATGACATGTGGGAGAATGTTGGGGCAAGTACAATAATAGAACTTGCTACAAATATGGATCACGAGACCATTTCATTCGAGATTGCCCAGAGTTAGCTGAGAAAGACAATGTTCAGAGTACGAGACCGAGCAATACGACGGCTAGGGGTAGACCTCCCAGAAACATCAGAAATGTGAATGGTAATCAAAGAGGGACTACGGATACAGCTATGAGATCAAAGGCGAGAGCACCTGCCCGAGCCTATGCTATACGCGCACGAGAAGAAGGATCATCTCCAGACGTCATCACTGGTACTTTTACTCTATTTGATACTTATGTGATTGCATTGATAGATCCAGGTTCTACTCATTCTTATGTGTGTGTGAATTTAGTATCAAGTAAGACTCTACCTATTGAGTCTACTGAATTTGTGATTAGAGTATCGAACCCCTTAGGCAAGTGTGTCCTGGTGGATAAAGTGTGCAAGAACTGTCCATTGATGTTTCGAGATATTTGCTTTTCGGCTAATTTGATACTGCTACCTTTTGATGAATTTGATATTATTCTGGGTATGGATTGGCTCACTTTGCACAATGCTATCGTGAATTGTAAACGAAAGAGTATTAATTTGAGAAGCCAGAATGGTGAGATGGTTCGAATTGAATCCAGTGAGTTGAATGGACTACCGGCTGTTATATCATCTATGAAAGCTTTGAACTATGCGAAAAAGGGTTGTGAAGCTTATCTGTCATATGTAATAGATACAAAAGTGACTGAAAGGAAAGTTAAATCTGTACTTGCGAGTTCCCTGATGTGTTTCCTGAAGAACTACCAGGATTACCTCCGATACGGGAGGTTGAGTTTGGTATTGAATTAGTATCGGGAACTACTCCTATCTTAATAGCTCCGTATAGAATGGCACCGACCTAGTTGAAAGAGTTAAAGACTCAGTTGCAAGAGTTGACCGATAGAGGATTTGCACAACTGAGTTTCTCGCCCTCGGGTGCTCCTGTGTTGTTTGTGAAAAAGAAAGATTGTACTATGAGGATGTGCATTGACTACCGATAATTGAACAAAGTGACGATAAAAAATAAGTATCCCCTACCACGTATTGATGATTTGTTTGATCAGTTGAAAGGAGCTATAGTGTTTTCAAAAATAGATTTGAGATCAGGCTATTATCAGTTGAGAGTCAAAGAATCAGATGTGCCGAAAACTGCTTTCAGAACGGGGTACGGACATTATGAATTCTTAGTTATGCCTTTTGGACTAACGAATGCTCCTGCAGTATTTATGGATTTGATGAATCGGATATTCAAACTGTATTTAGATCGCTTTTTTGTGGTGTTTATTGATGATATTCTGATTTATTCCTGTGATGAGACGCAACATGCCGAGCATTTGAGAATTGTATTACAGACTCTGCGTGAGAAGCAATTGTATGCAAAGTTCAGTAAATGTGAGTTTTGGCTGCGTGAGGTTGGTTTTTTGGGACATATTGTATCAGCTGCGGGAATACGAGTTGATCTGAGTAAGATCTCAGCTATTCTTGAGTGGAAGCCTCCGAAAAATGTGTCTGAAGTCCGTAGTTTTCTGGGACTAGCGGGATATTATAGGCGGTTTGTGAAAGGCTTCTTGATGATTGCGACTTCGTTGACGAAGTTGCTACAGAAAGATGTTAAATTTGAGTGGTCGGAGAGGTGCCAGCAGAGTTTTGAGCAGTTGAAAGCATTGTTGACAGAGGCACCCGTGTTAGTTCAACCTGAATCGGGCAAAGAATTCATAGTTTACAGTGATTCATCGTTGAATGGATTGGGCTGTGTGCTGATGCAAGAAGGCAAAGTCATCACTTATGCTTCGAGGCAGTTAAAGTCGCATGAAAAGAACTATCCGACGCATGACCTTGAATTAGCCGCGATTGTGTTTGTATTGAAGATTTGGCGTCACTACCTATTTGGTGAGAAATGTCATATTTATACCGATCACAAGAGCTTGAAGTACTTGATGACTCAGAAAGAATTGAATTTGTGACAGAGAAGATGGCTAGAATTATTGAAAGATTATGAGCTTGTGATTGACTATCATCCGGGCAAACCTAATATTGTTGCTGATGCCTTAAGTCAAAAGTCTTTATGTGCTTTGCGAGCTATGAGTACTCAAATAGATCTATGTGATGATGGTTCAGTATTGGATGAGTTGAAAGTTAGGCCAATGTTTATAAGTCAGATATGTGATGCTCAGAAAAGTGATGATGAGATGGTGATAAAACGAGTTCAATGTGGTTCGAATTCTGATTCAAGATTTTGAGTTGATAATGACGATTGTTTGAGATTTAGAGATCGGATTTGTGCTCCGAGGAATTCAAAGTTGATTCAGATGATCTTGAACGAAGCTCACAATAGTCGTTTGACTATTCATCTGGGGAGTACAAAAATGTATAACGATCTCAAACAATTTTACTGGTGGCATGGTATGAAACGAGACATTTTAGAGTTTGTTTTGAGATGCTTGGTTTGTCAGCAAGTTAAAGCTGAACATCAGGTTCAATCCAGTTTGTTGCAACCGATTATGATTCCTGAATGGAAATGGGAAAGGATCACGATGGACTTTGTGTTGGGATTGCCTTTATCTCCAGGAAAGAAAGATGCAATCTGGGTGATAGTTGACAGATTGACGAAATCAGCTTATTTTGTTCCAGTGAGAATAGATTATTCACTTGATAAGCTAGCTGAATTGTATATTTCTCAGATTGTGAGATTGCACAGGGTGCCACTATCTATTGTGTCTGACAGGGATCCGAGATTTACCTCACGGTTTTGGAAGAAATTACAAGAGGCTCTAGGCACAAAGTTGCATTTTAGTACTGCATTTCATCCGCAAAATGATGGACAATCCGAGCGGATCATTTAGATTCTTAAGGATATGTTGACATGCTGCATTCTCAAATTTGAAAGTACGTGGGAAAAGCATTTACCGTTGATTGAATTTGCATACAATAATAGTTTTCAATCGAGCATTAAAATGGCACCGTATGAGGCTCTTTACGGTCGAAAATGTCAAACTCCATTGTATTGGACCGAGCTGAGTGAGAATAAGATTCACGGGATTGATTTGATTAAAGAGACTAAACAAAAAGTGAAAGTGATTTGTGACAGTTTGAAAACGGCTTCAGATCGTTAGAAATCCTATGCAGATTTGAAACGGAAAGATATCGAATTTGAGACTGGTGACAAAGTGTTTTTGAAAGTGTCTCCGTGGAAAAAGATACTTCTATTTGGCCGAGGTTTATCGGGCCGTATGAAATCACTGAACGAATAGGGCCGTATGAAATCACTGAACGAATAGGGCCGGTTGCTTACAGATTGATGCTGCCACTTGAATTAGAAAAGATTCATAATATGTTTCACGTATCGATGCTTCAACGGTATAGATCTGATCCGTCTCATGTGATTGCTCCTACTGAGGTTGAAATTCAGCCAGATTTGTCGTATAGTGAAGAACCGATCTGAATTCTGGCACGTGAGATCAAAGAGTTGAGAAAGAAAAGAATACCTTTGGTAAAAGTGTTGTGGCATAAACACGGAATTGAAGAGGCTACGTGGGAGCCTGAAGATGTTATGAGAGAGCAATATCCAAACCTATTCACTAGTATGATTTTCGGGGATGAAAATCCCTAAGGGGGAGAGTTGTAACAGCCCGGTTTAAACCTTAGTCGGAACAGTGGTTTTGAGACCACAAATCCGAGGTCAAAAAAATATTTTAATATTGTTTTTGATGTTTATAATATGTGATTGAGCCTGTGTGAAAGTTTCGTATGAAAATTTTATCGACTGTGTGTCGAATTGTGAAAAATGACTTAATCGCATAAAAGGTAAAAGTTGTGTGCTGATTGTTGAAGAGTCTATTTGTCATGGCTTTATAAAGGTGAAGGCCTTATGTAGTAATTAAACCATTAGCAAGGTTAATGGACATTTATAACCAACCATTATAAGTTTTAATGTTAAATTCATTAAGGGCAAAAAGGTAAATGATGAATTAAGTTATAATTTAATTAAAACAAAGCATTTGATGGCCATTTTTCTCATCTTTTCTTCCACCGAATGTTGAGAGAAAATAAAGGGTTTGAAGCTTTGAAACATTCGGCCACTTCAAGCTTCAATTGGTATGTGATTCTTGTTCGGTTTTTGATAATTTCTACATTTTTGTGATCGTTGCTTTGTGCTCTAGCTAGCCCATGCTTTAATTTTAGAATTTGATGGTGATTTTGAGATATGCCATTGATGAATGTTTGAGCTTTGTGATAGTTGATGATGAAATATGATAGATATGTGAAAGATTAACATATTTTGTCTTTGAATTTTTGGTGAATTTGAGTAATTTGGGCTAAATTGAAAAAAGTTTAAATTAAGGGACTAAAATGTGAAATAAATGAAATATGTGGGCATGTATGAACACAAGGAAAATTCGGCTAGGCATGTGTGAAAAGAAATTTTGTGAATTTGATGATTTTATAAAATAGGGACTAAAGTGTCGAAATGTGAAAATGTGAGGGCTAATTTGTAAAATGCCCTAATTATGTGTGTTTGGACTAAATTGAATGAATTGGTGATTGAATGAGCTAAATTTGAATGTGTATAGACCAAGAAAGGAGAGATTCGGGTCGAGATCGAGACAAAGACAAAGTACTCGATTGATCGGCTAGTTTCGGTATTTCGACGTCCGAGGTAAGTTCAGACATAATACGTGTATTTAACTATGTTTAATGTTATGAAATGAATGGTATGATATTATTGAATTGTAAATGATATGTGAGGAATCGAGTTATGTAGCACTAAGTGTGCGTATCTGGAAATGTGACCGAGATGATTAGCACTGTGTGTGCGAAATAATATAAGCTTCGGCTTTGTGTTTGGCATTGTGTGTGCGATACCGAGTTACGTTCAGTTTTGTATTGAGGCACTAAGTGTGCGATATTATTTAAGCTATGACTATGAATTGAGGCACTAAGTGTGCGATGTCAATTAAGCTTTGGCGACAAATTTGGCACTAAGTGTGTGATTAAACCTAATGAATAATGAAGGTTGATCGAAATGAAAAATCGAGCATAAGTTAGCATGGATGGTGAGTAACTATGTGTTGGCTAAGGTTTGTATTGAACCTTTATGGTTGATGAGATTGTATATGAATTCATGAATGGTTGAATGAGTATACTAGCAATGGATGATATGGTGTGATCATTTGAGATTTAATCTATGTGATGGATTAATTTTATGTATTGTAATTGAGTTATTAATTTGAATGTATTATGTACAAACTTACTAAGCTTCTGAAAGCTTACTGTGTGATTTGTTTCTCTGTTTTACAGTGTCAGTAAAGCTAGCTCGGATCCGGAAATCGTCAGCATCTCTATCACACTATCTGCTATCTACCTTGGGTACTTTTGAAAGATGTATATATTTGGTATATGGCATGTATAGGCTAGTTGATATGGCATGTTTTGAAATCTTAAATCCTTGCCATGTTATTTGGCTTGGAAGTTGAATGATGTTGGTTTTTATGTATGAACTATGGAAATGATGAATATGGCTTGAAGTAGTAAGAATGGAAATGGTATATTTCATGCTTAAATGGTTGATGAATATTGTAGGTTGAATGCGAACTTGTAGTATGGATTATGTGATGTTTGAATTGTATGTTTTGGTATATGAAATTGGTACTTTAAATGGATTAATTGAGTGGGAATTGAGTAAGGTTATGGATGGTATAGTTAATGATTAATTGGTGTGTGAATTGGCATGTTTTTGTTGCTATTTGAAGTATAAATGCATGTGAATTGAGGCTTGTAGGTGATTATAAGTGTGGGAGGCAAGTTGGCCTTGAATATGGCCTATAATTGCCCACACGGTTGAGCCCACGGGCGTGTGGCTCGACTCTGTTGTTTAAGTTTTCCAAGTGAAACAAGTCAGGCTCGACCACGGGCTAGACACACGGGCGTGTGACTGGCCGTGTGGTGCAAGTCAGTGTCGACCACGGGTGAGGCACACGGGCGTGTCTTAGGCCGTGTGGACAAGTCAGTATGTATGCCCTGTTTTATCATGGCTTGGACGCACGGGCATGTCCGAGGCCGTGTGAGGCACACAGCCTACCCACACGGGCGTGTGACCTCTGTAGCTTTGAAAAAAAAATTGTTTGATTTTAGAAAATTTTGTATGTGTTCGGTTTAGTCCAAACCTCTTTCTAACACGTGTTTAAGGTCTTGTAGACCTCATTAAGGGACTATATGTATATATCTTGATATTTTTGAATGATGATATACTTTGTGTTGTAAAATGATTGTAAGTGTTCCGGTTTGTTCGGTAATACTCCTTAACCCTATTCCGGTGACGATTTCGGGTTAGGGGTGTTACAGTTCTTGTAGTAGTTCTATATAGGTATCTATTTGAGAATTAAATTTTGCTGAAGTGGCTATTGTGTCATCCTTATAAATTTTTAGTATTAACTAATAAGATTCAAATTATTTATTTAGTTTCTTTTCTGAATATTGGATTGGTGTTCATATAACTCCATGTATTTATTTATTTCTTGAAGGGTGTATTCTTCCGGGTCTTTGCCATCTTTCAAGTTGGCATGGTTGACTTTGTTGAGTAAATTGATAAAAATAAGAATGGAATAAAGAATGAATTAGACATGCATGTTAATTTTTTTAATGCTTCATATGTTAGTAATTGAGTTTCGATAGAGTAAGTAAATTTACATTGAATGATAATTTCTGGATGGGTGAGTCTTATATGTAAAATAACTAATGCAATTGTGCAAGTGTACACGTCATTCAAGCAATAAAGTGATAAGTAAGTATCGTCTCTACAGGGATCGAAAATTGGTAAGAAATTGAGTATGTTATTATAATATTGTTAATTATACCAACATATCAGGAAATAATCTCAGAGTGAATAAGAAACTAGAATATTGGATTACTAAAATTAAATAATAAAGAACAAATAATTGATATGGCAAATAAAATGATAGGGCAATTCACAGTGAATATCAAGAGTATTTTTGTTGTTGAATGAATAGGGTTGGAATTATTCAAGAGAAATGTTCACATCAAGATAATGCCATGGCAAAATATTGTCTAATCTACTACCCAGAGATTCGCTACTATGACCTGCCTCTTTCGATAGCTAGATCTTAAGCTAAAAATCTAAGTTCATGTACGTCTACAGAACTTGGGATTGATTACTGCAACGAACGTCCTCTCTGTACAACTTGCAACATCTATGTCTAGAGTGCTACGAATATTTTGTCGAGTATTCTCTTGCATCAAACGATTCAAGATCCAATATTCTTAACATTTTCAGAATTAAAAACACCTAAGAACACAACATACATTCAACTATGTTTAGAGCTTGCATGCATATATTTAAAATAAGCATGAATTGAATGTAACAGTGATATAGACAATCTCAAATCCTAGGCATTAAAGATGATAAAACATTCACCCAAACAACTCCAACCCAGAAAACATTTAGTTCATGGGAGGAAAAGTAAACATCAAAAGAGAATCATACATCAACATTCCTCAATTAATTTCGAATCACATAAAATTCAATTTAGAAAAATAAAGGCAGAACTGCAAGCAGTTAATTCTACTCTCCAGCTTCTCTTTTATCTTCTGATTGTACGTGAATCCAGGATAGATTTCTCTTCCCCTTCCTCACATCTATATTTTTCTCTCTTCTAAGCTGCTATCCTTTCTTTCTCTAGAATTCTCCAATGGAGTTCTTCTTTGTGCAGAGAGAGAGAATTGCTATCACTAGTATCTTTCTCATGTTGATTCTCCTCTCTTTTTTCTTCTTCTCTCTCCTTCTTTTATTGGGTAGATCCGTCCCACCTCAGCACACATTTTTCATTTCTCTTTTCAGGTTGGTTTTTCTGGTACACGTCCACCTGGCTGAGAGTGACGTGGATGGAGTGCTGAGTCATCTTCCCAGAATTGCCATGGAAATTCTTTTGGCAATCAATCTTACCAATTTCCACAACAATATTTCACTTCCCTTATTTTCTTTCTAGATCCTTTTCATCCTCTTCTTCTACCTGCACCTGTGTTCACACAGAACCACACCTTTCCTCCCAAGTGATAAAAGTAACAAATAATTGCCAATGTTGCGCAATCCAAGCTTTGTTATACAATGTTCTAAAATTATCCTAAAAATGAAAATGTATTTACTTAATTTCAAACAAATAATTCCATCTAAAGGCCTAAAATATAACTCTTTTCAAAAGTTATCATACCCCAAAACTTGAATTATTGCTTGTCCTCAAGCAAATAATGTATGAATATGCATGAATGCATGGAATTGCCAAGATAACCAGTCACCGATTATACTGCCAAATCTTTATGAGCATACTGCGTACCTCTATTCTCAGCAATCTTCTACCGAAACAAAGAAAATTTACTTACAGCTCTTGTAAACCTATTTAGCAAATGAAGTGTAGAAAACGGTTCTTAAAAGTAAATGTTTCTAAATATTTCAACAATTAAAACTATAGCAGATTTCTTCTGAATATACTTAGGTTATCTCTCTCCTAAACTCAGTTTTTGTTTTATTTTATTTATTATTTTTTTAGACATTTATTCAAATTCCAATACAATTTTTTTTTAGGGAATTCATATTGTCATATGATTTTATACTTGACAACTTCAGTGGAGCATACACTAGACTACCATGTATTATATCATGTCATAATTTGAATACAAATCACTCATGAAACAAAAGATTTTAACTGAAAAGAAGGATGGAGCAAACAACTACCTTTTTAGCAATTTAGCCTCAAGATTTAGTGGAGTGTCCCTAAATGTACACTTTTTTTTGAAACAAATACTCATATCTGAACTCATTTTTCTGGTGAACAATATAATGGAGCAAACAAAATATTACTGACCTACTCAACAAGTTCAAACATTGGAGTATTCATATTATTTTACCATGACAAAAATTATACCCTATTACTATACTGAAATTAAGTCAAGAAGTCCTAAATTTATTCAAAGAATGCTACTATAGCCTAATTGCATTTATATTTTACTTATTCTACTTTTAGAAATTCATTTCAACAACTGTCCTACGCTAAACATGTCTAAACAATTATTATCATAGTTTCTAAGTTTACAAAGAAGAGTTATTATGTAACATCCCGAAATTGGGCCTAGTAGGATTGGGCCTTGAGCTTTAGGAAAAATTTGAGTATTATTTTTGTGTTGGCTCGGGTAGGAATTTTGTGTGTTAGCATAGTCTTGTGAAGGCTTGATTTTATTTAGGAAGTTAGATAATTTTTTTAGTATGGTTTATTTAATGAAGCGGATTAAGTGAGCTTAGCACTTAAGTTAATTTAAGTGTTAAATTCTAACACATGAGGAGTTAGTGGCATAGTGGATAAGGAGCTTGAAAGGTTACTTGAGGGAAGTGGTTCGAGTTGCTTGGAAAGCATTTTGAAGACTTTATTTTTGTATCCTAGCATTGATGGACGGTCAAACTCTAATTATGATAGGTTGGACCTTAAGTTTTTGGTAAGTTGAATATTGGTTTAAGGAAAGCTTGAAATAGGGGATAAGAATCTTAAAGTTATGGAAGGTTGGGGAGACAAAAGGCTTGAAGAGTGGATGATGTTTTGGAAGCTTTTCCATGGTCATTTGACCATGAACCTAGACTCGGCATAAGGGGCTAAGGGGTTGGTTTAATTGGGACGGAGATTAAGGGGTTGATAGGGAAGAATTGAGGAGGAAAAAGGGGGATTGTGTTGGCTAATGTGTTGGCCGAATATGGTATGGATTGGGGAGGTGTTAGTTGACCAAAATCTTAACAATTTGTGCATCTTTTCCCTTTTCTCCAAATTTTTCTTCCTAGCCGAAATTGTCATTTGCATTAGGTGAAAACTTTGTTTTGTTTTGGCTATCATATTTTGACCAAATTGGTACTCTTTTTCTTTGTTTTTCTTTCAAGCTTTTCTCTCTTTTGGTACCAAAATATTACCACTTTTGAAGGCATTTTTCTTTCATCCTTTCTTACTTGACCAATACCAAAAAGTTTAGAAGACATTTCACATTTCTTTTCTTCCTCTCTAGTGCCGAAATCATCCTAGCACCAAGGCCATATCTCATATTCTCTTTTTCTTTTCTTTCTCTTTCTCTTTTCTCCTTCTTTCTCTTAGCCAAAACCATTCTCTATTTCCACCATCTTTTCTCTTCTCTTTTGTTAAAGCCAAATCACCATTTCTTTTCTTTTTAATTGTTAAGGTCGAATCCCTTTATAGTTCAAGTAAGGGTGAATCAATCTCTGTGTTACAGGTAAGGATTATCTATCAATCATTTTCTTTCTTTTCTTTTGGATTAGCCGAATCTAGGAATCTAATCCCTTTTTATTATCTTTGGCCGAAACTTGAAGGAAAGTTCGGGGTTTCTTTGTAGCCAACGTTTAGGGGGAATCATTCGGGATTTGAACAATCCAAGGTAAGGAGATGATGATATTCGCCAAAGGCCATATCTTTTTAGTGATAATCGATTTCTCACATAGTGTTATGTAGGTGCTATCGACGTTGTAGGCAAGGGTCGGAAATCTTAAGTATTATATCGCTTTTCGTGTTTGCAAGGTGTGTAACTTATGCTAAACTTCTAATAGATCAATAGCTTTATTGATAAAAATGTGTTTATAAAGAAATATAAATGTTTATGGCTTCGGTACCATTCAATGGTACGGTGAATTGAGGTATGTTATTCCTTCAGACTATGTATGATTCTAATATGAAACATATTCGATATTTGATTATGATTTTGATATAATGTACAAGGCATAATATTTACATCGCTAATAATGCTATATGCATAATATGAAATGTGTCCGATTCCGATATGATAATGGGGCATATGGCATGATAATGAAATAATATGTTATTGCATGGGCATATGGGTAATATTGAAAGGGGAAGTGTTCTGGTGGTTTTTACCACATTATCCGGTGACTTCGGTCATGATATTATGAATCCGGTGACTTCGGTCACGATATTATGAATCTGGTGACTCTGTCACAATTATTTGGTGGCTATGCCACGATTATAAGGGCGATGTGCATGTTGACTGCAACAACTGCCTTCGATGGTGTGTAGCGGATGGAGGGTCGATTTAGTAATCCCCACGGTGTGATTGGTAGGTACGGGTGGTGTGTAGCGGATGGATATCTAAGTTGGGTTTGGGATTGCATTTCATTTTATATGTACATGTGATTATCTGATTTGCTATATTATGGGCTTATGGCTAAATGTGATTTAAATGGGATTTATTGCTATGATCGATTGGGTTTTTAGTGTACTGTTACACATTGAGTCTGTTGACTCACCCTTCATGGGATATCTTTTCGTGTGATTCGTGAGATCGCGGATGTGGAGCCTGGATGAACTCGAGGAGGCCATGCAATAAAATTTGATTTTACAAGAACTTCCATTTGGGCACCTTATTATATTTTAATTTGGGTTTTCATATTTTATAGATTTGTAATAAGGCCTCTTTAATTATGGTTTTGGATTATTTATATGCTTTGGGATTTATTCTAAACATGTTTAAGTATATCACTTGATTAATTTAATAATTGAGCTAAAGTTTTCTAAACTATAAAAACGCTTATGGTATTTTATCTTACCATCGTGTAATCTAAATTGTTGATAATAAAATTATAAATTAAGTGTTTTCTACAACTTAAATGATTTCCAAAATTTTAAGTTTCTACATTCAAATGCAAATGGTTTCAAAGTATTAATTCGAGTTTTCTTAAAATGAAACAAATGTTTTCTAACCTATGATTTATCCACTTAGTTTAAAAGTTTTATTTATGGAATTTCAAAGTAAATTTCCAGTTTTTAACTTATTAAACATCTGATTTCTACAAATATAGAATTACAAAGAATTTTTCACTAAAATTTAATCGCTATCTCAATTTTCTTCGAAACGTTTTTCTTCGTAGCATGCCAAATTCGGTCGTGGCGTATTGACCGGGTTTGGGGTGTTTCATATTATCCTCATTAAACATCATTGATAACCATATACTCATATAATCAAGCAGTTGAATGGCAATTGGACGTTATGGAAAAAGGACTGGATGAACAACTAACAATGTAGTATTTATGCACAACACACCCCCAAACCTAAGGGATGCAGTGTCCTCAATAAATGAACATAACAACATAAAATGAATAAAAGGTACATGAATGCATGAAATAGATAAAAACCAAAATGAATGATCATGAAACTATAAAAATCAAAACTTGGAGGGGAAGGAAATTACTTTACTTGGTTTATGCAGATTTCCTTGCAGCTCGTTTGTAACGTTGCAGCATGTCCTGGTCATCACTATCAGCTTCAACGGTTGTACCAGTATCCTTCTTGAATCTTTTTCTCTTAAGCTAGTTAATGGGCACTTCTTCCTCATCATCGCCAGTATCTGACTTTGTGAGTTCATCATTCATAGGGCCTTGGATTGTGATGTAGGTGTAGCAGTCTAAGTGGTATCCATTCCCTCATCATCAGATTCAATATGGATAGATTTTGTCCTGGCTTCATCTTCTACTAGTTCTTGGTTGTGCGTGGGAGTAGTAGTTTGTAATGACCCGATAGTTAGGGGTGTCAGAAAGTGTATTTTTGGGACTCCATTTTAGAAAACCGAACCCGTAAATATTTTTATTAAATATTTACGAGGTTATTTTAGTAGCTAATTAATTTTTAGATTAGTGAATTTTGTGAAATTAGGAATTATTATGGTTCAGGGACTAAATTGCGTAAGGGATAAAAGTTGATTTATAAATTGAAATAAACTAAAAGGACTAAAATAGCAATTAAGAAATTATTTAGTGTGGTGGATGGCACTAATAATGTATGATGTATATACATATTACTTAATATATATGTATGTTATAATAAATGATATAAAATGTATGTAAATTATATTATATAATAATAGTTATAATAATAGAAACATATAATAAAAGAAAGAATAAAGAAATAGAAAGAGGAATGCATGCAAATGAAACAAAACAAAAGAGGCCGACGGCTCCAAGGGTTTCCAACTTCCAAATTTCAATTGGTTAGTCAATTTAGTCCCTTATACTTGTAATTTTTATGTTTTTGGAATCCCGATACTTAGGGATACCCGACCCATATTGTAATTTTTAGTATTGTTCAAGATTTTAGATGTTGACATTGTTGAATAGTTTAAGTATTAGGGATTAAATAGATAGATTTTTAAGTTAGAAATGGAAAAGGACTAAATTGTGGAATTAATTGTTGATTTTGAGTAATAGGGACTAAATTGTGAAAAATTTGAAATTAAGGGGTCGAATTGGAGAAGAGGAGGTTAAATGTGGTCTAGAGTGAAATTAGTATAAAAATATGAAGGTTAAATTAGTCTCGGTTTAGGGACTAAATTGAAGAATAAGCAAAATATAGTGTGAAAATTTAAAATTAATGTGAAATTGAAAATGTAACACCCCTAACCCGTATCCGTCGCCGGAACAGGGTTACGGAGCATTACCAAATTTTACAGAACAATTGTAGATAATTCATATCATTTATTGTCCATATCCGAAACTAATCATATCGTCCCTTGAATGGACCCTCGAGGCCCAATTTAAGCATTAGAAACAAGTCGGGACTAAATCAGGATCTGTAACACCCCAAACCCGGTCAACACACCACGACCGAATCTGGTTTGTCACAGAGGAAAATTGTTTGAAGAGAACAAGTTACCGATTATAGTTCGTTTTGAGAAAACTCCTTGCCATAGTTAAAATTTTGGGCTTGATTGTTTTAAAACCGATGGCGCATTTTACAAACCCGGAAATTTTTGAAACTTGGTTGAAATCTTGAGTTTGGAAATACGTTTGAGTTTCATTCATTTTAGATTACCGCGTGATACCCGATGATAAAGTTTAAAACCTATCGTGTTGTAGTTTGAAAACCTTATCTTTCCAAGTTTTATTAGGTTTTACTCATTAATTTGTAAAGGCATATTAGAAATCCAATTTAAGCATGTAAATAACAAAACATAAGTTTAAAAGGCCTTTTACAATCCAAATAAAACCCAACCGAAATAAATAAAATTAAAGTACCAAGTTTAAATGTCAGAGCAAATCCATATTTATTCATGGCATGAGCACCTCGAGTCCACCCCGGCTCCATGTCCGCAATCTAAGTGTTACTTGAAATGATAAGGGAGAAGGTGAGTCGCGAGACTCAAAGGCGCAAATCCTCCCCGATTAATGCAACAAGCTAACACACACCGCACGCAAGCAATACAAGTAATGCACCCAATCCTAGCCATCCATTCTCCTTTTTCTACCCCGTGTGGTACCAAACCACCGGTGGTGCCAAACCACCGTGACCCAAAGTCACGATATCCATATGTGTGGTGCCAAACCACCGGTGACCCAAAGTCACGAAGAATCCAAATGATGGGGCCAACCCATCGTGTGATACCAAATCACCGGCGCCAATCCAGTATCATCATCGTGTGGGCCAACCCACTATGGTACGGCCACCGGGACGAGACGCTATGAGGTGCCAAACCTCTGGTGTCCCAAAGACACGAATGTGATACCAAATCACCGGTGATCAAGTCACGATTCCAATGATGGGGCCAACCCATTGTGTGATACCAAATCACTGGCGTCAATCCCGTATCATCATCTGTGGGGCCAACCCACTGTGGTACTAAGCCACTGGGACGAGACGCTGAGGTGCCAAACCTCTGGTGACCCAAAGTCACAATAATCAATCTGTGGTACCAAACCACTGGAGGTGCCAAACCTCTGGTGTCCCAAAGACACGGATATCATATTCCCCTCCTCTCACATCACCCAATAACATATCATACTAATGCAAATCGTGCAAACCATGCAATCATACTCACATGCTTAATATGGCATCTCATAATACATACACCATAAATTATGATATCATATATCACTACAGATCTCGTAATGAAACGGACTTACCCGAATCCGTGTACATACCCCATCGGGTATCATATCGATCCATCATACCGCTTTGGTCTTACAAAGGCAATTAGGTTTATTAAACATATTACTAAGTATACAAAGGTGTTAATTTACACACCTGCTCAAACACAAGCTTTAAACTCAACGAACCGATCTAAGGCCCTCGAATACCTTGCTCCTTACACTTGATTTGGTTTTCTACCAAACCCGAACCAACAATGGTTCCTCCTAAAGCAAACGGCACACCCTATTAAGAAGAAATATTAATCTCCAGAACTTGACTAAACGAGAACTAAGAGAATAGACTTGATAACATCAACTCTTGCCACCACTTACCAACGATTAACAGAGAAAGAAGACTCCTCTTGCTTGCTTCCAAAATCCAAAGGCCCTATAACGCAATGATTAACAAAAGATTAACCCCCTTCAACCGAACCCAAAATCGGCTCTTAACCAAACCAAAACGATAAAGCACAAGAGAGAGGAGAAATGGCCATTCGGCCAAGCACTTACCTAACTCCAATCGATTGAAAACAAACCCCAACAAGATTAACACTCCTCTAGAATTCGGCCAAGATGAACACCACTAAGAGAGATGGGAAATTCGGCTAACACATTAAGCATAAGAAAAGAGGATTCGGCCAAGGTGTTTAACACACCTATGTTCGGCTTTGAGTGAGAGAAAAGAAAGAAGAAAAAAAAGAAAGAAAGAAAGAAAGTGTGGAATGGGAATAGAGTTTCGGCAAGAGGGTATTGAGAGAAGAAAAAGAGAGTATGAGAGAAAGAGAGAAGCTAGTTTCGGCTCAACACAAATGAACAACAAGTAAAAGAAGTGGGAGGGTTCAGCCAAAGTGAATAACAGAGATTAAAGTTTGGAGGCTCAAGAGCATTCGGCTAACAAAGAATACACAAAGAAAACAAGCAACTTTCGGCAAGCTATAGGAGTTTGGTCTTCCGGTTTCAAGAAGTAAAAATGAGAGACTTATTTTGGAAGAAAATTCGGCTAGCTTTTGACAAAAGGAGAATTTGGCTTACAAATTATTATTTTTTGACCGAAAACACCCAAAATACCAAGTGAATTTCTAGCACCCCCATTCCCACACTACCAAGCCGTCCACTCCCCCCAAAAATCTCTCCAATATTCGGCCATCACTCCCCAAACACTCACAACCACCCATTCAAATCATTTTGAACAAGTCTCCTCCTAAATTCACTCTCCACCCACCATTCAAGTGGGTTGACTTGGTCTATGACAGAGTTTGAACTGCCAACAACTTCTCCTCCTCCATGCCACAAAATGGAAGCAAAAAGTGGGCATTCTGTAGCTTGAACACGGACCTCTCCCCGCAAGTGACGCCAATCCAAGCTCTTAGTGGCGCCTAGCTTGCCACTCCACCAGCTCCTTTCTTGTACTAAAATTCACCAAAGAATACTTATTAACCCCAGCTTCTTTAGCTCCTCTCACCTAAGCCTAAAAACTGAAATTTTTCCTACCTCTCAGGCTTACACATAGCTTACAACTAAGCCTCAAAACATCAAAAACAACAACATAGCAGGCCAATAACATGCAAACAATGCCATAACAAAATAGCCCCTAACCCAGGATATTACAGTTCTACCCCCTTAAAATAATTTCGACCTCGAAATTACCTGATCAGAAGAGTTGCGGGTATTGCTGTCTCATTATATCCTCGAGTTCCCACGTAGCTTCTTCCACGCTATGATTCCGCCATAGCACTTTTACCAAAGGCACAAACTTCCTACGCAGAACTTTCACGTCCCGATCTAGAATCTGCACAGGCTCTTCCTCCGTGGTCAAGTCTAGATTTACCTCGATCTCTTCTACTGCTACGACATGTGATGGATCTGAACGATAACGCCGAAGCATCGAAACGTGAAATACGTCGTGAATCTGGCTTAGCTCTGCTGGCAACTCAAGCTGGTAAGCTACTGGTCCCACTCGTCTCAGAACCTTATACGGACCAATAAACCTCGGACTTAGCTTGCCTTTCCTTCCGAACCTCAATACTTTCTTCCATGGCGAGACCTTCAAAAAATCTTGATCCCCCACAGCAAATTCTATATCTCTCCGCTTGAGATCGGCATAAGACTTCTGCCAGTTTGAAGCTTTCTGCAATCGAGCCTGAATCAACTTAACCTTGTCTTCGGTCTCAGCAACCAACTCTGTTCCCAACAACTGGCGTTCACCCAACTCCGTCCAACATGTAGGTGAGCGACACTTCCTACCATACAACGCCTCGTATGGTGCCATCTTAATGCTTGCTTGGTAACTATTGTTGTAGGCAAACTCAGCTAATGGAAGAAACTCCTCCCAACTACCCCTGAAGTCCAGAACACAACCTCTCAGCATGTCCTCTAAGATCTGAATAACCCTTTCCGACTGCCCGTCAGACTACGGGTGAAAAGCCGTGCTGAAATCCAAACGCGTACCCAGAGCCTGATGCAATGCTTTCCAGAACCTTGACGTAAATCTGGGGTCCCTATCCAAGATGATCGACATTGGCACACCGTGCAGCCTCACTATCTCTGACACATACAGCTTCGCCAACTTCTGAAGTGAGTAGTCAACCCTCACCGGAATAAAGTGAGCTGATTTAGTCAGTCGGTCCACAATTACCCAAACCGAATCCTTTTTGCTTGGCGTAGCGGTAATCCACCGACGAAATCCATGGTTATCCTTTCCCACTTCCATCATGGAATCCTCATCGGGTTAAAGCAACCACGACGGCAATCGATGTTCACCCTTGACTGCTGGCATGTCGGACACTTCCTACAAACTCGCTCACTTCCCTCTTGGACACGCCACAAAAAGCTTCTCGAGATCCTTATACATCTTGCTACCTCCGGGATGCATAGCATATGGGCTGCTATGTGCATCTTGGAGAATTCTTCGCCTTAATTCTACATCCTTTGGCATACAAGTTCGCCCTTGAAAACATAGCACTCCATCACTAGACAGACTGTACCCTTCTAAACCACCATCCTGAACTTGCACCCTTTTCGCAAAGCGAAGACTACAGCTGCCAGCTCCAAGTCGTGCGTTGGGTAGTTAACCTCATGCGGTCTTAACTGACGGGATGCATAGGCTACTACCTTCCCTTCCTGCATCAACACACATCCTGCACCAAAGATGGGACGCGTCACGATGAAACCGTAAACAACTTCCCCGCCTCAGGTTGTACCAAAATCGGAGCTTCCGTCAGAATCTTCCTTAGCTTATCAAAACTTTCTTGTTGCTTCTCCGACCATACAAATGGAACACCTTTCCTTAGTAACTTAGTCAATGGTGCTGCGATTAAGGAGAACCCTTCCACAAACCTTCGATAGTACCCTGCTAGACCCAGAAAACTTCTGATTTCTGCCACTGACCTAGGCGGTTTCCAATCCATCACCGCTTCCACCTTGCGAGGGTCTACTCTAATCCCTTCTGCTGACACTACGTGTCCTAAGAAAGCCACCTCCCCAAGCCAAAATTTGCACTTACTGAATTTGGCATATAACCGCTTCTTCCTCAAAGCACTTGTAAAATCAGACGCAAAATGCATATCGTGCTCCTCCTCTCGTCTTTGAATAAACCAATATGTCGTCTATGAACACCACCATAAATTGATCCAAGTCATCACTGAAATACCCTATTCATTAAGTCCATGAACGCTGCCGTCGCGTTGGTCAACCCAAATGGCATCACTAGGAACTCGTAATGCCCATACCGAGTTTGGAATGCCGTCTTGTGGACATCAACCTCCTTCACCTTAATTTGATGATAACCAGACCTTAAATCGATCTTCGAGAATACACGCACTTTTCACCGATCAAACAAGTCGTCTATCCGTGGCAACGGATACTTGTTTTTAATCGTCGACTTATTCAATCAAGGCGGTAGTCTATACACATCCGCATCGTACCATCTTTCTTCTTGACAAAGAGTACTGGCGCTCCCCAAGGTGAAACACTTGGTCGAATAAACCCCCTATCCAAGAGCTCCTGAATTTGAGCCTTTAGCTCCACCAATTCCTTTGGTGCCATTCGGTACGGTGCTATAGACACAGGTGCCGTTCCGGGTAACAAGTCTATACCGAATTCAACTTCCCGATCTGGTGGCAAACCCTAAGCTCCTCGAAAACACATCAAAGAAATTCCCTAACTGTCCGAACCTTCTCTACAACAGACTCTTTAGCCTCCAAGGCATACACATGAACCACATACGCTTCGCAGCCCTTTCTGACCATCTTCTCAGCTTTCAGAGCAGATACCACATTGGATAAGTAATCTCTCCTATTACCTATCATCACCACTTCATCACCCTTAGACGTCTTTAGAACCATGCGCTAAGCGCGCAATCCAACCTCGCCTTGGTACTTAACCAACCAGTCCATTCCAAGGATCAAATCAAACTCCCCAAACGGCAGTTCCATCAGATCAGCAACAAACACTACCCCTTGGAGTTCTAGGGGTACATCTCTATACAGCTTATCTACAACTACGTAATGACCTAGAGGGCTAATTCATCACATCCGCCTAGAAGTAGTTTCGAATCTAAGTCCATGGTCTCAACTATGCTACTAGCAACGTAAGAATGCGTTGAACCCAAATCAATCAATGCAGTATATGGAGAACCAGAGATCAAAAATGTACCGATTATGACGTCCGGTGCGTCGCCCTCCTCTCGGCGCCTCACAGCATACACTAACCCACCCAGCCGTCTCGCCTCGTAACTACTGCACCTCTCGCCGGTGCTCGCGGCCCCGTCCAGAACCATTACCTCATCTACCATTACCACGACCCCTCTGCGGTGGCGGTCCATTATTCCTGAACTGAGTACGGCCCTGACCCTCGGACTGAATGCTAGCCAACTTACGCGGACAGTCCCTCACGCGGTGATCCAAGGAGCCACACTCAAAACATCCTTTTCCACCGGTCCAACATCCTCCCCAATGAGATTTCCCACAACGATTACATCTGCGGTTCCCGATTAGTAGCAACAAACCTACCACTGATTCGCCCCACTGCTGTCTAGCCCTTTTTGAGGATTACCTAACGACCGGAAGATCCAAAACTCCTCTTATGCCTGCTCCTATCCAAGTTTTGCCTCACGGACTCTTTAACCCCTCGGCTACCTTAGCCTTCTCAACCAGACGGCAAACTCACGCTCCTGCTGTGGAGCAATCAAAGAACCTTAATTCATCCTCGGACCATCCTCGAATCGAACACACCTCTCGTGTTCGGTGGCCACAATGCCCCTAGCATACCGACTCACTCACCTCGTGAACTCGCCTCATACTCGACACGGACTTACTCCTTAAACTAGCCTCAAATGCTTTTGGCCAAGCGTCGACGTAACTAGCTCCAATGTACTTTTTCTGATAAGCAGCCCTAAAATAATCCCAAGTAAGATCATTTAAACAAACACTGTCCCGAACCGTGAGCCACCACTGGTATGACTCATCTCGAAGAAGCGATACTATGCCCTTCAGCTTCTCCTCAGCAGTCAGTCCAGATCATCCATGATCCGCTCCGTCGCCTCCAGCCAATACTCAGCCGTGCTGGGAGCAACACCAGAAACACCTCGGAATACTTCAGTCCCGTTTGCTCGAAGCCGCTCAGGCACAGATTTCCGAACTCCTGCGCCTCCACCTACTCCAGCTACCCTTTCCAGAACTCGCAGCATCGCCTGTGACACTGCGTCATCCCCGGTCTGATCCTAAAACTCACCACCTCTAGCTGGTGGTGGTATCGGTATCTCATTTTCTGACCCCTGACCAGATCCTACGGGTTCAGAAACTATCATCCTACCACGACCACGTCCACGTCCACCTCGTGCGCTCATGACTAAAACTCGACTTATCTGATTTAGAAGTTTTACGCATCAGTAATTATTCCACTGTCTTTTAAAAGCAAGGTCTTATGAATATTGTTTATTACAGAAGTTTTGTTTTTGTAAGTCCACACAGTCCTATCAGTTTCGGTTTCTAAGGTAACCTACTATTGCTAGTCATCACATCTCATCCAAAAAAATCACAAGCAATAGTAAGGGGTACTTACCTGGGCGGATTGGTGCCGGAGACTCGGTGCCATGCCTTTCAAACTATGCATTTAAAATAAAACATTTAAAACCCATATTTAAAACACTTTGGGCCTCAGGCCCACAGTCGAGCCTTTGAACTTGGCTCTGATACCACAATTGTAACACCCCAAACCCGGTTAACACACCACGACCGAATTTGGTTTGTCACAGAGGAAAATTGTTTGAAGAGAACAAGTTACCGATTATAGTTCGTTTTGAGAAAACTCCTTGCCATAGTTAAAATTTTGGGCTTGATTATTTTAAAACCGATGGCGCATTTTACAAACCCGGAAATTTTTGAAACTTGGTTGAAATCTTGAGTTTGGAAATACGTTTGAGTTTCATTCATTTTAGATTATCGCGTGATACCCGATGATAAAGTTTAAAACCTATCGTGTTGTAGTTTGAAAACCTTATCTTTCCAAGTTTTATTAGGTTTTACTCATTAATTTGTAAAGGCATATTAGAAATCCAATTTAAGCATGTAAATAACAAAAACATAAGTTTAAAAGGCCTTTTACAATCCAAATAAAACCCAACTGGAAATAAATAAAATTAAAGTACCAAGTTTAAATGTCAGAGCAAATCCATATTTATTCATGGCATGAGCACCTCGAGTCCACCCCTTTACTCCATGTCCGCAATCTAAGTGTTACTGAAATGATAAGGGAGAAGGTGAGTCGCGAGACTCGGTCGCAAATCCCCTCCCGATTAATACAACAAGCTAACACACACCGTACATAGCAATACAAGTAATGCACCCAATCCTAGCCATCCATTCTCCTTTTTCTACCCGTGTGTACCAAACCACTGGGTGACCCAAAGTCACGATATCCATATGTGTGGTGCCAAACCACTTTGGTGACCCAAAGTCACGAAGAATCCAAATGATGGGGCCAACCCATCGTGTGATACCAAATCACCGGCGTCAATCCCGTATCATCATCATGGGGCCAACCCATCGTGGTGCGGCCAGCCACTGGGACGAGACTCTATGAGGTGCCAAACCTCTGGTGTCCCAAAGACACGAATGTGATACCAAATCACTGGTGACCGAAGTCACGATTCCAATGATGGGGCCAACCCATCGTGTGATACCAAATCACTGGCGTCAATCCCGTATCATCATCTGTGGGGCCAACCCACTATGGTACTAAGCCACTGGGACGAGACGCTGAGGTGCCAAACCTCTGGTGACCCAAAGTCACAATAATCAATCTGTGGTACCAAACCACTGGAGGTGCCAAACCTCTGGTGTCCCAAAGACACGGATATCATATTCCCCCTCCTCTCACATCACCCAATAACATATCATACTAATGCAAATCGTGCAAACCATGCAATCATACTCACATGCTTAATATGGCATCTCATAATACATACACCATAAATTATGATATCATATATCACTACAGATCTCGTAATGAAACGGACTTACCCGAATCCGTGTACATACCCCATCGGGTATCATATCAGTCATCATACCGCTTTTGGTCTTACAAAGGCAATCGTGTTTATTAAACATATTACTAAGTATACAGTGTGTTAATTTACACACCTGCTCAAACACAAGCTTTAAACTCAACGAACCGATCTAAGGCCCTCGAATACCTTGCTCCTTACACTTGATTTGGTTTTCTACCAAACCCGAACCAACAATGGTTCCTCCTAAAGCAAACGACACACCCTATTAAGAAGAAATATTAATCTCCTGTAACTTGACTAAACGAGAACTAAGAGAATAGACTTGATAACATCAACTCTTGCCACCACTTACCAACGATTAACAGAGAAAGAAGACTCCTCTTGCTTGCTTCCAAAATCCAAAGGCCCTATAACGCAATGATTAACAAAAGATTAACCCCCTTCAACCGAACCCAAAATCGGCTCTTAACCAAACCAAAATGATAAAGCACAAGAGAGAGGAGAAATGGCCATTCGGCCAAGCACTTACCTAACTTCAATCGATTGAAAACAATCCCCAACAAGATTAACACTCCTCTAGAATTCAGCCAAGATGAACACCACTAAGAGAGAGGGGAAATTCGGCTAACACATTAAGCATAAGAAAAGAGGATTCGGCCAAGGTGTTTAACACACCTATGTTCGGCTTTGAGTGAGAGAAAAGAAAGAAGAATAAAAAGAAAGAAAGAAAGAAAGTGTGGAATGGGAATAAAGTTTCGGCAAGGGGGTATTGAGAGAAGAAAAAGAGAGTATGAGAGAAAGAGAGAAGCTAGTTTCGGCTCAACACAAATGAACAACAAGTAAAAGAAGTGGGAGGGTTCGACCAAAGTGAATAACAGAGATTAAAGTTTGGAGGCTCAAGAGCATTCGGCTAACAAAGAATACACAAAGAAAAAAAGCAACTTTCGGCAAGCTATAGGAGTTTGGTCTTCCGGTTTCAAGAAGTAAAAATGAGAGACTTACTTTGGAAGAAAATTCGGCTAGCTTTTGACAAAAGGAGAATTTGGCTTACAAATTATTTTTTTTTGACCGAAAACACCCAAAATACCAAGTGAATTTCGACACCCCCCATTCCCACACTACCAAGCCGTCCACTCCCCCAAAAATCTCTCCAATATTCGGCCATCACTCCCCCAAACACTCACAACCACCCATTCAAATCATTTTGAACAAGTCTCCCTCCTAAATTCACTCTCCACCCACCATTCAAGTGGGTTGACTTGGTCTATGACAGAGTTTGAACCGCCAACAACTTCTCCTCCTCCATGCCAGTCAAAATGGAAGCAAAAAGTGGGCATTCTGCAGCTTGAACACAGGACCTCTCCCCATGCAAGTGACGCCAATCCAAGCTCTTAGTGGCGCCTAGCTTGCCACTCCACCAGCTCCTTTCTTGTACTAAAATTCACCAAAGAATACTTATTAACCCCAGCTTCTTTAGCTCCTCTCACCTAAGCCTAAAAACTGAAATTTTTCCTACCTCTCAGGCTTACACCTAGCTTACAACTAAGCCTCAAAACATCAAAAACAACAACATAGCAGGCCAATAACATGCAAACAATGCCATAACAAAATAGCCCCTAACCCAGGATATTACAGGATCTCAGAAAACTTTTCGTAAAATTTCAAAATTTTTCTTATATACAAGGGTCACACGCCCGTATGAGTAGGCCGTGTGGCTCACACGGCTTCATGACATGCTGATGTCTCAGGCCGTGTGGGCATTCGATGTAAGGCACATGGTCGTGTCCCAGCCCGTGTCCTTACCCTTGTAACTCTCTGACTTGTGCCACACTACTTGCGACACACCCGTGTGCTAAGCCGTGTAGTCAATTTAATTTTTCACAAATTAGGTACAGATTTCACATGGCCAAGACATATGCCCGTGTTCTAGGCTGTGTATCACACACGGCTGAGACACACGCCCGTGTCTCTGCCCTTGTGCCTAATTCTGAGTATTCTGTTTTTCAATTTTAAGATGTAGGGGACACACGGCCAAACCACACGCCCAAGTGCCAGGTCATGTGTTACACACAGTCAAGACACACGCCCGTGTGGACAAAATAAAACCATTTCCTAGCTTTATTTTTCACCCAAATTTGCCAACAACCTACACCAATACTTGCAAACATATACCAACCAATTCAAGCAATATAACCAAGCCAACTCTAGCATATAACTTGATATATCATCACGTGTATTCATGTTTATAATCTTACCTTTTATAGACATTCATGTTTAACATAACTCAATCAAGCCATACTAAACACATATGTAATTACCACGATATAATCTTATAAATATACCAAATCAAACCATCACTAACCATTCCAATGGCTATATTACAAACTATCATTTACAAGCCAACCATTGGCCAAGTTAACCTATACATGCCATTTATACCAAAATAAGCTTACTATTTATACCAAAACAAGCTAGTGGATAGTGTGATGACTATAACAGCCCAATTTTGGGCCTAGTTGGAACACTAGTTTCGGGGCCACGAATCCAACGAGGAAAATCTTATTTTTATTATATTTTTATGGTCTACGATTTCACAGAATGATTTCGTGAAAATTTTGTTCCAAAATTTCGACGTTTGGGCACTCAATTTAGTTAAAAGGGCTAAATTTTAAATAGTGCAAAAGTTGAGTTCCACATGTTAGAAGTGTCCAATTGTTATAAAGTTTTAAATTGGAGGTCCTTAAATGGTAATTAGACCATTGGTTAAATTTTTGGACAAAAATGGACATGAGATAAGTGAAATAGGATATTTTTAAGTTAGGGGTATTTTGGTCATTTAGTAATTAAAATAATTAAAAAAGCCAAAATTAAAGCAAAATGGTGTCCATCTTCAAGCTATGGACAAATGTTGCATGAAGAAACCATGGCTAGGGTTTTTCAAGCTTCCAAGCTCGATTGTAAGTCTGTTCTAGCCCCGTTTTTAATGATTTTTACGTTTTTTAAAATCCTCGTAACACGATCTCTCTATTTTTACCATTTATTTGAGCTAGGTTTGGTGTTTGAAAATTTAACCATATGAGAAATGCTTGTTTTTTAATGTTTAATGGTAGAATATGAATGCTCGGTGTGTAATAAACGACTTTTACTAAGTGATTTTCGGTGAAATTGTCAAAAAGGACTAGTTTGTAAAAAGTTGTAAAATGTGTTTAAGTGTGTGAATAAATGGAAATTGTGGACTTCTATAGTTATGAAAATGGTTTGTCTAGGCTTAAAATACAAGGAAATTGAATAAAAATCATTTTACGAGCCTAGCGGCAAAAGTGTAAATATGACAAAGTTTAGGGGCAAAAATGTAATTTTGCCAGAATGTGAATTTAGGCTAATTTGAGTAGCAAGATGAATAAATGAGTTAAATGTGTTGTTATAGATCAAGGAAAATGAGATTCGGACTTAAAACGAGGGAAAAACAAAGAATACGACGAATAAGTCCTTTTCACCGATTGTGCTACCGAGGTAACTTTGTATGTAAATAATGCATCATTTTTACTTATGTTTTCATATTTTGATAAATGGTATGAATTGTTGCTGAATATTTGATGTAATTGACAAAATATCGACAATTGAGAAATTTACCGGTTGAACCTTAGGAATAATAATGGATACGAGTGACATGTTCACTAGAAACCTATGTGAAATCTAAGTGAAATAAGCAATCCGGGTGCTAGTCCGTACATTCTATCGGTGGCTGAGTTATCCAGCATGTGTTATGGATAATTGACAGCTTGCGTAAGCATCACCGTGTAGTTTCATCATGACCGACAGCTTGTGTGAGCAGACCCGAGATTGTGACTATGTGAAACGGGTGCTGGTCTTATAAGTTCTACCAGTGGCTGGATAATCCGGCATGTGTTGCGGATACCTGAAAACTTGTGTGAGCAGCACCGAAAGCGATTCACGTATGACCGATAGCTTGTGTGAGCAGACCCGTGAATGTGATTAGCTCGAGAGCGAGCCTATGTGAAAAGTGTGATATGAAGTATCTTTAGCTACAAGTGTGGCACTTATGTGCAAATTTCCGTGTATCTGTTATTATTCCGATGCGTTCAACGGGAAATGAT
Organism: Gossypium sturtianum; assembly: GCA_025698515.1. Lineage (NCBI taxonomy): Eukaryota > Viridiplantae > Streptophyta > Magnoliopsida > Malvales > Malvaceae > Gossypium > Gossypium sturtianum. Next base: position 105,445,917 of record CM046953.1, read on the forward strand.
TAAGTGCAAACGAATATGACTATGTGATGAATAAGTTCAGGTATGTGTGTGTAAACTTATGAGCAATGTGCTCGATATGTGATCGAACTTTGGTAAGATTGATACGGAGTAAGTGTTACAATGAAAGTTACTATAAAGAAAACATGAAAGAGTGAAATTTAGAAATAAAACAGTTTTGGACAGCAGCAGTTATGTGTCTTTGAAAAATCACCAAAAATGGTGGAAATTGAATTAGAATTTGAATAAAATAAGAAATTAAATATTATTGAGTCTATTTTCGCATAAAGGAAACGGTGTAAGTGAAAGAATTTCATATTCTGAGATATTTGAATTTTTGTGAGACAGGATCAGAATAATTTCAGAATCCCCTATTCCGACTTTGGAAAATCACTAAAAATTGTATAAAAATAATTATGGTTTATAATTCATATGCTTAAATTTCTTAATAAGTCTACCTTCAATAGAAACAAACAGAAACATCATCCGAATCCCATACAAAGAGATAATTAATTTTTAGATAAAAAGGGTCGAAACTGTCAGACAGTAGAACATGGGAGACTTTAAAGAATAAACTGTACTTATTGGCTAAACCAAAAATTATGAAAATTTTATGGTAAGAATATATGTTAGTCTAGTTTCAGGGAAAATCAGCAGATCTTAATTTGGAGTTTCGTAGTTCAAGATATAAATAATTTAGTGACTATGACTGGAGTAGACAACTTGAGATGAACATGAAAAAATTGTGGAACTATGTGCAATTATGATTGTATTATCTTGAGAACATATTGTGAAGATTTATAAGAGCCTATTAATAAATCACTTATTATTTACATACCTACTTACTAAGCTATAATGCTTACCCCCCTTCCATTCCTTTTTCCTATAGTGTCACAGATGCTAGCTCGAGTTGGAGGTCGTCGGAGATTCTATCACACTAACAAGTTATTGATTGGTATTGTATCAACGATCTTCAAGTATTTTTAAGTCTATGGTATGTATAGGGACTTGATTATGTGTATATTTTATTATGAGTTGGCCTAGAATGTTTGCCTATGCTATTTGATTGTTATTGTTGTATAAGGCCATTTAATGTGGCCAATTTTTGTTATGTTATAAGTCTATGATGATGCATTTCAAGGATGTGTATGCTTGCATGTGAATGGTTAAGTGTATGTGTTCCAGTAATGCCTCGTAACCTATTCCGGCGTCGAATATGGGTAATGGGTGTTACAATGACACTCCGACCAATCTTCAACCTTTGCGAGCTTCCGAGCACTATAAAACAAAGAAAAGAAAACCTAGTAAGCATTTTAATGCTTAATAAGTTCGTATAACAGGAATTTAACTTACCAATCATATTCAATTAAATAAGCATAACAAATCAACAAATTGGCAATTTGCCTAATCACATACACTCAATTAAATCTTTAGGACTGTTTGATAATTTGGGCCATTCTTGTAACACCCCAAACCCGTATCCGTCACCGGAACAGGGTTACGAGGCATTACCAAGGAGTACAGAACACTAACAAATAATTTGAAATCATTATCGTTCAAATACAGTGACTAATTATAAATGTTCCTTTAACGGACCTTCGAGGTCCAAATCATGCATTAAGATCGGGTCGAGACAAAACCGGATCCTCAAGAAAATTTTTCGCGACTTTTAAAATTTTTCTAGCATATAAGGGTCACACGCCTTGTGTGTTGGGGACACACAACTGCACCATACGCCCATGGGGTAGACCGCTTGTCACACACGACCTAGACACACGCCCGTGTCTACCCGTGTGGACGAAAATTAGGCTATTTTCCAAGCCATATTTCTCACTCACTTGATCATTTATCTTTACCAACATTTTAATACAGTCAAGAACCAATTTAAGATATTCCACCAAGCTTTATACTTATTACCATTTGTTAGTCATGCACTTCATATAAATAACAAGAAATGTATATAGGCTCAATTCATATTAAATTCCTCTTATACCTGTACTTTTTCACATTATGTATTCATATCACATATAATAATCATACCTCTATATTTCATACACATTTTCATAACAATTTGTCTTGGTTTCTAACTACTTCATATTTGAGTTCTACTCATCAAATCATTTGAACATCATCTTTACACAAATAGTACACTTAAGGTGTACAGTTTTATAATTATGAATAAACACATTTATCAAACATATTCCATGTTTTTATATATCACAGTCTCATATTTTCATGTATCAAGTACCATCATTTCCTCGTATTTCAGACAAATACGTGTAACAATTCATAAACATGCAACTCACTAACTCTTCCTGCCAATCACAATTTAAATTGACAAATCACTTATTGAGTCCAATTTCAATGTTCACTAAAATTTATCATATAAATTTGGATGTACGTATCCACCAATAGATTCCGTGTACAGATATCATCATCTCAAATTTCCACATACATTTACTTTCCATATTATGAACTCAAATAACATATACAAGATATACCAATGTATTTCAAGTACGTTTTCATAATATTTCATTTCGAATTCAGATTATTTCATATTAGAACTTTTCTCATTAACTCATTTGGAATACCAATTCATACGGATAATACACTGAAGGTGTACAAATATATAATCACAAATGAACTCATTCATCAACCAAGATTTATGTTCATATCTCATCAACTCGTATTTCCTTATATCACATAATTCCATGTAACACTTACCAAACTTTGTCAAATTAGTGAATGCCTTACAGAATTGGTTTGCACCGGTATGCACTGAATTTCACTGATAATCACTGATGTCATAGCATAGCTATGGTCTTTTCACTACAATGTCATAGCTAAGCTATGGTCTTACATCTCCACTATCATTATGCCATGGTGAAACCATGGACTTATCCGTCAATTCATCACTTTTCACTAGAATGCCATAGCCTAGCTATGGACTTATACGGATATCACTTATCACTTGTAGCCGAAGCTACCACTTATCATTTGTAGCCGAAGCTACCACTATTCACTTGTAGCCGTGAGCTACCACTTTTCATCGATCGTGGCCGAGCTACCACTTTTCACTTGATCGGTGGCCGGGCTACCACTTATCACTTATCACATAGGAGCTCACTCTCGAGCTATTCACATTCACTGGTCCGCTCACACACAGTCGCTTCACATACGTAACTACTCGGTCTTTGCTCACACAAGGCCGTCGGTATCCGCAACACATGCCGGATTACCCACCACTGGTAGAACTTATAAGACCAGCACCCGTTTCACATAGTCAAAAATCTTGGGTCTGCTTACACAAGCTTTCGGTCATAACGACCTACAAGGTGCTGCTCACACAAGCTGTCGAGTATCCGTAACACATGCCGGATAACTAAGCCACAGGTAGAACGTACGGACTAGCACCCAGATCACTTATTTCATTTAGTACAATGCCATGGACTTATTTCACTTAGCACAATGCCATGGACTTATTTCACTTAGCACAAAGCCATGGTTTAACCATGGTCTTTTACCGTCAATTCATATTTTACTATGCAATGATCGTGATCGATCCTGCATTTTTACTCATTTCAATCATTTACTAAAATTTCCACAATTTAATCAAATATATGATAATGGTGCTGTAACATCCTGGAAAGGGCCTATGCATTTTCGGTTTAATTGTACGAAGTAACATGTTTTATGTACTAAGAATAAATTTTGAACAATTTTGGAAACCTAAAAATGTATGGAAATGTTAAGTTAAAAAAAATGGAAAGTGAACATTTTTGGGAACTTGAAATGGATGGAAATGATTTGGAAATGATTCAAAATAGGAAAGTGCACATTTCTGAAACTTGGAAATGTAAGAAAATGTCAAGTTTACTGAGTCGAATGAAATTTTTGGAAACTTAGAAATGACTTAGAAATGTCGAGTTTTAAAGTTTAAAAGAGGAAATTGAGGCAAGGTGGCCTTAAAAGAAAAAGTTTGTGAAATTTGACACACAAACAGGCTTGGAAAAGTGGCACTGAAGATGCCACTTAGGGCCTCTGGAAATGGTGCCACATGCAAGGTGTTGGGCACAGGTTCGAGTCACTTGGGAAGCAAATAAAAGAAGTTTTATTTTTGCTTCCGAAGCTCGAGGTGGACGGCACAAGCCTTCTAGAAAGGATGAGTTTTATTCTCTTTAATATTCGATTAATAAGGTGATAAATAAGGGATTTAATTTGGATTATTTTTGTAGAGATAATAAAGGATTATTCTCTAATTATTTTAAATTAAGAGATAAAGCTATCAAATAAAGAAGAGTGGTGGCCAAGTAAGGGATTACGAGGAGTAGTTTCAGCTATAAAAGGAAGGAAATAGGGCTACTCATCAATTTTTTCTTCCTCCTCCTCTCTCTCCGAATTTCGACAGTGCTCTCCTCTCTTCTCTTCTCTTTTCTTTTGTCAAGCTGAATCTATAGTCCACCATTGCCAAAATTCTCAAGTTTCTTTTCCTTATTTTCGTGGAAACCAAATACCCCAAGAGAACCTCTAGTCGACTTCTCCATTAAATCCCAAAAGCCGAAACTTTATCATCTAGTCATCAAGGCCGATTCTTTAAGGGGCTTTTAACAAGGGTGCTACTGATTTCTTAAAAAGGGTAAGATCCAAAGTTTGGTTTCAATTCTTTTATATTTTAAACCTATCTAAAATTTAGGGACTAATCTCTATTATGGATTTTGGCTGAGTTATGGAAGGGTGTTTTCGGGATTTAAGAAATTGTTAACTACAAGAAGGTATCTTTCGGAACTTCTAAGATCTAAGGTAAGTTATGAATACCATTCGGCCATAAACTATATTATTATGATTTAATGTTAGATTGGATCTAACATGGGTACATAGGGATTTCGACAGCAATAAAGAAGTAATGATCTAATTCGGGATTTAAGATTTGGAAGGTAAGAACAAAGGTAAATTCGGCCAAGGCCTATTTTAGTAGTAGATCTATTATTATGTGTTTTAAGCCGAAAACTAACTAATTCAAGGGATTTAGTGACTAGCTGATTTCAAAGGGGAAAAATACGAGTTTCTGGGATTTGATTAAATCATCAAATCGACACCAAGGTAAGCTTTAAGAATACAAATCCTACTAGGATTTGGTTTTCTAGCCGAATAGGCTTTGTGCTAAATAGTAAGTGGTTAGTCAATTGTAGGAACTTGAGATCTAAGGCGAGAGATCAGATTTCGGGATTTCAGAGTGAAGTGGTTAAGCAAATCGTGTGTGTACCCACACTACTTCTTAATATGTTTCATGGCTGTTATATTAAAATATGTGATATTAAGAATATGAAAGTGGCTAGGGTACCATATTATGGTACTAAGTACTCAGGTACGTTTCCTACTCCTACTAGGAATATGAAATATGTTATTTGTAACATGAGAATAAGAATGTGATCTTTGGCATATTAATGCATATTACAAAATGGGGCATATGGGTTATTGAAAGGGGAAGTGAATGTGGTGACCTAAGACAACGAACACGGTGACCTAAGACCGTGGTATCTGAATGTGCTGACCTAAGACCACAGTAATCTGAATGCGGTGACCTAAGACCGCGATATCTGAATGTGGTTACCTAAGACCACAAATGCGGTGACCTAAGACCGCGATATGGAGTGTAGCGGAAGGAGGGTCGACTTAGTAGTCCCCAGGGTGTGCAGGTTGGTACGGGGGAGTGTAGCGGATGGCTAATTAGGTTTGGGTTTGGGAATGCATCATAACTTGTATTCTATGTTTTGAAGGTGTAACTCCTGTATGCCTGATTCTATTATGACTTAGTGTCGTGTACACATTGAGTCCGTTTGACTCACCCCATTGTGGGACCATGTTTCAGGTGATGAACAGTGATGGACCGGGACGGCAGAACTTGTGGTGGCCATGCTCAACATTAAGTTTTTATTTTATGAACTACTATTTCTATTTAAGTACTTGAATTACTTGGAAATTATTTGATGTAATAAGGCCATAAGGCCATAGTTGAATTGTTTTCCATTTATTTCTATTTATTATGATTATGAGTTTTACCTACTAAAGTTCAAGTAAAATTTTTAATATAAAGAATTGAATTCGTTTTCAACACAAGCCCAACCCAAACAATGTTTTTTTTTTAAATCGCACAAGTTTTCTCTAGGTAACGAAAGAATTTTGAAACCGGTTTACTTGAGGAACATACCAAATCTGGGAAAATCTTGTGGGTCGGGTTTGGGGTGTTTCAGTTTTGTATCAGAGCCCAGTTTTAAAACTCTCGGCCTGTGGGCCAAGGCCCAAAACATTTTCAAAGCGAGCCCAAATGAGGTTTTTTTTTAAAATATTTTATGAAACAAGCAGGTTTTCTAGCATGGCACCTAAAGTCTCCGACCCATGATCCACCACCAGTAAGTACCCCTAACTATTTGTGTGATTATGTGTAATGAATATTAGAAGGGTAGAAAAGGAATGGAACGTAGAATAGCATGATAGGAACTTGAACCCTAGGACTAGTCTACTCAAACACAAACACATAAGACTTAAGGAACGTTAAACAAACCCATGGCTAAGTCACTAAGTTAGGGTGTGGTAACCCACATGCGCATGTCTAGGATTGGATCCTAAGAGCACAGTATTTAAGCGATCCTAGTGACTCACCTCTTCTTCGCAGGAATCCTACCTGGTGCGTAGCTTCGGTTCACCCTAACTAAGAGGGCTCAATAGGTGTGGCAACCTCTATGCGCATGTCTAGGAATGGTTTCAGTGGGAGCTTGGTATTTAAGCAGTCCGCGTGACTCACCTCCTCTCCACTTTGGAATCTGCCAGTGCGTAGCTTTAGTTCACCCCGACCAAGAGGACTCGGTCATAGGCTAAACACAATAACTAAAACCCGAAAGGAATTAGCCGTGTTTTTATAAAAACAACAAAACCCTAGTTTTAGAACTCTTAAAACTTTCTTCTAAATTCATGAAAACCATCTTTACAAAATTTTCCGACAGATTTCCGATTTATACAAAAATGCCCCTAGTGGTAAAATTACCAAAATACCATTGGTTTATAAAATGACCAACTACCCAACAGTTTTGCCAAAATTTCATTATTTTATCAATGTTCAAAACCCTAATTTGCAAATTATCAAAAATACCTTGAATTTTGGAAATTTCAAAATTGCCCCTAACTTATAAAATTACCAAAATGACCCTAATTTCCAAAATTTTTGCAACATCACCGTTTTGAAAAGTACAATTCTCAAAAGAACCCTCAAAGTTTTGCAACCTTTGAAATATCCCTGATTTATAAGATTTTACAAATTTACCCTGGCATGGAAAAAAATCACCAAAATACCCTGAGGTCCAAAATCAACGAAATACCCTGGATTTCAAAATTTTTCAAAATACCCAGAAATTTAAAAATACCAAAATAATTTATGACAAAATCACCAAGGAACTTTTCCTTTTGAAAAATTACGAAAATACCCACAATAGAGGACGAATTACTGAAAATACCCCAGGTAGTGGAAGAAAAAACAATAACAATGAAAACTACAACCTTTCTCTGAATGAGCGAGAGTTCATGATTGTTTGATGGATGTATGGATGAATGAATGGAAAGAGCGTGTACATACGAAAGAACCACTCCTAAAACTTTTTCATAAAATTTCTTCGCGGGTAATCAAGTGAAACAAAGACTAATTCATAAAACTTCTTAATCGGATCACGACATTAGAATTGAGCTCTAGAGGATGTGGTCGCCGTGGGCAGAGTAGAGGAAGGATGACGGTGTCGAACACGTTAGATCGGGTCAAGGTCCGACAATGAGATACCACCGCCACCACCACCACCACCCCCATTTGTTGGTGTTGAGCGACAAGCTCGGACGGGGGGATGATCTTTGTGTCGCAGGTTGTCTTTGTGAGTTTTGGAGTTGGTGGTCAGTGCGTGCGAGAAGGAAATTTGGGAACCCGTAAGTCTATGCAGAGCGGCTCCGAGCTAATGGAGCTGAAATGTTTTGTGGAGTATTGGGTGTGGCACCCAATTCACCGAGTCTTGGTTGGAAGCAACAGAGCGCATCATGGATGAGCTTGACTTGACCCACGAGGAGAAGTTAAAAGAATGGTGGCACCGTTCGCGATGAAGCGTATCGATGGTGGTTGGCTTATTTGGGATGGTGCCACGGTGAGGATCGACACGGGAATATGTTAAGGAAGCATTTCGAAAGAAGTATGTGGGAACCGGGTATCTTGATGAGCAAAGGAAGGCATTTCGGGTTTGGTTCAAGGGAACAAGTCCGTGGCGGAGTATGAGGCTGAATTCACGAGGTTGAGCCGATATGCTCGAAGAGTAGTGGCAATCGAGCATGAGCGCTGTGTCCGCTTTGAGGGACGGGCTAAGGGATGATCTCGAGATCGATGATAGCATCGCATCGAGTGGGAGTTTTACGCTTTGGTAGAAAAGGCCAAGGTGGTGAGGAATCAAGGATTCTACAAAGCGGGGCTATGGATAGGAATAGGCCCAAAAGAGGTTTTGGAACGTCTGGAAGGTTCATAAGAGGCCTAGAGTTGATGGGCCGCGAGGTCGACAAGTTGGTTCGGAAGGGCGGTATCGACCTTGTGATGTGTGTGGAAAGAAGCACTTAGGAGAGTCTTTGGAAGAAAACAGGAGGATGTTTTAGATGTGGGTCCAAGGACCATGTGATCAAGGATTATCCTAAGCAATCGGATGAAAGCCGACCAACACTCGTAATGTTAGTCGACCGGGTAGAGGAGGACCGCAGACCTCAACGAGGTCGTGGTTCAAGTAACAGAGGTAATGGTGCTAGCAGAGGCCGTGGAACACAAGGCGAGAGGGTGCTGCTAATCTTGAGGCAAGGCAACCAGGTTTGGTTTATGCGGTTCACGGAGGAAGATGGAGATGCGCGGGACGTTATAACCCAGACGTGCGTTCTTTATTTTTGACAAGCCCTATTTTTCTCTAATCGATGTGGGCTCGACCCATTCCTATGTTGCATGTAATGTAGTGGAAACACTAGGCCTAGACTCTGAACCTTCTGATAGGCAGATGACTGTAGTAAGCCCATTAGGCCTAAGCGTAGTGGTGGATAAGATCTTTCGGAATGTACCCTAGAGATTCGGGAGTGAACTTTCGGGCTGACTTAATGGAACTACCTTTCGGGGAGTTTGAACTTATATTTGGAATGGACTGGCTAGTAGAGCACCGAGCCATGTTGGATTGTGCGACTAAACGAATAGAACTAAGGACCCCGAAGGATGAAGTAGTAGTAATGATCGGAGAGAGAAGAAACTACCTGTCCAACGTAGTTTCGGCGTTGAAGGTTGAGAAAATGGTTAAGAAAGGGTGCAAGGCGTTCTTAGACTTCGTAAGTGCGTTAGGTGGAAAGGAAGAAGGTGTCAGTGGAGTTAGAACGGTGAAAGACTTTGAAGATGTATTTCTGGAAGAATTACCAGGAATACCCCCAGATAGGGAGGTGGAGTTTGGAATAGACTTACTACCGGGAATAGCTCCTGTGTCAATTGCTCCATACTGAATGGCGCCAAAGGAGTTAGTTGAGATCAAGGCTCAAATCCAAGAGTTGTTGGATCGTGGGTTCATACGACCCAGTGTGTCTCCATGGGGAGCACCGATTACATTTGTAAAGAAGAAGGACGGAACTATGCGTATGTGCATAGATTATCGTCGATTGAATAAGTGACCATCAAGAACAAGTATCCTTTGCCAAGGATCGATGACTTGTTCGATCACCAAGGGGGGCCGCAGATATTCTCAAAGATAGACTTAAGGTCGGGATATCACCAGTTGAAGGTGAAGGAGGCAGATATCCATAAGACCGCTTTTAGGACAAGATACGACCATTTTGAGTTTGTGGTGATGCCATTTGGATTGACAAACGCTCCAGCCGCGTTCATGGATATGATTAACCGAGTTTTTCAACCCTACTTGGATAGGTTCGTCGTTGTGTTCATCGACGATATTTTAGTGTATTCTAAGTCTGGAGAGGAGCATGATGAACATCTCCGAGTGGTGCTACAAGTGTTAAGGGAGAAGAAGCTCTATGCCAAATTCAGCAAGTGTGGATTTTGGCTTAAGGAGGTGGCATTCTTAGGGCATGTGGTATCCGCAGAAGGAATAAGAGTGGATCCTAGGAAGATCGAAGCAGTGTTAGAATGGAAACCACCTAGGTCCGTGGCTGAGATTCGAAGTTTCTTAGGTTTGGCAGGCTATTACAGAAGGTTCGTAGAAGGATTCTCGTCAATAGCCGCGCCTTTGACAAAGTTACTAAGGAAGGAAGTACCCTTTGAATGGTCTGATAAGCAACAGAAGAGCTTTGACAACCTTAAGAAGGTGTTGACGGAGGCTCGGTGTTAATTCGACCGAGGTGGGAAGGATTTTGTGGTGTCTTGTGGCGCTTATACATGGGATTAGGATGTGTCCTAATGCAAGAAGGAAAAGTAGTCGCTTATGTGTCTCGGCAACTAAGGCCTCATGAGGTTAACTACCCAACTCATGACTTGGGCCGCAGCAGATGGTTTTTCGCCCTTAAGGTTTGGAGGCACTACCTCTATGGAGAAAGTTCGGTGATCTACACGGACCACAAGATCCTTAAGTATCTGTTGACTCGAAGGAGTTGAACTTGAGGCAACGAAGGTGGGTGGAGTTGTTGAAGGACTACGATCGTTCGATAGAATATCATCCGGGCAAGGCGAATGTGGTAGCCGATGCCCTAAATCGAAAGGTTGTGTCGATCTAAGGGCTATGTTCGTTCACTTAAGTTTGTCACGATGATGGAAGCTTTGTTGGCGAGTTGCAAGTCAAGCCCACATGGTGAAGGAGGTGAAAGAGGGACAGATTGGTTGATAAGGATCTAAGTGTTAAGTTACAACAAATGCAGACGGAGAGTTAGAGGATTATAGTGTTAATGATGAGGAGTATTGTGCTTCAAGGGGAAAGGCATGTATGCCTAAGGACAAGGAGTTAAGACAAAGGATTCTTCGGGGCGCATAGTAGCCCTTATGCTATGCATCCCGGAGGCATTAAGTTGTCTGAGAGATCTAAGGGAACAATTTTGGTGGTCCGATCTTAAGCAAGAAGTGATCGAATTTGTGGGGAATGTTTGACGTGTCGACAAGTTAAGGCTGAACACCAAGTTCCATCAGATTGCTTCAACCAATCGAGATTCCGCAATGGAAGTGGGAGAGAATTACCATGGATTTCGTTAGTGGGCTTCCCCTTACGCCTACTAAGAAGGACTCGGTATGGGTGATAGTGGACCGTTTGACTAAGTCCGCGCACTTCATCCCGTGAAGAGTTGACTATTCTCTTGGTGGCTAAGTTATATGTGGCGGAAATTGTGAGGTTACATGGTGTACCGGTATCGATCATCTCCGACAGAGACCCAAGGTTTATGTCTCGGTTCTGGAGGGCACTTCATCAAGCTTTAGGTACTAAGTTGGACTTCACTACGGCTTTTCATCCACAATCAGACGGGCAATCCGAGGCAGAGTTATACAAGTGTTGGAGGATATGTTGAGAGAGGTGTGTGATGGATTTACGAGGAAGTTGGGAAGACTATTTGCCTTTAGCTGAGTTCGCCTACAACAATAGCTATCAGGCTAGCATTCGGATGGCACCATATGAAGCATTGTATGGTCGGAAGTGTAGAACTCCTATTTTTTGGACTAAGTTAGGAGAACGTCGAGTTTTGGGTCCAGAAATAGTGGCCGAAACTGAAGAGAAGGCTGAGATGATTCGAGCACGGTTAAAGGAAGCCTCTGATAGGCAGAAGTCGTACGCAGACCTTAAGCGGAAGGAAATAGAGTTTGAAGTGGGAGACCAAGTGTTTCTGAAAGTCTCGCCTTGGAAAAAGGTAATGAGGTTCGGTCGCAAGGGAAAGTTAAGCCCAAGGTTTATAGGGCCCTATCGAGTACTGAAGCGAGTTAGAGCAGTGGCATACCAATTGGAGTTGCCACCAGAGTTGCGACAGATGCACGACGTATTCCATGTATCCATGCTACGTCGTTACCGATCAGATCCGTCTCATGTGGTACCTGTCGAAGAAGTAGAGCTAAGGCCAGAGTTATCCTACGAGAAAGAGCCGATTCGGATATTGGAATGTGATGCGAAAGTGCTACGGAGGAAGTCAGTTCCTCTAGACAAGGTGTTATGGCACAATCATGGATCGGAAGAAGCTTCGTGGGAACCAGAAGAGGCAATGCGACAACAATACCCTCAATTATTTTAGTTAGAAAATTTCGGGGACGAAATTATTTTAAGGGGGGTAGAATTGTAACATCCTGGAAAGGGCCTATGCATTTTCGTTTAATTGTACGAAGTAACATGTTTTATGTACTAAGAATAAATTTTGAACAATTTTGGAAACACGAAAATGTATGGAAATGTTAAGTTAAAAAAAATGGAAAGTGAACATTTTTGGAAACTTGGAAATGGATGGAAATGATTTGGAAATGATTCAAAATAGGAAAGTGCACATTTCTAGAAACTTGGAAATGTAAGAAAATGTCAAGTTTACTGAGTCGAACGAAAATTTTTGGAAACTTAGAAATGACTTAGAAATGTCTAGTTTTAAAGTTTAAAAGAGGAAATTAAGGCAAGGTGGCCTTAAAAGAAAAAGTTTGTGAAATTTGACACACAAACAGGCTTGGAAAAGTGGCACAAGATGCCACTTAGGGCCTCTGGAAATGGCGCCACATGCAAGGTGTTGGGCACAGGTTCGAGTCACTTGGGAAGCAAATAAAAGAAGTTTTATTTTTGCTTCCGGAAGCTCTGAGGTGGACTGGCACAAGCCTTCTAGAAAGGAGGAGTTTTATTCTCTTTAATATTCGATTAGTAAGGTGATAAATAAGGGATTTAATTTGGATTATTTTTGAAGAGATAATAAAGGATTATTCTCTAATGATTTTAAATTAAGAGATAAAGCTATCAAATAAAGAAGAGTGGTGGCCAAGTAAGGGATTAGAGGAGTAGTTTCAGCTATAAAAGGAAGGAAATAGGGCTACTCATCAATTTTTCTTCCTCCTCCTCTCTCTCGCCGAATTTACAGTGCTCTCCTCTCTTCTCTTCTCTTTTTCTTTTGTCAAGCTGAATCTATAGTCCACCATTGCCAAAATTCTCAAGTTTCTTTTCCTTATTTTCGTGGAAACCAAATACCACAAGAGAACCTCTAGTCGACTTCTCCATTAAATCCCAAAAGCCAGAAACTTTATCATCTAGTCATCAAGGCCGATTCTTTAAGGGGCTTTTAACAAGGGTGCTACCGATTTCTTAAAAGGGTAAGATCCAAAGTTTGGTTTCAATTCTTTTATATTTTAAACCTATCTAAAATTTAGGGACTAATCTCTATTATGGATTTTGGCGAGTTATGGAAGGGTGTTTTCGGGATTTAAGAAATTGTCAACTACAAGAAGGTATCTTTCAAAACTTCTAAGATCTAAGGTAAGTTATGAATACCATTCGACCATAAGCTATATTATTATGATTTAATGTTAGATTGGATCTAACATGGGTACATAGGGATTTAAACAAACAATAAAGAAGCAAGGATCTAATTCGGGATTTAAGATTTGGAAGGTAAGAACAAAGGTAAATTCGGCCAAGGCCTATTTTAGTAGTAGATCTATTATTATGTGTTTTAAGCCAAAACTAACTAATTCAAGGGATTTAGTGACTAGCTGATTTCAAAGGGAAAAATATGAGTTTACGGGATTTGATTAAATCATCAAATCGACACCAAGGTAAGCTTTAAGAATACAAATCCTACTAGGATTTGGTTTTCTAACCGAATAGGCTTTGTGCTAAATAGTAAGTGGTTAATCAATTGTAGGAACTTGAGATCTAAGGCGATAGATCGATTTGGGATTTCAGTGAAGTGGTTAAGCAAATCAGGTGTGTACCCCACACTACTTCTTAATATGTTTCATGGCACTGTTTTATTAAAATATGTGATATTAAGAATATGAAAGTGGCTAGGGTACCATGTTATGGTACTAAGTACTCAGGTACGTTTCCTACTCCTACTAGGAATATGAAATATGTTATTTGTAACATGAGAATAAGAATGTGATCTTTGGCATATTAATGTATATTACAAAATGGGGCATATGGGTTATTGAAAGGGGAAGTGAATGTGGTGACCTAAGACCACGAACACGGTGACCTAAGACCGTGGTATCTCGAATGTGGTGACCTAAGACCACGATGTCTGAATGCGGTGACCTAAGACCGCGATATCTGAATGTGGTGACCTAAGACGAAAAATGCGGTGACCTAAGACCGCGATATGGAGTGTAGCGGAAGGAGGGTCGACTTAGTAGTCCCCAGGGTGTGCAGGTTGGTACGGGGGAGTGTAGCGGATGGCTAATTAGGTTTAGGTTTGGGAATGCATCATAACTTGTATTCTATGTTTTGAAGGTGTAACTCCTGTATGCCTGATTCTATTATGACTTAGTGTCGTGTACACATTGAGTCCGTTTGACTCACCCCATTGTGGGACCATGTTTGGTGTGATGAGCAGTGATGGACCAGGACAGTAACTTGTGGTGGCCATGCTCAACATGAAGTTTTTATTTTATGAACTACTATTTCTATTTAAGTACTTGAATTACTTGGAAATTATTTGATGTAATAAGGCCATAAGGCCATAGTTGAATTGTTTTCCATTTATTTCTATTTATTATGATTATGAGTTTTACCTACTAAAGTTCAAGTAAATTTTTTAATATAAAGAATTGAATTCGTTTTCAACACAAGCCCAACCCAAACAATGTTTTTTTTTTAAAATCGCACAAGTTTTCTCTAGGTAACGAAAGAATTTTGAAACCGGTTTACTTGAGGAACATACCAAATCTGGGCAAATCTCGTGGGCCGGGTTTGGGGTGTTTCAGGTGCTTAATTAAAAAAATCAACAACATTTATTAACATACGAACTTACAAATTCAATTTTTATATCATAACGATAATCACAATTTCATAGTAAATATTCGAAATAAAACATTATATCATTTCTAATTTAACATTTATCAGTTATAATCGAGCATTTGATCAATTTATACACAAGTCATTCATATATTTTTCCTCCTCCTCCTCTCCATCCATATCCTTAGTATAAATAACACACTTGTAAGTAACATTATCTATAATTTTTACTATTTACTTATATGGATATTCAGGCTGTCCATCCATGTCACAGTCGCTAAATTATTTTTATCTTGAGCTAAAGAACTCCAAATTATGATCCATTAATTTTCCCTTAAACTAGACTCACATATCTTCTTACCATAAAGATTTTAGAATTTTTGGTTTAGCCAATAAGTACAGTTTATTCTTTAAAGTCACCCCTGTTCTGCTGTCTGACAGTTCCAACCCTTCTTTACTAAAAATTAGTTATCTCCTTGTACGGGATTCGGATAATGTTCCCATTTGTTTCTATTGAAAATAGACTCATTCAGAATTTTAAAAATATAAATTTAAGCCCATAATTATTTTTCTCCAATATTTTCTGATTTTACAAAGTCAGAACAGGGGAACCCAAAATTATTTTGACCTTTTCTAACAAAATTAATTATATCTCATGATTCACAATTCCATTGCTTACACCGTTTCTTCTATAAGAAACTATACTTAATAAGCTTTAATTATATATTTTATTCATCCTCTAATTCGATTTCTACAATATTTGGTGATTTTTAAAAGTTAGACTACTGCTACTGGCCAAAACTGTTTTAGTGCAATATGTTGATTTTCATTTTGCCCCAAATTTCATAGTTCATACAATTCAGTCCTTGCTCAATTAACCCCTCAATTGAGCTAATTTTTCTCAATTAATACTTTCTTCTATCATTTTAAACTACTTCATAACCCTTGGAAATCAAAACTTTAGCACTAGACCTTAATTCCAAACTCTTTCACTATTAGGTCCTAAAGTCAATTTCCATCAATTTTACTTGATAAAATCATCATATATCAAAATTAAAGCTTCAATTCTATGTTTATTCATCATATGCTTCCAGCACTCATCCATAGCAACTTTAAAAATTTGCCATGGAATCAAAAACTAATGACATAGTAAGTTGGACCCAATTGTAAAAGTCCAAAAACTTAGAAATTTCAAGGAGAAAGCAAGAATTAAACTTACATGAAGCTAGAGTATGAAAACTAGCTTGAACCCTCTTCCATGGCTATTTTTCAGCTGATGAATATGAAGAAAAATGATGAGAATTCTAGATATTCCAATTTGGTCCCATTTTTATTTAACTAATTTTGGCAATTTTCCAATTTTGCCCTTATTTCACCCATTTCTGATTTTTCTCATTATTGCCGCCCAAAATATCTCCTTTGGGCTTATTTGCACTTTAGGTCTTTCCTCATTTGACAATTGAGCTATTTAATCCTTCTAGCAACTTTTACACCTTTTTGAATTTAGTCCTTTTTATTTAATTAACCACCCGAACGACAAAATTTTCTAACGAAATTTTAATACTACCTTATTGACACTCCGTAAATATTCATAAAAATATTTATGGCTCGATTTATAACACCGAGATCTCGATACCTCTTTTTCTCAGTTTCTTGACCAAATAAATCTTTATAAAACACAATTTACTATTTCAAAAATCTTGTAAAAGCTACATTTGTCTCGTAAATATTAAATAATATAATTTATGAATTTATTTGTCGAATTTGGTGGTCTCGAACCACTATTTTCGACATCGCTGAAATTTGGGCTATTACAATTCTGTACGGAGATATCGAAATCGACGTAATTCCCAGCACTAATTCAATGCCAAACTCAACCTCTCGGATCGGTGGTAAACTCAGTAACTCTTCAGGAAACACATCCGGATACTCACACACAACTGGTACTGATTCAATATTCTTTTCAGTCACTTTAGTATCAAGCACATAAGCAAAATAAGCTTCGTAACCCTTTCTCACATATTTCTGAGCTAACATCGATGAAATCACTGCTGGTAAACCATTCAAATCATCTGACTCAATTCGGATAATCTCATTATTCTGACATCTCAGATCAATCATCTTTCGTTTGCAATTTTCTACTGCATCATGCAACGTTAACCAGTCCATACCCAGAATTACGTCAAACTCATCGAAAGGTAACAACATTAGATCGGCCAGAAAACAATGACCTCGAATCATCAATGGACAGTTCTTTCATACTTTATCAACCAATACACACCTGCCTAAGGGGTTCGATACTCTAATCACAACTTCAGTAGACTCTACAGGCAAAGTCTTACTGGATACTAAATTCATGCATATAAACGAATGAGTTGATCCTGGATCTATCAATGCAATAACTTTAGTATCATAAAGAGTGAAAGTGCCGGTGATAACACCTGGAGATGACGCTTCTTCGCGAGTGCGAATAGCGTAGGCTCGTGCAAGTGCTCTAGCTTCAGACCTCACAGCAGAGTCTTTTGTCATTCTCTAACTACCACTTACATTTCCCCTGTTTCTAGGTGTTCTACCTCTAACTACAGTGTTACTCGGCCTCGTGTTTTGTACTGTATCTTGCTCAGCTAACTTCGGACAGTTACGAATGAAATGATCTAATGATCCACATTTAAAATAGGCTCGATCATTCAATCTATAATCACCGATATGTCGTTTTCCATAATGTCTACATTCAGGTCGATTTGGTTTTGCACTCCCGACACTAGTTATCGAGATAGCTGGAGCTTTAAAGCTCGAATGTTGTCTTTCACGATCTCTGTTTGAATGTCCAACTGGTGCATTAGAACGATTAAACGAGTTTCCAAATTTTTTCGATGCAGACTGATAAGATTTACTAGTTGATCTCTTTCTCGAATCTCTTGCTTCAAAATCAGCTTTTCTCTTTTTTTTTACTAAGATCTTCAGCTTTACAGGCTCGTTCAATGAGTACCACAAATTCTTTCAATTCAGGAATTCTGACTAGTAATTTTATATCTTCGTTCAGTCCATCAACAAACCATTTACACATGATTTCTTCAGTGGAAACATATTCCCGGGCATACCTGCTTAAACGTATGAATTCTCTTTCATACTCAGTGACAGTCATCAAGCCTTGTTTCAATTCTAGAAACTCTTTATATTTCTGATCAAGGAATCGCTGACTTATATACTTCTTTCGAAATTCAGATTGAAAAAACTCCCAAGTAACTCGTTCTTTAGGAACCACCGATATCAACATTTTCCACCAAAGGTACGCATTATTTCTAAGTAAAGATACCACACATTTGATACACTCATCAGAAGTACAAGACAATTCATCGAATACTCGGATCGTGTTCTCGAGCCAGAACTCAGCTTTCTTAGCATCATCATCAACGGTAGCCCGGAACTCCTCAGCCCCATGTTAACGAATCTTATCCATTGGTGGCTTTTTCAACCCTATCAAATCTATAACTTGAGGAATAGCAGGGTTTTGTTGAGGAACAGGTGGGGGTGGAGGTTGTTGAGCACCCGGATTCGTTCGAACGAACCCCGTGAACCACTCACTTATCATCTGGAAGAAGGCTTGCTTAGCCTCTCCCTCTTGACTACTTGAAATCGACCAAGAATCAGCCGGCGCTGCCCCTTGAGCAGGAGCGGGCGCATTACTTTCCACATCGTCAGCTAAAGCTCGATCGGGATCCATTTGCTATATGAAAACACACTTTAAGCTGCCAGGAATCATCATACTATCACAGTTTATATATATGGAATGTATAGCTAGACTCTCACACGCTACGTTAATCCTAGAATCGACTAAACCGTAGCTCTGTTACCAATAAAATGTAACACCCCTAACCCATATCCTTCACCAAAATAGGGTTACAAGGCATTACCAATCAAAGCACAACATATAATATACATTTCTCATACATGATATAATTTCACATAAATATCAATCTAACATAATCACATTGTCCCTTATAAGGCTCTACGAGACCTTAAAACATGCTTAGAAGAGGTTCAAAACTAAACCGATAACATTTGAAAACTTTGGGAAACTTAGAAAATTTTCATGCATTTAAGGGTCACACGCCCGTTTGAACAGGCCGTGTGCCTTACACGGCCACCAGACACGCCTGTGTCTCAGGCCGTGTGAAAACAGGGCATACAAACTGACTTGTACCACACGGTCGAGGACACACCCGTGTCCCAGGCCGTGTAAAATCTAGAGGGGTTACTGACTTGGGTCACACGGCCGGCCACACGCCCATGCGCCAGCCCGTGTGTCCCACACGGCCAGTAGACACGCCCGTGTGTCTAGGCCGTGCCAAGCCTGTAGGGTATACTAACTTAATTCGAAGGGCTACCCCATGGGACACACGGCCGTGTACCAAGGCCTTGTATCTCACACGGGCGAGCCACACGCCCGTGTGCTCGGCCGTGTGGAGTGAAAATAGGCTTGGTTGAAGCCACATTTCTCACCCTTCTTGAGCACACCTAAACCACATCAAATTGCACCATTTTCATACATATATAAGCAACCAAAACATGCTATTTCATACACATTTTATGCCATTTATAAACCATCCTCTTAACTACTCAATTCCATTGCCAAAACATACCAAATCAATATGCCAAAATCATCAAACTTACATAACTTCTAAATGCATTTCCTCATCATCTTATCATCTATTTCATGCCTCAAAACATACCATTTCATCATCTCAAAATCAAACCACAACATGCCATTTCTCAACCATGTTTCATCATGTGCAATTAGCCAAATCAATAAACCATCTAGGCAACACATGAACCATGTTAAACTTGCCAAACATAATGCATTATATGCATCATTTATCACTTATCAAACACATAATTCAAGCCAACTTAAATGACCAAATTCACATCAACATTTACATCAAAAAACAAGCCAAATCTCATGGCTATATCATATCTCAAAACATATTATCTTAACACTAGCCTATACATGCCATATACCATATATACATAGCATCAAAAGTACCAACAAGTAGTCGATAGTGTGATGACGGTTCCTGATGATCCCCGATGTCCGAGCTAGCTTCGATAATCTATAAAACAAGGAAAGAACACACAAAGTAAGCTTTAAAAGCTTAGTAAGCCATATACAAATAAATTACCACAAGCATCCACATCATTTCCATCAATAGGAAAACTATGAGCAAGCATTTATAAGTTCGCAAACCTTTCTCATTGTACACATATTCAATATCACAGTTGAATTCATCAATTACTTCCCTTTTCAAAGCTCGTATGAATCTTGTACGTACCTGAGTCACTTAACTCTTTCAAACATTCTTTCTCAACTTGACTTTGCCTGTTGAACCATTCGGAATCGTTAAGGATACTCAGAAATCATATAAAGCTCGTACAATGCCAAATCCCGGATATGGTCTTACATGTTATCACATATCGATGCCACTGTCCCAGACAGGGTCTTATACGAAATCATATAACGATGCCAATGTCCCAGACATGGTCTTACACGTAATCACAATACAATGCCAATGTTCCAGACATGGTCTTACATGAAATCACATCTCGGTAATCCTAATGTCATGACATTTGTATCCTATACTATTCCTAAGGTTCGTACGGGACTTTCGGATGTCGTAACTTTGTCGATTCTTGCTCGTAATTGCTCTTTCAACATTCATAGCAATTCAATAACAATTAAACATTTATAAATGAATTTAAAGACATTTATTTGCATATGAACTTACCTCGTATATACGATGAACGGATCGGATCGACTACTTGACAACTTTTGATTTCCCCCAATCTAAATCTGGTTTCTTTCTTTCAGGATCTATATGAATTCAAATTTAGCTCATTTAATCACCTATTCATTCAATTTCATCCAAAAATACCTATTTGGGCATTTTTGCACTTTAGCCCCTAAAGTTTCACATTTATTCAATTTAGTCCTTATTTCAATAAACACAAAATTCGCACAAATTCAATTCAAACCCATGTGTGCCGAATTACTATTGTACCCTTAGTAGCCCATATTTCACATTTCAACCAAATAATTTGTACTTTTCACAATTTAATCCCTAATTTGTATTTTTACCAAAAATCACTTAACAAAATATGATAATCTATCAACAAATATCCATTTTTCATCATCATCATCTATCACAAAGCTCAAGCACTCATCAATGGCACTTCACAAAATCATCAACAAATTCAAAAATTAGGGCATGGGCTAGCTAGAACACGAAGCAACGATCATAAAAACATAGAAATCATCAAAAACCGAGCTCAAAACATACCTTAATCAAGAACAAAAATGGCCGAACCCTAAAACCACATTTTCCTCTTCTTTTTCTCTTAATATTCGGTTATAAGGATGATGATAACACATAATTTTGATTTTGGTTTTATTTAATATACCTTAATAACCAATTTAAAAATTTAACCTTGCTATTAAACCATTTAAACACCTTAATAAATGTCCATTTATGACCATTCCCACTATCAATGGTCTAATATCATCATAAGGACCTTTGGTTTAATGAATCATAGCAAATAAACACTCTTAACTTATAGCATGCTACTTTAGCATTTTATGCGATTTAGTCCTTTTATCAAATTAGGCATTCAAATGCTAAAATTATTTCACGAAACTTTCACACATATATAATCACATGCTATAGACACAAAAAATAATATTAAAATAATTTTCTAACCTCATATTTTTGGTTCCGAAACCACTGTTCTGATTTAGCTAAAACCGGGCTGTTACATAATAATTCTTCTAAGTATTTGAATAAAATGCTCAATTTGATTCTTTTGCGGGATTACGGACTTGATTAGATTATCTACTGAAGTAAGTTGTCTTTCTCGCAATGTGAATATTCTTAGAGTGCTAATTATCATTCATTTAAAATTAAACAATCAATGAGCTGATATTTGTTTGTCACAATTTCACTATGCTTGCAAAACAAGAAAAATAGAAACACAAAAGATATAATAGTGATGTAACACCCCTAACCCATAACCGCCACCGGAATAGGGTTAAGAGGCATTACTAATCATTTCCGAACATTTCATATCATTTTACAACACAAAGTCAATCATCAATCAAACATGTTCAAATATAAACATATAGTCCCTTAAATAGGTCAACGTGACCCTAAACACATGTTAGAAAGGGGTTGGGACTAAACCGAACACATACAAAAATTTCTAAAAACTTAATGATTTTTCAAAACTGCAGAGGCCACACGCCCGCGTGGGTAGGCCGTGTGCCTCACAAGGCCTCGGACACGCCCGTGCGTCCAAGCCGTGGCAAAATAGGGCATACATACTGACTTATCCACATGGCCTGAGACACGTCCGTGTGCCTCACCCGTGGTCGACACTGACTTGCACCACACGGGAAGTCACACGCCCGTGTGTCCACTGACTTGCACCACACGGCAAGTCACACACCCGTGTGTCCAGCCCGTGGTCCAGCCTAACTTGTTTCAATTTGCAAACTCGAAAGACACGGTCGAGCCACACGCCCGTGTGCTCAACCGTGCGGGCAATTATAGGCCATTTTCAAGGCCAAATTACCATCCACACCTTGAAATCACCTATATGCCTTAAAAGCAACCAAGACATACCATTTCAAGCACCGAATAGTCATCAACTATGCCATCTATTCTATTACTCAATTTCTACTCAAATAAGCCCATCCAAGACACTAAATTTCACATCCCAAAACATATAGGTCAAGCATCTTATAAACCTTACCACAATTCACATTTAAACCACAATTTTCATCAATCATTTAAGCATGAACAAAACATATTCATCACACACTTATCCCACACACATATTTACTACATCATTCAACCTTTAAGCCATATCTCATGGCAAGATTTATACAATTCAAAACATGCCACATTAATTAGCCTATACATGCCATATACCAAATATACACATATTTCAAAAGCACCAAAATAGATAGCCGATAGTGTGATTGAGTCGCTGACAATCCCCGAATCCGAGCTAGCTTTATTAACACTATAAAATAGAGAAACAATTCACACAGTAAGCTTTTAAAGCTAAGTAAGTTCGTAACATAATACATTCAATTTAATAAATCAAATACAATATACAAAGTTAATCCATCACATAGATCAACTCTCAAATATTCCACCATATCATCCATAGCTAATATGCTCACTCCACCATTCATATTTCCATACATAATTTTCATCAACCACAAAGGTTCAATATATACCTTAGCCAACACATAGTTATTCACCATCCATGCTACTCAATGCTAGATATTACATTTCGATCAACCTTTGTTATTCATTTGATTCAATCGCACACTTATTGCCAATTTCGTAGCCAAAGCATAAATGTAATCGCACACTTAGTTCCTGTACTTTAAACCGAACTTATCTCAGTATCACACACACAGTGCCAAATCAATAAGTCGAAGCTTCTACTATTTCGCACACACAGTGCCAATTATCTCTGTCTCATTTCTAATTACGCACACATAGTGCCTCATTAATCAAATATATATATAACATTGCTATTTCGTTAACTATACAATTCATTCATTTCTCATTACATAGATATAAATTTAACAACTTGTATTATATCCGAACTTACCTCGAACATTGAAATACCAAAACTAGCCGATCAATCGAGTACTTTGTCTTTGCCTCGATCTCGACCCGAATCTCTCCTTTCTTGGTCTATACATATTCAAATTTAACTCATTTAATCACCAATTCATTCAATTTAGTCCAAACACACATATTTAGGGCATTTTACAAAATAGCCCTCATATTTTTCACATTTCGACACTTTAGTCCCTATTACACAAAATCACAAAATACACAAAATTTCACCTCACCCATGCCTAGCTGAATTCTCCCTATGTCCATACAAGCCCACACAATTCATTTATTTCACATTTTAGTCCTCTAATTTCTTATTTTCACAATTTAACCCAAATTACTCAATTTCACCAAAAATTCCAAAACAAAATATGTTAATCTTTCACATATCTTTCATATTTCATTATCAACTAACACATAGCTCAAGAATTCATCAATGGCATATCTCAAAATCACCATCAAATTCTAAAATTAAAGCATGGGTTTGAAAGAACACAAAGCAACGATCACAAAAACGTAGAAATTATCAAAAATCGAACAAAGACTAACCTTGAATCAAGCCACAAATGTGTCGAATATACAAAAGCTTTAAACCCTTATTCTTCTCTCAATATTCAGTGGAAGAAAAGATGAACAAAGCATATATATTACTTTATATTTTAGTTAATATCATATATTAACATATTTACCTTTTTAGCCTTTTTATTTTTATTCAAAATCCACTAACCAAAGGCTTTTATGTCCATCCAATTTATCAATGGTTTAATAACAACATAAGGACTCTCACTTTAATAAGCGATGCCAAATTAACACTTTAACAATCAACACATAGCTTTTACATTTTATGCGATTAAGTCCTTTTTGCTAATTAAGCACTCAATCGATAAAATTTTCACACAGAACTTTCACACATGCTTAATCACATATTATAAACACCAAAACTAATACTAAAATATTTTTTTGACCTCGGATGTGTGGTCCTGAAACCACTATTCCGACTAGGGTCTAAACCAGGCTGTTACAACTCTCCCCCCTTAGGGATTTTTGTCCCCGAAAATCTTACCAGTGAGTAGATTCTGATATTGCTCTTTCATAACATCTTTAGGCTCCCACGTAGCCTTTTCAACTCCGTGTTTGTGCCACAACACTTTCACTAAAGAAATTTTCTTGTTTCTCAACTCTTTAACCTCTCGTGCCAAAATTCGGATCGGTTATTCATTATACGACAAATCTGATTGAATTTCAACCTCAGTAGGAGCAATTACATGCGATGGATCCAATCTATATCGTCGAAGCATCAATACATGGAACACATTATGAATTTTATCTAATTCTAGTGGCAACCACAACTTATAAGCAACTGGCCCAATTCGCTCGATGATCTCATACGGCCCGATGATCCTCAGACTCAACTTGCCTTTTTTGACCAAATCGAAGTATTTTCTTCCACAGAGATACTTTCAAAAATACTTTGTCACCGACCTCAAATTCAATATCTTTTCGTTTTAAGTCTGCATAGGACTTCTGACGATCTGGCGCTACTTTTAAACTGTCACGAATCTCTTTCACTTTCTGCTCAGTCTCTTTTATCAAATCAACCTCGTGAATCTTATTTTCACTCAGCTCAGTCTAATACAATGGAGTTCGACATTTTCGACCGTAAAGAGCCTCATATGATGCCATTTTGGTACTAGATTGAAAACTATTATTATATACGAATTCAATAAACGGCAAATGCTTTTCTCATGTACTTTCAAATTCAAGAATGCAGCATCTTAACATATCTTCAAGAATCTGAATTGTAACACCCCAAACCCGGCCCATTCGATACGACCGAATTTGAAATGCCACTGCGGAAAACGTTTAAAAATATTCTTACTTAACAATAAAAACCATTAAAAATTTGTTGCCCTTGATAAAACATTTAAAACATTCTAAATAAAATTAAGTGGTGATAAAAATACTGGATTCAAAACTTTAATATGACTTTTGAGATATAAATAGCTTTTAAAAATTAAACTACCAAAATATTAACTTAATTACAAATCCAACTGAAACATAGCAAAATTCAAATACTTTAAGGCCCTTATTACAACAAATAACTATTCAAAAATACTTAAAATACTAAAGTTAATAAATTCTATTATATAATGAAAACAACTTCTTCTGCATGGGCCACCTCGTATCCACTCCAACCCGGTCCGATCATCATCCATCACCGCGATGTTGATAAAAATTTGGGTGAGTCATACATACTCGATGTGTAATTAATCCACCGAATTCCACCCACATGTTAACCACATATTAACCCATATATCGAGATAACAAGATAACATATTCACATAATAACACATTCGGGCTTGGCCCATATTCATGTCACTTATCGTGTATGAGGTAATTAACCGCATAATTTCCACATATCGGGCTTAGCCCATTTCATGATCCACATTCATATACTGGGCTTGGCCCATTTTCACATTAATCCACATATCAATTGAAATGCAAAGTGCACCCAACCCAACCTAGGGTCCATCCTCTACACACCCCGTATCCAAATTTACCACACACACTGGGGATTAACAAATCACCCTCTCCTTTTTATTCCAAAGGCAATCAATGTCGTCCACGTGCAATTAAGCACAATAATCCACAACGCAACCTCAATCAGCGCCAATCCACGATGTAGCCGTAGCTAACACCAAAACCACGATGGGACACATAGTCACTCATCAACCACGATATAGCACATAGCTTATATCAACCACGATGAGGCACAGAGCTACTCATCAAGCCACGCGAACTAAATCGCAATTAATCCACAACGTGACCTCAATCAATGTCAATACACGATGTAGCTCAAGGCTAACATCAAACCACGTACTCGAAGTACACCCGCATCTTCTTTCATATCATATCCCACCCATGCACATGCAACATATAATAATGTCATGATAATAATGCATGTACAAAGTTGTTCGGACATACAATCTCATTCATATAGGCACATTCACATTCTTTCAATAATCAACACTAACTCGGTATTCGATATACCCCTCTAGGGTATCCATATCACATCACCACATCCTTTGCACTAGTTAACCCATAAACATAACACATACAAATATAGCATAAACCCTAAACGGTGGGTTAATCACACACCGATCACTTAGAGAACTATGCTTTCGATCGATGATGCTATCACTAGGCGATACTACGGCTATTTGCCTACTTTCTTGTTCGTACTGGTCCACACCCGGTGGCCAATCCCGACCGCAGAAACAGATCTTCTCTTAAACTTTGGGATAGGGGCTATCCCTTGTCCTCCTTGACTAGCATTCGCCTCCATAACGATACTTAATCGGATCAACCTGGTTTAATCACTACTACTTTAATATATCAAATCAAATCTACATTTACTAAATATCCTTACCGAAATAAATCTTGAATCCGAAGCTTGTCCTACTTACGCCGACTTTCCCCTAATTAACCATAATACCAATCGGTCACATTTAAACCCTAAAGATGGCCCTTGGCCGAATGCCTTATTGGCCTACCTTGAAGAATCAAAAACTGATTACCAAAGGAGAATTCACTTACCACTATTACACGTTTGCTTTGAAGAGCCTAAAGTAAGTAGTCGACAGGACCCTCCTTTAAAGATTCGGCTTAGAGCACAACAATGATGGTTTCGACACTTAATGGTGAAGAGAAACACAACAATGGAGAGGGTTTTATACACGGAGATTTCGACAACAAAGAACAACGACAGAGGGTTTTAGCTTTTGTGACTTGCGGCAAAACAAAGAGAATAGGCACTTTAAGCTTCTGGTTATGGCTTCAAAGAAATAGAAATAGATTTGGTGTTGGATGAAAGAAAAGAATGAGAGGTGTGAGTGGGAAGAAATTCGGCACAAAGAAATTTAAAGAAAAAGATATCAAAGATGATTACTCCCCCCTTATAAAGAATTCGGCTACTATATCCTTGCTATTATCAAACTCTTTGATAATCTCATCTATTATCTCCTTAACAAATAAAATAAATTAATCCAACATTAATCCCTTATCAAACTCCTATATTATCTCTTATCACCTATTTAAACCAAAATAAATAAAATAAATCCTTATTTATCTCTTCTTCATCTTGCACAAAATAATTAAACCAACAATTATCCTACTTGAATAAATAAAACAACAATTATCTATTATCTACCAACTTAAAATAAAATAAAATAATCATCAATTATCCTACCTTAGCCGAAATTAATAGGAGAATAAGCTGAATCCTCATCCAATTAAAAGTCCCCTGTGTCGTCCACTTTCTTCCAACTCTACCTTGACGCAAAAGCAAAATAAAACACTCCCCTTGCTGCTCACCAGCCTCGAACCCAAGACCTGCTGGAGCCCTTGGACGCAAGCTGCAGATAACGCCCTAGGCCACTTTGCCAAGGCGTTTTTTTGTGACATGATTCACCCAGAATTTCTTTTAAGACCTCTTTCGCCAGGCGCCTTCTTGACGCAAAAATAAGCACTCCTTCCTGCTTCCTTCGCAACTCGAACCAAGGCCCTTAACCCCACTGCACATGGCGTCCATTGCCACTTTACCACATGATTCCTTGTGTCATTAATTCCCTAAAAATTTCTTTAAAGCCTCCTTAGGCCAGTTCCCCTTTTTGACGCAAAAATAAAAGTCTTTAATGCTTCCCACGATGCTCGAACCTTTTCCCTCCTGAACTCCCTTTTGACGCAACCTCCCAAGCACCTAAGGTAGCATCCCAAGCCACTTTACCAAGCCCACTTTCATGTCCATACACTCCTAAATTTTTTTCCTTAAGGCCTCCTTCACCTAACTTCTCCTTCAAAAATAAGATTCCAATATTTTTCCAAGACTTCCTCCTACATCCTTGGATTCTCAAAACCCTTAAAACATGCTCAACCACACTTAAAGCCTACTAACACTTGAGTTATGCTCCAAACGCATAACCCCAATTTAGGATAATTACAGTTCTACCCTCCTTAAAAATAATTTCGTCCTCGAAATTACTTACTATTGTTCAATCTCGCATTCTTAACACACTACTCTCTCGCTGCAAGACTCTGATCTTAATAAAACTATCTTACCTTCTAGGCACGCTTTTTAAAGTTCACATCCAAGGTTTCATACACTTCACTAGCAATACCATAATAAACTATCTCTAAAGCAACAAATAATACTCCAAAAACAAGGAACTTACCCGCTATCACATCCTTGGTTGTCTCACATCCGAACCTTCACCTCCCTCCTCTACCGGGTGTTCCACGACCTTGGCCTCGAGCCCTATCCATCACTTGCGGACATTTCTTAACCAAATGAGCCTTAGACCCACACCGAAAACATTCCTTACTATTTCCCCAACATTCTCCCGCGCATGAGCTCTTCCACACCGAGCACATGAACGACTCCGATTCTCGTAAACCGCACAGTGCACGCATGCACTCTTGATCCTTGGTCTTTTCTCGAATATCCTCGGATGGCACCGATGGTCTAAAACTCCTTTTGTTCGAATTCTTATTCTTCTCTCGGTTACGCCTCGCGGTTTTCTTAACTTCTTCACTATCCGAGCTTTTTCCACTAGAATCGCAAAGTCCCTTTCTCTTTGCGGAGCAATCAACACTCGTAGCTCATCCCGTAACCCGCCTTTAAATCGAACACACCTTTCGTGTCGGTAGCCACGATCCCCTGGCGTCTCGGACTTAACCGCACAAATTCCGCTTCATACTGCGCTCTTGACTTGCTTCCTTGAACCAAGTTTAGAAACGCTTTCCTTTACGAGTCTAAGTGGCTGGCTCCCACATACTTCCTTCAAACTTAGCCTTAAAGAAATCCCAATCCAATCGATCTCTGGACACCTTGTTTGACAGCTGAGCCACCATCGATAAGCTTCATCTCGTAGCAACGACCGCGCCTTTCACTTTTCCTCGGCATGCATGTCTAGATCATCCATGATTCTTTCGATCGCTTCCACCAATACTCCGCTACATTCGGAGCCACTCCGGATACTCCTCTAAAAACTTCACTCCGTTGGTCCTAAGTCTCTCCGAAACTGACTTCCGAGCTCCACTTCTCATTCCAACTCTTGCTACTTGCCGTAGCACACGTAGCATAGCTTGCGATACAGCGTCATCTCCTCCTGTCGGATCTTGATCCTCCGTGCCCACTGATGGCGGCGGCAAGACGTCACTTTCTCGACCCATGGCGGACCCTACTAGTTCTCGAGCATCGCCATTCGACCACGTCTCCTAGAGCTCATTTCTAACGTCGCGATTTTATCTGGATTAAAAAGTTTTATGCATCGAATTTTGTTCCACTTATTAACCGCGAACAATTTTATGAAGTAAAGTATTTAGAAGTAGTTCTTTCGATTACACAAAGGTTCAGTTCAAGTTCACTACTCTAATTCAGAGGGTCACATTCACATTCATAAATAGAGACACATTCATTCACTACACTTCTATGGTCATTTCAGTCCTTTCCCAACCCAGGGGTAATTTTGTCATTCGTGCTATAAGGGTATTTTGGTAATAAACCAGGGTAAATTTGAAAATCCTTACAAATCAACGATATTTCAAATTTACAAAAACTTGAGGTTATATTGAAAATTTATTTTCCAAATCAGCGGTGTTGAAGAAATTTCAGAAGTCGGGGTCATTTTGGTAATTTTTGTAAGTCAGGGGCATTTTCGTAAAATTTTCTTTTTTAAAAAAACTAGGGTTTCCATGAAAATGTGGCTAATCCCTTTCGGGTTTTAGTTATGGTGTTTAGCTTTGTGGTGAGTCCTCTTGGTTAAGGTGAACCGGGTTACGCACTGGTAGGATTCCAGTGAAGAAGAGGAGGTGAGTCACTAGGACTGCTTAAGTACCAGGCTCTTCCGGATCCAATCCTAGACATGCGTACAGGGGTTGCCACACTCTAACTCGACGACTAAGTCACAGGGTTGTTTAATTAGTCACTTAAGTCTTATGTAATTGTTGGGGTAAACTAGTCCTAGGGTTCAAGTACCTACCATACTATTCTACGTTCCATTCTTACCCTTCTACAATTCATACTATAGATAGGGGTACTTACCTGGTGGACTGCGGGTCGGAGACTTAGGTGCCATGCTAGAAAAACCTGCTTATTTCCAAAAATATTTTCATAAAACTTACTTGGGCTCGATTTGAAAACGTTTTGGGCCTTAAACCCCAGGTCGAGAGTTTAAAACTTGGCTCTGATATCAAACTGTAACACCCCAAACCCGGCCCATTCGATACGACCAAATTTGAAATGCCACTGCGGAAAACGTTTAAAAATATTCTTACTTAACAGTAAAAACCGTTAAAAATTTGTTGCCCTTGATAAAACATTTAAAACATTCTAAATAAAATTAAGTGGTGATAAAAATACCGGATTCAAAACTTTAATATGACTTTTGAGATATAAATAGCTTTTAAAAATTAAACTACAAAAATATTAACTTAATTACAAATCCAACTAAAACATAGCAAAATTCAAATACTTTAAGGCCCTTATTACAACAAATAACTATTCAAAAATACTTAAAATACTGAAGTTAATAAATTCTATTATATAATGAAAACAACTTCTTCTGCATGGGCCACCTCGTATCCACTCCAACCCGGTCCGATCATCATCCATCACCTGCGATGTTGATAAAAATTTGGGTGAGTCATACAGACTCAGTGTGTAATTAATCCACTGAATTCCACCCACATGTTAACCACATATTAACCCATATATTAACCCTCCTTGTGCCATTAATTCCCTAAAAATTTCTTTAAAGCCTCCTTAGCCCAGTTCCCCTTTTTGACGCAAAAATAAAAGTCTTTAATGCTTCCCACGATGCTCGAACCTTTTCCCTCCTGAACTCCCTTTTGACGCAACCTCCCAAGCACCTAAGGTAGCGTCCCAAGCCACTTTACCAAGCCCACTTTCATGTCCATAAACTCCTAAAATTTTTCCTTAAGGCCTCCTTCACCTAACTTCTCCTTCAAAAATAAAATTCCAATATTTTTCCAAGACTTCCTCCTACATCCTTGGATTCTCAAAACCCTTAAAACATGCTCAACCACACTTAAAGCCTACTAACACTTGAGTTATGCTCCAAACGCATAACCCCCAATTTAGGATATTACATGAATGATCCGCTCGGATTGTCCATCCGTTTGTGGATGAAATGCAGCACTAAAATGCAACTTTATACCTAGAGCCTCTTGTAATTTCTTCCAAAACCGCGAAGTAAATCTCGGATCCCTGTCAGACACAATTGATAGTGGCACCCCGTGCAATCTCACAATCTCAGCAATATACAGTTTAGCTAATTTATCAAGTGAATAATCTATTCTCACCGGAACAAAATGAGCTGATATCGTCAATCTATCAACTATCAACCAGACTGTATCTTTCTTTCTCGTAGATAAAGGCAATCCTGACACAAAGTCCATCGTGATTCTCTCCCATTTTCAACATTTGCTAAACTTTGCATACAATTGCTTCTCACACAAAGTCTGTAACATAATTCTCAAATGCTCGGCATGTTGTGTCTCATCACATGAGTAAATTAGAATATCATCAATGAACACCACAATAAAACAATCCAAATACGGTCTAAATATCTGATTCATCAAATCCATAAACACTGCAGGAGCATTCGTTAGTCTAAAAGGCATAACTAGGAATTCATAATGTCCGTACCTCGTTCTGAAAGCAGTCTTCGGTACATCTGATTCTTTAACTCTCAACTGATAGTAGCCCGATCTCAAATCTATCTTAGAAAACACTGTAGCTCTTTTTAGCTGATCAAACAAATCATCAATACGAGGCAAAGGATATTTATTCTTTATCGTCACTTTGTTTAACTGTCGATAATCAATACACATCCTCATTGTTCCATCTTTCTTTTTCACAAACAACACAGGAGCACCCCAGGACGAGAAACTCGGTCGTGCAAATCCTCTATCTGTCAACTCTCGCAACTAAGACTTTAACTCTTTTAATTCTGTTGGTGCCATTCTATACGGAGCTATTAAAATAGGAGTCGTTCCCGGTACTAATTCAATACCAAACTCAACTTCTCAGATCGGAGGTAATCCTGGTAGTTCTTCAGGAAACACATCAGGGAATTCACAAACCACAGGCACAGATGCAACTTTCTTTTCTGTCACTTTTGTATCAATCACATATGCGAGATAAGCTTCGCAACCCTTCTTCACATGATTCAAGGCTTTCATCAAAGATATAACAGCTGGTAGCCCATTCAAATCACTAGATTCAATGCGAACTATCTCACCATTCTGACTTCTCAAATCAATGCTCTTTCGTTTACAATTTACAATAGCATTATGTAAAGTTAACCAATCCATACCCAGAATGATATCAAATTCATTGAAAGGTAGCAACATTAAATTAGCTAGAAAACAAACATCCTGAAACATCAGTGGACAATTCTTACACACCTTATCAACTAAGACACACCTGGCTAAAGGGTTCGATACTCTAATCACGAATTCAGTAGACTCAACAGGTAGAGTCTTACTTCATACTAAATTCACACACACATAGGAATGAGTAGATCCTGGATCTATCAATGTAATCACATCAGTATCAAATAGAGTAAAAGTACCAGTAATGACATCTGGAGATAACGCTTCCTCACGAGCGCGAATAGCATAGGCTCCGGTAGGTGCTCTCGCCTTGGATCTCACAGCTGTATTGGTAGTCCCTCTCTGGCTTCCACTCACATTTTCGGTGTTTCTGATTGGTCTACCTCTAGCCGTTGTATTGCTCGGCCTCACACTTTGAATATTGTCTTTCTCACATAACTCTGGGCAATCTCGAATAAAATAATCTCGTGATCCACACTTATAACAAGTACTATTATTGTACTTGCCCCAGCATTCTCCAATGTGTCATCTTCCACACTGTCTACACTCAGGCTTGTTGATCGCTGTGAAGTCAGAGTTTTAAAATTTATAAAGAGAATGATCGAACCTTGAAACTAACTATGACAACGATTGAGGCAAGTGCACCTATCGAACAGTAGTATAGCTTAGGCAAGATCGGATTGTCGAACCCAAAGGAACTAAAAGTACTAATACTAACATTCTTTTTATTATTTAGCCTAAAATAAGTGAATTTGTTTATTAATCTAAATTAACTAACTACTAAGCTAAAAACTCTAAGACAAAGAAGAATGAAATTGGGAGAATAACTTGGGAAAAAATTAGTTGATTAAGACGACACCCAAGGAAGAATCCACCTAGACTTCACTTGTTATCTAACTCTGAACCATACGATGTATTCACTTGACTTGATCCGTAGGACTCTCTAATGTATATTAAACCCTCTCTCGAGGTGAATAACGTTTAACCCTAGGTTAATTAATAGAAATCTCTTTCTCGAATAATAACCCCCTAGAATAGCAGTAAATCGATCTATGGACATCCCATATTAGGTTTCACCCTAATTCGGCAAAATCTCATCACCCTATCTCTAGGCGTGCGATCAACTCTGCTTAATTATGCTTGATCTACACTCAAGCAGGGACTTTTACTCCACCACCTAAGCACATTCAACTTGAATCAATATTCGCAAAATATTAACACAAGAATTAAGCACACATAATTAAGAACAAATCAAGTATTTATCGTATAGTTCAGAAAACAATAACAAGATTCATCTAAGTTTCATCCCCTCAGGTATCTGAAGGGTTTAGTTCATAACAATAAAGAAAAACATCTCAGAAGAAAAGATAACACAAAACATAAGAAATCCCTAAAACCCCCTGAAGGAATTGAAGAGGACATCCTCCGTCTTGAGTAGAATCCTGACTTCTTGAGATGGATCAACTGGCTATCCCTGAGTGAATCCCCACAAATCTGCCTCCTCTGGCCTAGCAAGACGCCCCTAAATGATGGCTTTGGGCCTCCCTTTTTAGGTCATGCTTAGGGAGTATTTATAGGCTTTTGAAATAGGTTTCTTTGCCCCTAAGTATCCTTTCCCGAATGAAATTGCTCTTCTCCACGGCAGAGGCACGGCTATGGCACACGCCCGTGTGAATCGTGGTCAGGCCATGTTCGGACTTCTAATGAGGACACACCCGTATAGATCGATATCAGGCCGTGTTCTAGTATATTGAGGAGGCACGGCCGTGTGAGCTTTAGTCCAGGCCGTGTCGATTTCATGCTTAGCCTATTTGTCCCGTTTTAAGCCTGTTTTGCATTCTTTTCATCCCCTGGTGCTTTCCTGAGTATAAGACATGAAAAGAAAGGATTAAGAGCACCTTTTTACATAAATCAAGGGATAAATCATCCAAAAGTATGCTAAATGTGGGCCTAAAATATGTTACTATTTTGGTTTATCAAATACTGTAATATCCGGGATTTATGGCTTGTGCATTATTGCTTAATTATGTGAAGTAGCATGCCTGTGTGTGTTGTAAATATGTTGTATGAATCTTGAGAACTTTAGAGTGTAGGAAAAAGCATTAAAAATTATTTGATTTTAAGTTTTAAAGGGGAGCTAAGCCTGAGAGGCCTTAAGAAAAATTGTAGGGGAAATTGGACATAAGAATCAGCTTGTTAAAGTGGCAAGGAGGTGCCACTTAGGGTCTTGGTATGTGACGCCTCAAGCAAGGGAGAAGGGAGGAGGTTTGAATCATGTTGGCAGCATGGGAGTGTGGCTTTTATTTTGCATGTTGGTGTCAAGGAGGGGAGAAGTGTTGGACGGCATGTGGACTTCAAAAAGATGAGGATAAGTCTTGATATTTTTTTTTTAAAATTCGGCTAGATGAGGGGAGATAATGGTTGACCATTCAAATTATTTTGAATGGGTAGAGAAGAAAGAAAGTAGGAGCAGAAAAAGGGATGTGATAGGAGGAGATGTAGTGGCCGAATATAGGACTCTAGGGGCTTGCATTTTTTTCGGCTTAGAAGTGTGGCAAGGGAGTAAGTGCCGAATTTTTCTTTTAGTGAGCATCCATTCTCTTCTTCTTTCTCCTTTAGTCTTCTGGCCGAATTCTCCTAAGTGTTTCCCAAGTCATCTTTTTCTTTCTTTCCCTTCAACCTTACCCCTTCCTCTTGTAGCTGAATATTTCATGACCATTTGGGAGCCATAGCCGAATCTTCAGAAGGCCTTATTCTTCTCTCTTTGTCGCAAGTTTTAAAAGCCGAAAGAGTTAGCTGAAATCTTTTCTCTTTTAGTCTCTTCAAGCAAACGTTGGTGCGTAAAGGTGTTCTTTCGGGATTTGAGGTACTCAAGGTAAGCAGTATGTATTTGGCCAAGGGCCATTTATTGAGATTAAGTGTCAGAACCGAATCTAACATATACCTATAGGGATCTCGACATCGCCAAGAGCAAGTAGCAATATCGGGATTTAAGATTCGCAACGCAAGTGAACCTGAATATTCGGCCAAGTCTATATTTAGTGATTCAAATATGTTTCTTAGTTATTTAGAAGCCGAAACTAACCAAGTCAGGTGATCTAGTATTGGCCGATTGCAAGGAAGGAGTGTCACAAAGTTTCGGGATTTGATTAGTAATCAAATCGGCAGCAAGGTAAGGATTTTTATTGCAATAATCCTTCGGGATTTAATTGTTTAGCCGAATGGCTTTTTACTAAAAGTACTAAGTGTTGGCCGAATATAGGAACTAAGGATCTAGAGCATTAGATCGAGACTTTCGGAATTCAGTGAACACGTTAGTAAACCAGGTGTGTACCCCACACTAACTCTTAATAGATTTATGGCATCAATTTAATATATGTGTTAATAATAGTGTGAAAAGTGGGCAAAGGTACCATGTGATGGTACAAAGTACTCAGGTACGTAACCTTAACATTATGTTAATAAATGATATGAATATTATTATGAAATGAATATTTGGAATATGGTACATATGTGAATATCGATAAGAATGTGAAATAAGGCATAAGGCATGATATTGCATATTCTGTGTGACATGGGGCATATGGGTTATATGGAAAGGGGAAGTGATCTGGTGGTTTATATTACAATATCTGAATGTGGTGACTCATGTCACGAAATCTAAATGTGGTGACTTATGTCACAAAATAATGTCTGGTGGCTATGCCACAAAATTTATAAGGGCGATGAGCATGTCGTCTGCAGCGACTGCCTTCGATGATGTGTAGCGGATGGAGGGTCAACTTAGTAGTCCCGAGGTGTGATGGTTGGTACGGGTGATGTGTAGCGGATGGTTATCTAGGTATGGGTTCGGGTTTGCATCATTATTTCTATCTATTATAAATACGTATGATATGATATGATATGCCTGAATCATTGGGGCTTAGTGTTGGTTATACACACTGAGTCTATTTGACTCACCCCGTTGTGGGATATCTTTTTAGGTGACACTCAGTAGATGGACCGGGTCGGCGGGAGCTTAGTGGTGGCCATGCTCAGCTTGCAGTTATTTTATTTTGAGACTTTATTTTTAAGTTTGGATTTATTTCGGGTTTGCTATTGATGTAATAAGGCCATTATTATTAAACTATTTTATGTTTCAAATTTTTATTATGATACGATTATTATTAAATCAAGGGTTAAATAACTTATCTTGGAAACAATTTTAAATGTTATGACACCTAACGGTTCCTCTTCAAAATGACCACATTTTCCAAATTGACAAACAAGATTTGAAATGTTTTACTCGAGGAACATGCCGATCCGTCCGGGCTTGTGGGGTTTGGTTTGGGGTGTTTTGATTTGGTATCGAGCCCGATTTTAAACTCTCGGCCTTGGGTTAAAAGCCCATAACGTTTTCAAAATAGAGCCCAAATAAGTTTTGTGAAAATTTTTGGAATTGAGCAGGTTTTTCTAGCATGGCACCTAAGTCTCCGACCCGAAGTTCACCAGGTAAGTGCCCCTAACCGTTGTGTGAATTAATGTATGATTTGTATATGGGTATAACGGGAATGTAGAGTAGTATATTAAGTTATGGAACGCTAGGATTAGCTTACTTCAATACAGAATTACATAAAACTTTAAGGCCTAATCAAACAAACCTGTGACTGAGTCGTCGAGTTAGGGTGTGGCAACCTTTGTGCGCATGTCTAGGATTGGATTCAGGAAGAGCCTGGTATTTAAGCAGTCCTAGTGACTCACCTCCTCTTCACTCGAATCCTACCTGGTCCGTGGTAACGGTTCACCCTAACCAAGAGGACTCATTCACAGGCTAAACTCAATAATTAAAACCCAAAAGGGACTAGCCATTTTTTTATAAAAACCTTAGTTTTAAAAGCACCAAATTACCCCTTTGATTTGTAAAAACTCTTTTACAAATTTTTTTCCCGAAATATTCCCGATTTACAAAAATTTACTAACATACCCCTGGCTTGAGAAATTACTAAAATACCCTTGGTTTATGAAATTACCACACTACCCTCAATTTTTTCTAAAATATTCCTACTTTACCAAAAATACCAAAAACCCCTATTTTACAAAATATCAAGATACCCTGATTTGAAAATTTACCAAAATACCTCTATAGGACAAATTACAAAAATACCCCTGGGATTGGATCGAACGAAAATGTTCGAGTGGTGAATGTGTGTAGTAGATACTATCGAATGCATGTGATTCTCTGAATTAGGGTAGAAGACTTGAAATGAAAACCCTGTAATGATCGAAAGAACTACTACTAAACTTCCTTACATAAAACTTGTTCGTGGATAATTAGTGGAACAAAGACTAATGCGTAAAACTTTCTAAAACAGATTAAATCGCGATCGTAGACATGAGTTTTAGGGGACGTGGTCGTAATGTGTGAGGACGTGGTAGAGGCAGAATGACCGTATCGGAACCCGTTAGGTCTGGACAAGGGTCCAAAAATGAGGTACCACCACCCTCACCACCAGCTGTTGGTGTTGAGCAGCAAGATCAGATGGGGATGATGCGATGCTCGCAGCGATCTTTGCGGGTTCTGAGATGGTGGCCGGAGCGGTGGAGGTAGGGGAGCTCAAAATCATG
Organism: Gossypium sturtianum; assembly: GCA_025698515.1. Taxonomy (NCBI): domain Eukaryota; kingdom Viridiplantae; phylum Streptophyta; class Magnoliopsida; order Malvales; family Malvaceae; genus Gossypium; species Gossypium sturtianum. Next base: position 105,484,573 of record CM046953.1, read on the forward strand.
CCGAGTGACTCCGAGCAAATGGAGTCAAGTATTCTATGGCATATCCGGTGTGGCACCCGAAGACGGCTAAGTATTGGATGGAAGCGACAGAGCGAATTATGGATGAGCTGGATCTGACTACTGAAGAGAAGCTAAAGGAATGGTGTCGCTACTTAGCGATGAGAGGCATATCGGTGGTGGCTCACGATTCGGGATGGTGCTACAACTAAGGATCTCACTTGGGAGTATGTTAAGGCGGCATATCGGAAGAAGTATGTTGGAACTAGTTATCACCGATGCTCGAGAGGAAGGCATTTACGGGGCGGTTCAAGGGAACAAGTCCGTGAGCAGAGTCCGAGGCTAAATTCTTAAGGTTGAGCCGATATGCTCGAGGTATCGTGGCTACGGAGCATAAGCGATGTGTCCGGTTTGAGGACGACCTGAGGGATGACCTAAGGTTATTGATAGCTCCACAACAGGAGCGGGAGTTTGCAGTGTTGGTGGAAAAGGCTAAGGTAGCCGAAGGGATTAAGGACTCTGTGAAATAGAATACTGAACGGAATAGGCACAAGAGAGGTTTTGGATCATCAGGGTCATCCGGGAATGCTCAAAAGAGGCCTAGAGTTGATGGGCCGCGAGGTCAGTAGGTTGCTACAGGAGGACAGTATCGTACTTGTGATCAGTGTGGGAAGAGGCACCTAGGAGAGTGTTGGAAGAAGAAGGGAGGGTGCTTTAAGTGTGGGTCTAAGGAACACATGATTAAGGACTGTCCTATTAAGATAGACGGGAGTCGACCAACAGGTCAGGGTTCTAATCAGGCTGGAAGAGGTGGACCGCAGCCTCAGCGGGGTCGTGGTCCGATTGGCAGAGGAAACAATGCTGGAAGAGGACGTGGAACACCAGGCAGAGGTGTTGGTAATGCTGAGGCTAGACAGCCAGGACTGGTATATGCGGTTCACCGGAGGGAGGATGGAGACGCACCGGACGTCATAACCGGTATGTTCCTTATAGCTGATAAGCCTTACTTTGCTTTAATTGATGTTGGCTCGACCCACTCGTATGTTGCATGTAGAGTAGTTGAAACACTAGGCATAGCCTCTAAATTGTCTAGTAGAGAGATGACTGTAGTAAGCCCGTTAGGTCAAACTGTAGTGGTGGACAAGATATTTTAGAATGTACCCCTAGAGATTCAGGGAGTGATATTCTCTGCCGACTTGATGGAACTACCTTTTTGAGAATTTGATCTCATACTTGGCATGGATTGGCTAGTGGAACATCGGGCTATATTGGATTGTGTAGCTAAGCGAATAGAGTTAAGGACCCTGGAGGATGAGGAGATAATTATGATAGGAGAAAGAAGAAACTACTTGTCTAACATAGTTTCTGCATTAAAGGCTGATAAGATGGTTCGAAAAGGGTGCAAGGCATTCTTGGCTTTCGTTAGTACGTTGGATGCAAAAGAAGAAGGAGTTAGTGGATTCAGAACCGTAAGGGAATTTGTGGATGTTTTCCCGGAGGAGTTACCTGGAATACCCCCTGATAGGGAGGTGGAGTTTGGAATTGACTTACTGCCTGGAACAGCGCCAGTATCTATCGCTCCGTATAGAATGGCACCAAAGGAATTGGTGGAGCTCAAGGCTCAAATACAGGAGTTGCTTGATCGTGGGTTTATTCGACCCAGTGTGTCTCCATGGGGAGCACCGGTTTTGTTTGTGAAGAAGAAGGATGGGACTATGCGTATGTGCATAGATTACCGTCAGTTGAATAAGCTGACCATCAAGAACAAGTACCCGTTGCCGAGGATAGACGACTTGTTCGATCAATTGAAGGGGGCAGCAGTATTCTCGAAGATAGATCTAAGGTCTGGATATCATCAACTTAAGGTGAAGGAAGCAGATATCCATAAGACAACCTTCCGAACAAGATACGGGCATTATGAGTTCTTAGTAATGTCGTTCGGATTGACGAACGCCCCAGCCGCGTTCATGGATATGATGAACCGGGTTTTTCAACCCTACCTGGATCGATTCGTCGTTGTGTTCATAGACGACATCCTAGTGTATTCTAAGTTGGAGGAGGAACATGACGAGCATCCCCGGATAGTGTTGCAAGTGTTAAGGGAGAAGAAGCTCTATGCCAAATTCAGCAAGTGTGAATTTTGGCTGAAGGAGGTTGCATGGAGTGCCGGTGTCAATTATTTCAGATAGGGATCCAAGGTTTACGTCTCGGTTTTGGAAAGAACTACATCAAGCTTTGGGCACCAGATTAGACTTCAGTACGGCATTTCATCCACAGTCAGATGGTCAATCTGAGCGAGTGATCCAAGTGTTGGAAGACATGTTGAGAGGCTGTGTAATAGACTTTAGAGGAAGTTGGGAAGAATACTTGCCTTTAGCAGAATTTGCATATAATAACAGCTATCAAGCCAGTATTCGGATGGCACTGTATGAAGCACTGTATAGACGGAGGTGTCGCACTCCTACGTGTTGGACAAAATTAGGAGAACGTCAAGTTTTGGGTCCAGAGATTGTGGCAGACTCCGAAGAAAAGGTTAAGTTAATTCGGGCACGATTAAAGGAAGCATCTGACAAACAGAAGTCGTACGCAGATCTTAAGCGAAAGGAAATAGAATTTGCTGTGGGAGATCGAGTGTTTCTTAAGGTTTCGCCTTGGAAGAAGGTGATGAGATTTGGTCGCAAAGGGAAATTGAGTCCAAGGTTTATAGGACCTTATCGGGTATTGAAGCAGGTTGGACCAGTGGCATACCAGTTAGAGTTGCCTTCGGAATTGCAGCAGATGCACGATGTATTCCACGTTTCTATGCTACGTCGTTATCGATCGGATCCGTCTCATGTAGTATCTGTTGAGGAGGTGGAGCTAAGGCCAGATTTGTCCTACGAGGAAGAGCCGATTCAGATTTTGGAACGAGATGTGAGAGTGCTACGAAGGAAGTCAGTTCCTTTAGTCAAAGTGTTATGGCGTAATCATGGATCGGAAGAAGCTTCGTGGGAGCCGGAAGAAACAATGCGACAGCAATACCCTCACTTATTTCAGCCAGGTAATCTCGAGGACGAAATTATTTTAAGGGGGTAGAACTGTAATATCCGGGATTTAAGGCTTGTGCATTATTGCTTAATTATGTGAAGTAGCATGCCTGTGTGTGTTGTAAATATGTTGTATGAATCTTGAGAACTTTAGAGTGTAGGAAAAAGCCTTAGAAATTATTTGATTTTAAGTTTTAAAGGGGAGCTAAGCCTGAGAGGCCTTAAGAGAAATTGTAGGGGAAATTGGACATAAGAATCAGCTTGTTAAAGTGGCAAGGAGGCGCCACTTAGGGTCTTGGTATGTGACGCCTCAAGCAAGGGAGAAGGGAGGAGGTTCGAATCATGTTGGCAGCATGGGAGTGTGGCTTTTATTTTGCATGTTGGCGTCAAGGAGGGGAGAAGTGTTGGACGGCATGTGGACTTCAAAAAGATGAGGATAAGTCTTGATATTTTTTTTAAAATTCGGCTAGATGAGGGGAGATAATGGTTGACCATTCAAATTATTTTGAATGGGTAGAGAAGAGAGAAAGTAGGAGCAGAAAAAGGGATGTGATATGAGGAGATGTAGTGGCCGAATATAGGACTCTAGGGGCTTGCATTTTTTTCAGCTTAGAAGTGTGGCAAGGGAGTAAGTGCAGAATTTTTCTTTTAGTGAGCATCCATTCGCTTCTTCTTTCTCCTTTAGTCTTCTGGCCAAATTCTCCTAAGTGTTTCCCAAGTCATCTTTTTCTTTCTTTCCCTTCAACCTTACCCCTTCCTCTTGTAGCCGAATATTTCATGACCATTTGGGAGCCATAGCCGAATCTTCAGAAGGCCTTATTCTTCTCTCTTTGTCGCAAGTTTTAAAAGCCGAAAGAGTTAGCCGATATCTTTTCTCTTTTAGTCTCTTCAAGCAAACGTTGGTGCGTAAAGGTGTTCTTTCGGGATTTGAGGTACTCAAGGTAAGCAGTATGTATTCGGCCAAGGGCCATTTATTGAGATTAAGTGTCAGAACCGAATATAACATATACCTATAGGGATCTCGACATCGCCAAGAGCAAGTAGCAATTTCGGGATTTAAGATTCGCAAGGTAAGTGAACCTGAATATTCGGCCAAGTCTATATTTAGTGATTCAAATATGTTTCTTAGTTATTTAGAAGCCAAAAACTAACCAAGTCGGGTGATCTAGTATTGGCCGATTGCAAGGAAGGAGTGTCACAAAGTTTCGGATTTGATTAGTAATCAAATCGTGACAAAGAAGGTAAAGATTTTGATTGCAATAATCCTTCAGATTTGATTGTTTAGCCGAATGGCTTTTTACTAAAAGTACTAAGTGTTGGCGAATATAGGAACTAAGGATCTAGAGCATTAGATCGAGACTTTGAATTCGAAGAACACGTTAGTAAACCAGTGTGTACCCCACACTAACTCTTAATCGATTTATGGCATCAATTTAATATATGTGTTAATAATAGTGTGAAAAGTGGGCAAAGGTACCATGTGATGGTACAAAGTACTCAGGTACGTAACCTTAACATTATGTTAATAAATGATATGAATATTATTATGATATGAATATTTGGAATATGGTACATATGTGAATATCGATAAGAATGTGAAATAAGGCATAAGGCATGATATTGCATATTCTGTGTGACATGGGGCATATGGGTTATATGGAAAGGGGAAGTGATCTAGTGGTTTATACCACAATATCTGAATGTGGTGACTCATGTCACGAAATCATAATGTGGTGACTTATGTCACAAAATAATGTCTGGTGGCTATGCCACAAAATTTATAAGGGGGATGAGCATGTCGTCTCTGGCAATGATCGCCTTCGATGATGTGTAGCGGATGGAGGGTCGACTTAGTAGTCCCCACGGTGTGATGGTTGGTACGGGTGATGTGTAGCGGATGGTTATCTAGGTATGGGTTCGGGTTTGCATCAGTATTTCTATCTATTATAAATACGTATGATATGATATGATATGCCTGAATCATTGGGGCTTAGCGTTGGTTATACACACCCGAGTCTGTTTGACTCACCCGCTGTGGGATATCTTTTCAGTGACACTCATGAGATGGACCGGTCGTGGGAGCTTAGTGGTGGCCATGCTCACTTTGGCAGATTATTTTGTTTTGAGACTTTATTTTTAAGTTTGGATTTATTTCGGGTTTGCTATTGATGTAATAAGGCCATTATTATTAAACTGTTTTATGTTTCAAATTTTTATTATGATACGATTATTATTGTAACATCCTGGAAAGGGCCTATGCATTTTCGGTTTAATTGTATGAAGTAACATGTTTTATGTACTAAGAATAAATTTTGAACAATTTTGGGAACCTGAAAATGTATGGAAATGTTAAGTTAAAAAAAATGGAAAGTGAACATTTTTGGAAACTTGGAAATGGATGGGAAATGATTTGGAAATGATTCAAAATAGGAAAGTGCACATTTCTGGAAACTTGGAAATGTAAGAAAATGTCAAGTTTACAGAGCCGAACGAAAATTTTTGGAAACTTAGGAATGACTTAGAAATGTCGAGTTTTAAAGTTTAAAAGAGGAAATTAAGGCAAGGTGGCCTTAAAATAAAAAGTTTGTGAAATTTGACACACAAATAGGCTTGGAAAAGTGGCTCAAGATGCCACTTAGGGCCTCTGGAAATGGCACCACATGCAAGGTGTTGGGCACAGGTTCGAGTCACTTGGGAAGCAAATAAAAGAAGTTTTATTTTTGCTTCCGAAGCTCTGAGGTGGACGGCACAAGCCTTCTAGAAAGGAGGAGTTTTATTCTCTTTAATATTCGATTAATAAGGTGATAAATAAGGGATTTAATTTGGATTATTTTGAAGAGATAATAAAGGATTATTCTCTAATTATTTTAAATTAAGAGATAAAGCTATCAAATAAAGAAGAGTGGTGGCCAAGTAAGGGATTAGAGGAGTAGTTTCAGCTATAAAAGGAAGGAAATAGGGCTACTCATCAATTTTTCTTCCTCCTCCTCTCTCTCGCCGAATTTACGAGTGCTCTCCTCTCTTCTCTTCTCTTTTTCTTTTGTCAAGCCGAATCTATAGTCCACCATTGCCAAAATTCTCAAGTTTCTTTTCCTTATTTTCGTGGAAACCAAATACCCCAAGAGAACCTCTAGTCGACTTCTCCATTAAATCCCAAAAGCCAAACTTTATCATCTAGTCATCAAGGCCGATTCTTTAAGGGGCTTTTAACAAGGGTGCTACCGATTTCTTAAAAGGGTAAGATCCAAAGTTTGGTTTCAATTCTTTTATATTTTAAACCTATCTAAAATTTAGGGACTAATCTCTATTATGGATTTTGGCCGAGTTATGGAAGGGTGTTTTGAGGATTTAAGAAATTGTCAACTACAAGAAGGTATCTTTCTAACTTCTAAGATCTAAGGTAAGTTATGAATACCATTCGGTCATAAGCTATATTATTATGATTTAATGTTAGATTGGATATAACATGGGTACATAGGGATTTCGACAGCAAAAAAGAAGCAAGGATCCAATTCGGGATTTAAGATTTGGAAGGTAAGAACAAAGGTAAATTCGGCCAAGGCCTATTTTAGTAGTAGATCTATTATTATGTGTTTTAAGTCGAAAACTAACCAATTCAAGGAATTTAGTGACTAGCCGATTTCAAAGGGGAAAATACGAGTTTACGGGATTTGATTAAATCATCAAATCGACACCAAGGTAAGCTTTAAGAATACAAATCCTACTAGGATTTGGTTTTCTAACCGAATAGGCTTTGTGCTAAATAGTAAGTGATTAATCAATTGTAGGAACTTGAGATCTAAGGCGATGGATCGATTTCGGGATTTCGAGTGAAGTGGTTAAGCAAATCGTGTGTACCCCACACTACTTCTTAATATGTTTCATGGCCTGTTTTATTAAAATATGTGATATTAAGAATATGAAAGTGGCTAGGGTACCATGTTATGGTACTAAGTACTCAGCACGTTTCCTACTTCTACAAAGAATATGAAAAAGGTCATTAGTAACATGAGAATATGATAAGAGTGTGAACTCGCATATTTATGCATATCATCATTATATGGGGCATATGGGTTTGTTTGAAAGGGGAAGTGAATGTGGTGACTTAAGACCATGAACACGGTGACCTAAGACCGTGATATCCGAAAGTGGTGACCTAAGACCACGAATCGAAAGTGGTGACCTAAGACCACGATGTCAATGTGGCGACCTAAGACCACGAATGCAATGTGACCTAAGACCGCAATTTGGAGTGTAGCGGAAGGAGGGTCGACTTAGTAGTCCCCACGGTGTGCATGGTTGGTACGGGGGTGTGTAGCGGATGGACAATTAGGGTTGGGTTTGGGAATGCATCATAACTTGTATTCTATGTTTTGAAGTTGTAACTCCTGTATGCCTGATTCTATTATGACTTAGTGTCGTGTACACATTAAGTCCGTTTGACTCACCCCGTTGTGGGACCATGTTTCAGGTGATGAACAGTGATGGACCGGGACGACAGAACTTGTGGTGGCCATGCTCAACATGAAGTTTTTATTTTATGAACTACTATTTCTATTTAAGTACTTGAATTACTTGGAAATTATTTGATGTAATAAGGCCATAAGGCCATAGTTGAATTGTTTTCCATTTATTTCTATTTATTATGATTATGAGTTTTACCTATTAAAGTTTAAGTAAAACTTTTAATATAAAGAATTGAATTCGTTTTCAACACAAGCCCAACCCAAACAATGTTTTTTTTTAAATCGCACAAGTTTTCTCTAGGTAACGAAATAATTTTGAAACCGGTTTACTTGAGGAACAAACCAAATCTGGGCAAATCTCGTGGGCCGGGTTTGGGGTGTTTCAATTATTAAATCGAGGGTTAAATAACTTATCTTGGAAACAATTTTAAATGTTATGACACCTAACGAATCCTCTTCAAAATGACCACATTTTCCAAATTGACAAACAAGATTTGAAATGTTTTACTCGAGGAACATGCCAGATCCGGTCGGGGCTTGTGGGCCGGGTTTGGGGTGTTTCAAATACCCCCACACTTAAGCTTTTGCTTGTCCTCAAGCAAAATTCTCAACTTACAATTAAAACGAACTTTCTATAATTCATAATTCCTATCAACAATGTTTCATCATAATTCATAGATAATTTATACATGGATAATTCAATTCAAAGAGTCCTAAGGATTCAAACAATCTAAGTCATAGATTTGTAGCTCGAAAATATAGGCGTATTCCCTTATCTAAATAATTACCCTTAATTCAAAACCGACAAGGATTGACATCCTCACTAGAGATTCACTCAAATCACTCAAAGTGTTTAAGGTTCAGGAAAAAAACACTCAAAAGTCGAACATGAAAAGTTAATCCCATAGGCTTGCCTGAAAATCAAATCTCCACCACTATAATATGAGATAATGCACAAATCAAAAGGTCTTTGTCAGGGTTGTAACGGGGCTTGGGTTAAATGTGTGGATAAAGGCTGAATTAGAAGGTTAGAATCGAGATTGAATTGATAAAATACCTAACTAGAACAATAAACTGAATAAAAATAATTACATCAACTGAAAGCTAATAATACTAATAATGTGAGCTTCTTCTTCAATATTTGGAATTCACACGTATAAGCTCACTTAATCACAAAACTAGTTATGAATAATGAATATACTTCAATTTTTTTTTAAGAACGAATCATAAATACATAACAAAGGATAAATTACTGAAATAAAAAAAAAACATAGTTAGGCTATTAATCAAATCAAATCTCGATATAAGGGTAGTCAAAAGGAATGAGGATAACAAAAACAAAGGGTTTTGGGTTAATATTAGTGGTTATGTCAATAAAAAGGGTTGTTAGGATTAAAAGGGGTTCACTAGGGGTTAATTATGAGGGTAGGCTTTTAATGGAGTTAGTGGGTTAAAACCTAGGTGCCTTGATCATCTTTGTATATCAAATCATAGGTGTGGTCTCGATATGTATAAACGAGGCTAGTTCTAGAATAACAAATCAATGTTGACATACTCATAATCAATAAAGTGAGCATGAAAAAGAATATATGCTCTATAAGGCTCAAAATCTCACAAAAATTATGGGTATTTTGATATCAACCTTGTAAATTTCAAACTTCAAAGTAATATTCAAATTCAGGTAGACAACCTAAAAAAAAATTAATTTTCTGAAAAATAGACTTATCATGCTTGATTCTTTAGTATCCTTCAAATTTAATCATCAATGCACAATTATCAATGACTTAATCCAAGACACATTAACAAAAATCATAAATCAGGGAAATTTTCATTCTAATCATAATATGAGAAACTTACTTTAAGACAATACATAATTTAGGGATTTTCAAATAATACTATAGTTAACCCCCCCACACTTAAGATGTACATTGCCCTCAATGTACAAAGATAGATAATAGCAAAATAATCATAAAATCATAAGATAGGGAGAGAAGTGAAACTTCCTGAATTTTGGATGAAGTCAATGAAAAGAAACCGGATAGGATTGGAGGTGAACGTGGGAAAGCGTCTCGAATCGTTTGAGTCCTCGAAGCAGCCGTCCTAGTTTTATTGTATCCTAAGCTAAATCTAAATGGAATGAATAATAAGAAGAAAATAATAAAGAAAATAAAAGAAAATTAAAAGAAATAAAAATAAAAGTAAATAATGGAAAATGAAAAAAGAAAAACAACTGGAAAAGAAAAAGGAATAAGGGGGTTAAATAAGAATTATGAATCTGGTGGTTGCCCCCGCCCTTGTACCTTCCTGTGGTGGACACACGGCCACGGCCACAGCCGTGTGTAAGGCCGTGTGGTCTGGAAATCTGCACTTTGGTTAGTTTATAGTTAGGTGCTAAAAAGGAAAAATAAAAGTAAAAGAAGAATTAAAAAAATGTAAAGATTAATGGGGTTAGTGCTCGGGTTGCCTCCCGAGAAGCGCTCGTTTATAGTCTTAAGCTAGACTTTACCTCTCATTTGTATGGTCATGGTGGTTTGAGGAGGTGAAAATCCTTTCTCATGCGATCAATTCGGTTTTTGATAAATAGTTTAAGTCGAGTAATGTTTACCTCAAAAGTGTTGAACTTAGGATTGCTACCTCGACTGTGCCGTATAGGAAGACATTAATTACCTCAAAAGTGATTTCTTCGTTTGTCTTGTGGTCTGAATTGGTGATTCGAGGGTCTTCCTTATTCAACAATACCTGGTCCCCTATTTTGAAGTGATTTGTTGTTCCTATCAGCTCGTCTGGGGTTTCCTTTGGTTTCACTTCGTGTATTCCTAGTTTCTCTTTAAAGTGTTTTTTCCACTCGTCTAGTTCATCGACCTGAAGCCTTAGTTATTCATGAATTATTTCTTTATGGGTACGAGGTTTAAGATCTAGCTCAGCTAGGTGATTTCGTGATGCTTCCTGTAAAGAAGGTTGAACCAAATAGTTATCAATAGAATTAACATTCGTACCTTTATTACTCGATGTCCTAGCTGAGTCAAGAGCTTGAAGAGTTATTGTTTCGTCGTCTACACGAAGTGTGAATTCACCGAATTCTTCCTCTGTGTGGTCTTTCTTTATTGCATCAGGATATGGCACACGAGGTTGGTACTCTGTAATTGTCAGTTTTGGTATATCATGGCACACTTCAACCTTACCTTCGCTTACCACAGGTTCTTCCCTTGGGTTTGGTTCGTCTAACCATTCACTACCGTAAATGGCTTGATTTCGCTCACTCGGGTTAGTTTCAGTATTGCGTGGCAAGCTTCCTTGTGGTAGTTCTGAGATCAGCTTAGCAAGTTGTATAACTGACTCAGTAAGTTCCCCAACTGACTCAGTAAGTTCCCCAACTTGGTTCTTGATCCCTTTGATCGATGCTTATTGGTCATTAAGTGTTGTCTTAGTTTTTTGGAGACGGTTATCTGTAGCTGCCATGAATTTTGTCAGCATCTCTTCAAGGTTCGACTCCTCTTCCTGTTGGTGAGGTGGTTGTTGAAAGTTTGGAGGGAGTTCCGGTCTTTGGCTATTTTGATCATCCCACGAGAAATTGGGATGGTACCTCCAACCTGCATTATAAGTGCCATTATAAAAATTATTTTGTGGTCTAGAATAGTTACCCGTATAGTGAGCTTGCTCGTTTTCCATGCCATATCCGTAGGGTGGGTACTCAGGATTCGCCACCCCTCCTAAATTCGAATCATATTGTATTTCTGGGTGTTCCTGCGAGAGACTATACAAACCATCAATATTTTTATTCATCATCTCTAACTGATTAGATAACCTGGTGACCACGTCGAGGTTGAAGACACTGGCTGCTTTAGTAGGAATTGTCCTCATTGCTTGCCACTGATAATTATTCAGTGCCATTTTTTCTATATACTAAAATTATCTGCCAAAAGCAAAATAGAGGAAAAATTAGCAAAGAAAAAAAATAAAAATAAAAATAAATTGCAAAAAAAAATAAAAAAATGCCTAATGTAATAAAAATAGAGCTTTCTTAATATTTTAGTTCCCCGGCAACGGCGCCAAAAACTTGATCGCTGTGAAGTCAGAATTTTAAAATTTATAAAGAGAATGATCGAACCTGGAAACTAACTATGACAACGATTGAGGCAAGTGCACCTATCGAACAGTAGTATAGCTTAGGCAAGACCGGATTATCGAACCCAGAGGAACTAAAAGTACTAATACTAACTTTCTTTTTATTATTTAGCCTAAAATAAGTGAAGTTGTTTATTAATCTAAATTAACTAACTACTAAGCTAAAAACTCTAAGACAAAGAAGAATGAAATTGGGAGAATAACTTGGGAAAAACTCAGTTGATTAAGACGACACCCAAGGAAGAACCCACCTAGACTTCACTTGTTATCTAACTTTGAACCAGACGATGTATTCACTTGACTTGATCCGTAGGACTCCCTAATGTATATTAAACCCTCTCTTGAGGCGAATAACGTCTAACCCTAGGTTAATTAACAGAATTCTCTTTCTCGAATAATAACCCCCTAGAATAGCAGTAAATCGATCTATGGACATCCCATATTAGGTTTCACCCTAATCCGGCAAAATCTCGTCACCCTATCTCTAGGCGTGCGATCAACTCCGCTTAATTATTCTTGATCTACTCTCAAGCAGGGACTTTTGCTCCACCACCTAAGCACATTCAACTTGAATTAATATCCGCGAAATATTAACACAAGAATTAAGCACACATAATTAAGAACAAATCAAGTATTTATCATATAGTTCAGAAAACAATAACAAGATTAATCTAAGTTTCATCCCCCTGAGGTATCTGAAGGGTTTAGTTCATAACAATAAAGAAAAACATCTCAGAAGAAAAGATAACACAAAACATAAGAAATCCCTAAAACCTCCTGAAGGAATTGAAGAGGAGATCCTCCGTCTTGAGTAGAATTTCGGCTTCTTGAGATGGATCAACTGGCTATCCCTGAGTGAATCCCCACAAATCTGCCTTCTCTGGCCTAGCAAGACGCCCCTAAACGATGGCTTTGGGCCTCCCTTTTTAGGTCATACTTAGGGTGTATTTATAGGCTTTTGAAATAGGTTTCTTTGCCCCTAAGTTTCCTTTCTCGAATGAAATTGCTCTTCTTCACGGTAGAGGCACGGCCACGGCACACGCCCGTGTGAATCGTGGTCAGGCCGTGTTCGGACTTCTAATGAGGACACGCCCGTGTAGATCGATATCAGGCCGTGTTCTAGTATATTGAGGAGGCACGGCCGTGTGAGCTTTAGTCTAGGCCGTGTCGATTTCATGCTTGGCCCATTTGTCCCGTTTTAAGCCCGTTTTGTGTTCTTTTCATCCCCTGGTGCTTTCCTGAGTATAAGACATGAAAAGAAAGGATTAAGAGCACCTTTTTACATAAATCAAGGGATAAATCATCCAAAAGAATGCTAAATGTGTGCCTAAAATATTTTACTATTTCGGTTTATCACTTGTTGCTTTTAACACTACCGACACTCGACTCTGTCGGAGTTTGAACTCTTGGACCAACACTTTGTCTCACACGATCTCTACCTGAATGTCCAAACGAAGCACTTGAACGATTAATTGTGTCTCTAAATCTCTTCGTCGAAGGTTGAGATATCTTACTCATCGATCTTTTTCTTTCATCCTCAGAATCTGCTTTCTTCTTTTCTTTATTAAGCTCCTCGGCTTTGTAGGCTCTTTCAACTAACACAACAAATTCATTCAAGTCAAGTATTCCAACCAGTAATTTAATGTTTTCATTCAGTCCTTCAATGAAACGTTTACATAGTAGCTTCGGTCGAAACACATTCCCGCGCATATTGGCTTAATCTCACAAACTCCCGTTCATACTCAGTAACTGACATACGGCCTTGTTTCAGCTCTAAAAACTCTTTACGTTTATGATCTATGAATCGTTGACTGATATACTTCTTTCGAAATTCAGGTTGAAAGAAATCCCAGGTGATTCTCTCTCTCGGAACCATGGATATCAACGTTTTCCACCAATTATATGCCGTGTCTCTCAACAAGGAAACTGCACATTTAATACACTCATCAGGAGTCAATGTCATCTTATCAAACACTCGAATGGTATTCTCGAGCCAGAACTCAGCTCGCTCGGCATCATCATCGGCTATGGCTCTAAACTCTTCAGCCCCATACTTTCAAATTTTATCTACGGGAGGTTTATTCAATCGGATCGGATCTGCAACTTGTGACACAACAGGTACTTGTAGGGGTGGAGGTTGTGGAGCAGCCGGATTCGTTCGAATGAACTCCGAAAACCACTCACTCATCATTTGAAAAAAGGCCTGCTTAGCCTCTCCCTCTTGGCTACTATCATTTGGCCTAGATGTGGCCGGCACCGTCCCTTGAGCGGGAGCAGGTGCGTTACTCTCTACATCATCAGCAACTGCTCGATTGGGATCCATTTGCTATATAAAAACACATTTTTAACTGTCAAGATTCATCACACTATCGCAATTATATATATGGCATGTATAGCTAGACTCATACACGCTACGTTAGTCCGAGAATCGACTAAACAGTAGCTCTGATACCAAAAAAATGTAACACCTTTAACCCGTAACCGTCGCCAGAATAGGGTTAAAAGGCATTACTAATCATTTTCAAACATTTCATATCATTTTACAACACAAAGTCAATCATCAATGAAACATGTTCAAATATAAACATATAGTCCCTTAAATAGGTCAACGAGACCCTAAACACATGTTAGAAAGGGGTCGGGACTAAACCGAACACATACGAAAATTTCTAAAAACTTAATGATTTTTCAAAACTGCAGAGGTCACACGGCCTCGGACACGCCCGTGCGTCCAAGCCGTGACAAAACAAGGCATACATACTGACTTATCCACACGGCCTGAGACACTCCCGTGTGCCTCACCCGTGGTCGACACTGACTTGCACCACACGGCCAGTCACACGGCCGTGTGTCCAGCCCTTGATCGAGCCTGACTTGTTTCAATTTGCAAACTCGAAAGACACGGTCGAGCCACATGCCCGTATGCTCAACCGTGTGGGCAATTATAGGCCATTTCAAGGCCAAATTACCATCCACACCTTGAAATCACCAAAACATACCATTTCAAGCACCAAATAATCATCAACTATACCATCTATTCTATTACTCAATTTTTACTCAAATAAGTCCATCCAAGACACTAAATTTCACATCCCAAAACATATAGGTCAAGCATCTTATAAACCTTACCACAATTCACATTTAAACCACAATTTTCATCAATCATTTAAGCATGAACAAACCATATTCATTATACACTTATCCCACACACATATTTACTACATCATTCAACCTTTAAACCATATCTCATGGCAAGATTTATACAATTCAAAACATCACATATTAACTAGCCTATACATGCCATATACCAAATATACACATATTTCAAAAGTACCTAAATAGATAGCCGATAGTTTGATTGAGTCGCTGACGATCCCCGAATCCGAGCTAGCTTTATTAACACTGTAAAATAGAGAAACAATTTGCACAGTAAGCTTTTAAAGCTTAGTAAGTTCCTAACATAATACATTCAATTTAATAAATCAAATACAATATACAAAGTTAATCCATCACATAGATCAACTCTCAAATATTCACACCATATCATCCATAGCTAATATACTCACTCCACTATTCATATTTCCATACATAATTTCATCAACCAGAAAGGTTCAATACATACCTTAGCCAACACATAGTTATTCATCATCCATGCTACTCAATGCTAGATATTACATTTCGATCAACCTTTGTTATTCATTTGTTTCAATCGCACACTTAGTGCTTGTACTTGAAACTGAACTTATCTCGGTATCGCACACACAGTGCCAAATCAATAAGCTGAAGCTTCTACTATTTCGCACACACAGCGCCAATCATCTCTGTCTCATTTCTAATTACGCACACATAGTGCCTCATTACTCAAATATATATATATATAACATTGCTATTTCGTTAACTAAACAATTCATTCATTTCTCATCACATAGATATAAATTTAACAACTTGTATTATATCCGAACTTACCTCGAACATCGAAATACCAAAACTAGCCGATCAATCGAGTACTTTGTCTTTGCCTCGATCTCGACCCGAATCTCTCCTTTCTTGGTCTATACATATTCAAATTTAACTCATTTAATCACCAATTCATTCAATTTAGTCCAAACACACATATTTAGGGCATTTTACAAAATAGCCCTCATATTTTCACATTTCGACACTTTAGTCCCTATTTCACAAAATCACAAAATACACAAATTTCACTTCACCCATGCCTAGCCGAATTCTCCCTATGTCCATACAAGCCCACACATTTCATTTATTTCACATTTTAGTCCTCCAATTTCTTATTTTCACAATTTAACCTAAATTACTCAATTTTACCAAAAATTTCAAAACAAAAAATGTTAATCTTTCACATATCTTTCATATTTCATTATCAACTAACACATAGCTCAAGCATTCATCAATGGCATATCTCAAAATCACCATCAAATTCTAATATTAAAGCATGGGTTTGAAAGAACACAAAGGAACGATCACAAAAACGTAGAAATTATCAAAAACCGAACAAAGACTAACCTTGAATCAAGCCAAAAATGTGCCGAATATACAAAAGCTTTAAACCCTTATTCTTATCTCAATATTCGGTGGAAGAAAAGATGAACAAAGCATATATTTTACTTTATGTTTTATTTAATATCATATATTAACATATTTACCTTTTTAGCCTTTTTATTTTTATTCAAAATCCACTAACCAAAGGCTTTTATGTCCATCCAATTTATCAATGGTTTAATAACAACATAAGGACTCTCACTTTAATAAGCCATGCCAAATTAACACTTTAGCAATCAGCACATAGCTTTTACATTTTATGCGATTAAGTCCTTTTTGCTAATTAAGCACCCAATCGATAAAATTTTCACACAGAACTTTCACTCATGCTCAATCACATACTATAAACACCAAAAATAATATTAAAATATTTTTCTGACCTCGGATGTGTGGTCCCAAAACCACTATTCTGACTAGGGTCTAAACCAGGCTGTTACAAGTGAAATGTGAAATTAAATTTATTTATTCATCGTTCAAATATATAGAAACAAATTACATATTTACTACAATATGAGCACATTTCCCAACATTATGGGTGATGGAGAAAAGACATTAAGCAAAGTTGAGGATCACCTTGAAGCAATTATCAACTGAAGACTCTTTGAACACGTGTTGAAAATAAGATTTTCCAAGTGAATGAAAGTGTACAAAATGAAAAATAAAATAAGAATAAGGTTAAATGAATCAAGTGTAAATTTAGAAGGAAAGAAGAGAGATCATCACTTTGGCCAAAAAGTGCTTTAAAAAAAGCCATAATAAAGAAAAATCGATGAAATAATAAATTAGTAAAGACTCCACAAGTTGAAGAGGTAATAATTGTAAATTCTTAATTATTTTTTATGTTATTTCAAATATTTGATAGCAATCTCTAGTTGGAGCCATCAATCAAATTTGAATATTTTGAATTCATCTGATCAACTTTCAACATCTAAGTTCACCCTTATAATTTAAGTTTCTTGGTCATACTTGATATTGATAAAGATTATTATCATAATTTTGAAATTTTCTAACTTTCTTGTGCATTAATAAGCAATAGTGGAATTCTAATTTGGATATGAGCATGGTAGATTTATTACAAGTAATTCTTATAATGTTATAAACAAATATAATTTAATCTTATTTTGATTATGATATTCATTTTCTTTTTGTTTATTACTAGTGTACATGTAGATATTGATTAATTCTAATGTTTAATTTTAAGTAAAATATTTTGAATAGTTAAGTTTGGCTGTAATTTATTTAAAATAATGGGTTCTATTTTTTGTGTTTGAAAAAATTACTGTTGATAATATGTATCATTTTCTCTTGTATATCTCAACAGAATAAATTACATGGCTATTTATACTAAAAGAGTAGACGTAACTAATGAATCATAATCAATAATCCTAATTTTAAGCTAATCTAATCCCTTAAAATTAGTAATGAGATTAGCTGAGATAAGTTGTCAACACTCCCCCTCAAGTTGGTGCATAAATGTTACACATGCCCAATTTGCAAACCAAATTATGATAGCTTCTGTTGTTAAGTCCTTTAGTAAACACATCAGCTAATTGCTTGTTAGAAGCTACATGACTTAAGCCCAAGATGTCGACAGTCAACTTTTCTTTGATGAAGAGTCAATCAATTTCTATTTGCTTTGTTCGATCATGTTGTACTGGGTTTTGGGCTATAATGATAGCAGCCTTGTTGTCGCAATATAAAGATGATTTTCCATTATTTGACAACTTTAATCACTCCATAACTTTTAATAACCACAGTAGCTCACAAATACCTTGAGCCATAGCTTTATATTCTGCTTCAGCACTTGACCGAGCAACCACACTTTGCTTCTTGCTTCTCTAAATGACTAAGTTTCCTCCCACAAGTTTGCAATATCCAGATGTAGATCTCCTATCATCTAGAGATCCAACACAATCTGCATCTGTAAATTCTTCTATTTGGAGATGACCATGTTTAGAAAAGAGGAGACCTTTTCCTGGGGCAGACTTTAGGTAGCGTAGAATGCGAAAGATAGCCTGTATATGAGACTCTAGAGGATCATGCACAAATTGACTTACCAAATTGATTGCATATACTATGTCAGGTCTATTATGTGAGAGATAAGTCTACCAACCAATCTTTGATATATTTCTTTATCCACTGACTTTCCTATTCCAGCTTGCAACTTATGGTTGTTTTCTATAGGTGATTCTGCGGGTTTGCATCCCATCATACGAGGTCTAAGATGTATTTTCTTTGAGATATGAAGATTCTTTTCTTTGATCTGGAAACTTCAATTCCCAAATATTGTAACTTCCCTAGATCTTTTATTTCAAGTTCTTGAGCCAAACATTGTTTCAGTCGAGCCATTTATTCTTCATTGTCTCCTGTCATCAATATGTCATCAACATATACAATAAGAAGAGTGATCTTACCCTTGTGATGTTTCATAAAAAAGGGTATGATCAACATTGCTTTGTTGATAACAAAAAGTGATCATAGCTTTGTAAAATTTGTCAAACCATGCTCTGGGAGATTGTTTTAATCCATACAAGGCTTTCTTCAATCTGCATACTTTCCCTTGTGTTTTTGCATTACCAAATCTAGGAAGAATCTCCATATATACTTCCTCTTCTAATTCTCCATGTAGGAATGCATTCTTTACATCAAATTGTTGTAGGTTTCAGTCAAGGTTGGCTTCACAAGATAACAAAATTCTGATGGTGTTCATTTTGGCAACAGGGGCAAACGTCTCTTGATAGTCTACTCCATAAGTTTGAGTAAAGCCTTTAGCAACCAATATGTCTTTGTACCTTTCAATCTAACCATTAGCCTTGTGTTTCACAGCAAACACCCATTTGCATCCTACCAAATTCTTGTCTACTAGATGAGTTACTAGCTCTCAAGTCTCATTCTTTGTTAGCACCTTCATTTCTTCAACCATGGCTTCTTTCCACTTGGGATCTTCAAATGCTTCATGCCAATCCTGTGGAATAGATACAGAGGACAAACACAAGGCAAAGACTTTATAGGGAAGGGGCAATGAATCATAAGAGATAAAGTTAGACATATGATGTCTAGTACAGGATCTAACACCTTTTCTTTTGGGGAATTGGTTTATCTAAATCATTAGGGGGAACTCACAAGAAGAGGAAGATTCTTGGCACATAGTAGGTTACATGATGGCTTCTTCTATTCTAAGCCTTCTTGAATACTTCATTAAATCTGGTTTGTCCAAACGTGTAACACCCCAAACCCGGCTTAGACATTAGGACCGGATCTGGTATGTCACATAGAAGGGTTGTTTAAAAGCTTGCGCGTTTGTTAAAAAGTTCGTATACCTTTTTGAAAACTTGAGCTTTGCTGTTTGAGAAAAATCAATTTTTTTTATGGTTTTCTTGCAGAAACATTATTGTTGCTATCATTGTTATCTTACCCAAAAACTCATTTATAACAGAAATCAATTTCAAAGAATTTTGAAAATGTGATATATTTGAAAACAAAGAGGTGTCGCTTTTAGGAAAACTACATATTTATAAATTTAGCAGTTATCAAGGAAAACTTAAAAGAAAATAAACCAATGGCCTTATTACAGAAATATTAACCCAAATCAATAATTAAACTAAAATAAAGCAAAACGTAAATTTACTAAGTTCACGAGAATAATTCCCAGTGTATGGCCACCACAGAGTCCTCCACAGCTCCAAATCCACTAACACTGGGGATCACCTGCAAGGTTGAAACAACGGGGTGAGTTACAAGAACTCAATGTGTAATCCCGATTCCAGTCACAGTCATGGTCTTAGTCTGGACCTAAGCCCCATACAGTATCAATTTGGGCCCACGACCCCAAAATCATTGTAATGCAAACAAAAAATGCAGCCCCCAACCTAATAGTCCATCCGCTACACTCCACCCGTACCAGCCCTACACTCCATCTGGGGACCAAGTCAACCCACCCAACCCTACACTCCAAAAATGCAATGAGCTACCAAGAGTAAACGCAAAGAAAGCCGCCAAGATGTCGATGTATGTGGCTGAGCCACTGAAATCAGTATATTGTGGCATGGCCACCTGTAATAACCTAGATTTAGGGGTTATGCGTTTATGCATAATTCAAGTGATAGTGGGCTTAGTGTGTGTATGGATATGTTTTAAAGGTTTTTAGAATTTTAGAATGTAAGGGAATGCCTTAGAAAAATATTAGATTTTTATTCTTAGAAGGGGAGCTAAGCAAAATTGGCCTTAAGAAAATTAGTTTGAGGTTTTAATCACAATGAGTCAATTGGTAAAGTGGCAAGTGGAGTGTGGAGTGTACTAATGGCCTTAGGTTCGAATCCCATGGATGACATTAAGGTGACTTTTAATTTTTGTATGGCATGTGTTGGTCAAATTTTACTTATGGTAAGGATGGACTTTGTTATTTATGGATAGTAGACTAAGGAATAAGGCAAGTGCTTATTTATGGTATGGTATCAAGGAATTTTGGTAGGATAAGGGGACATAAGGCTTGAAGTATGGAGGGCTGTTTTGGAAATTTTTCTATGGCCATTTGACCATGAATGTAGACAGTTTAGTGGACTAGGGGTTGACTTAATTTTGAATGTGATTAGGAGGAAATAAGGAGAAATTTAGGAGTGAGTTTAATTCAAAATTAGTTTGAATTGATGGCAAAAAGAATTTTGAGTGTGGAGGCCGAATGTGGGTCTCTTTTGGGTGATAATTTCGGTCATGAGTGGGAGGGGGGAATAGCCAAATTTCCTATTTGAGGTCTAGAAGTTCTTTTGGGTTCTTTTTCTTTCTTTAGTATTCTCTTTTGAAACTTTCTTTTCACCCTTGCCATTGCTTGAAATTTGCACCCTATTTGCCTAAAGTTGGAAGTCATTTTGTGCATCTTTTTCTTTTTGCAACTTATTTTCCTTCCATTCACTTCCTAAAAATCGAAACCTATCCTCTCATTTGCAACAAAGTCAAAACCTCTCCACCTTTGTTCTTCATTGCCAAATTCTCCTAACTTTCATCTACACTTCTTTTCTTCTTTTCTATACCTATTTTGTGTTAGCCGATTATCCCATCTCCATTTGGGAGTTCTTGCCAATCTTTTAGAGCCTTTAGAGGGGGAGGTGTCGACATTCCTTTTCATCAATCTTCCAATCGGTTTCGAGTATAGTAAGTATTTTCTTAGCAATCGAATTCTCTTCTTCTTCATTTAGTATGCCGAAACCAATGGTTGGCCTTGGTTTCTAAGGGATGGCCAAATGTATGTAGAGTCATAATATTGTGTTTCTTTTGTGTAGCCAACGGTAAGGAGCCTTAAGGTGGATTGTAAGAATTTAATTCATCAAGGTAAGTGTTATGTGGTGATTCGGGATTTAGTTAAGCAAAGTAGGTGATTTGTAGTATTCGGCCATAGGCCATTGTATGAGTTTAAGTGATGACCGATTTCTGACTTTGGTTCTTAGGAACAAATCGACTGGAATAAGAGAGTTTTGGGATTGAGTAAACTGTGCCAAAAAGGTGTGTAGTTATCGCACTGTTTCTGATTTGTTTATATGTGTTATTATGTATATGCGTATGATGTGTACGGTAACCGGCAATAATGGCTAAAATGATGGATACCCATGTTGAATAATCGATTAACAAGGTTAGTATTTTATGATGTTAATTTACATATGATCTATGTTTGAAAACGTGATAGCATGTGATGTATGCTTATTTTTATGATATTGTGGCATGATACATGGGACTTGGGATGTGACTATCGAAGGAAAGGGTGTACTTTATGTACGTGGTCTGATGTTAGCCTTGTGCTACATTGGCGCTTGATGTTAGCTAAGTGCTTCATCAAGGGAGGTGTTGGCTAGGTGCCCATCTCGGCGGTTGATAGTCGTGTGCATCACCATGGATTAATTGATATGTGGGATCACTTATGTGATCGGTGGCTTAGCCACGGCCTTGAGCAGACAAGTCCGCCGAGGTAAGTTATGTGGGATCACTTAGGTGATCGGTGGATTAGCCACGGCCTTGGGCAGCAGGTGTGCCGAGGTAGGTGTAATGGATGGAATTAGGT
Source organism: Gossypium sturtianum (assembly GCA_025698515.1). NCBI lineage: Eukaryota > Viridiplantae > Streptophyta > Magnoliopsida > Malvales > Malvaceae > Gossypium > Gossypium sturtianum. The sequence goes on from CM046953.1 coordinate 105,506,796, forward strand.
TGGGTTGGGCTTCATTTGCATAATTTTGTATGTGGACTGTGTGGATATGGGCCAAGCCCATATGTGGAGACATGTGAAATAATTGCACACCGAGTCCAGTGTGACTCACCCAATTTTTCTCAAACCTTACAGGTGATGCATAAAGCTTGGACCGGGTTGGAGTGGATGTGAGGTGGCCCATGCAGAAGATGTTTTCACTTAATTTATGCATTTTATATTATCAGTATTTTCGAATTATTATTTATTGTAATAAGGGCCACTTTAAATATTTAAGGATTTTTATTATGTTTTAAGTTGGATTGTCGATTATATTATTATCTGAAAATGTTTTATTTTTAGTAACTTATATTTTAAAATATATGTTAGAGTTTTTTTTTTTTTAAAATCGAAGAATTTGTAACAACTTGATTATTTTAATTATACAATGTTTTAGTAAAGACAACAATTTTTTTTTATGTTTTCACTCTAAGTAAAAATATTTTTCAAACGTTTTCCGCAGTGGCATCCTAAATTCGGCCGTGGCTCGTGGGCCGGGTTTGGGGTGTTACACCACCAGTACAACACTTCCTCAAAAATTATAACCCATCCCGATGCAACATGTCATGGCATAATAATTCAGTGTATGCAAAATGTATCATCATGGCAATTAATCAAGTTATACACAACCATACCAAATCTACCCCTAAGGTATAACAGTAATTTTACCAAACGAGGGTATCTCAGTAATTTACCCACCAAGGGTATTTCAGTAATTTACCCAACGAGGGTATTTCAGTAATTTACCCAACGAGGGTATCTCAGTAATTTACCAAACGAGGGTATTTCAGTAATTTATCAATTTATAGCTTTTCAATAACTTACTGTCGCCTTGAATGACACGAGACCCTTATTGGGTCTCTACGAGACTAATGGGCCTGAAATTTATTTCAGGCCCAAACGGGTCCACACGCTCGTGTGGCCTATTTCGCATGATTTCAGTCTCAGATTTTCAGATTTCGCAACCGCACTTACCCTTTGACGGTTTTCCACCAACTTCGCCCATGTGGGCCGAAAAGCCCATTGGGCCCGTTAAGCCCGTATCGGCTCAGTTAGGCCCGTTACAGCCCCAATGTTGCGAGAGCACTCGTGACACTCTCAACGGCTTACCGTCACATTTACCACTACGAGCGCTCGCACGCTCGAGTGGCACAAATGCCGGTTTTCCAGCTTTTCAGCTTTTGGCCGATTCGCAAGTCATCACATACAGTCATTCAGAAGGGTGTGAGATTACACACCTGTTTTGGATTACTAGCAGAACCACACTTTGTTGACCCTAGAATAATACCGATCAAAAGTTAGCCTCGACTTCCCAAAATATTTCATAAATCCAAACGTATTACCACACTTGAATCACTTACCACAAACGTGATCTCCCCCTACTGAGTCCCAATATTCAGCCCCGCCTTCTGACTACCACCACACGTTCCTAAAAGAGAGTAGTACAGACCCAAAACGTTAGCATCAAAGCAACATTCGGCCCTCCTACAACAAGGAAGGAGACCGAAGCTAACTCCCCAAAAAGGGTCACCTGCATACCTTAACATCACAATAAAACGTAATCGAAAACTTCACCTTACCCAAGACCAACGTTGACAGCCCTAGCCTAATGTTTGCTAAAGAAAAATCGGCCTACACCCCAGGAGGAAGTTCGGCTTGGCTAAGTAGAGAGGAAAGAAGAATACAATCGCGAGAGTAAGGCATTCGGTCCAATAAAGAAAGATGATAACAAAAGAAGAAAAAGAATATAGAAATAGAGACTTACCACTTAGAGAATACAAGATGGAGAATAGGTGTTGAAGAGATTCGGCTACTTGGAGAAAAAGAGATCAGAGAGGGATTCAGCTACAGATGTTTGGCGACTACCAAAGGAAAGAAAAGTGTCTAACACGAAAAAAAAAGAAATGGGAAGAAGTCACTAAAATGATTAAGGTTTCGGCAAAGAAAGATGCAACAAAAATTAAAACTCGAATGACAAGAAGAAGAGAATACTCCCAATTGCACAAATTCTAAGTAAAATGCTTAAGAATTTCGGCACACACACACACTAACCAAAACCGAATGCACTCTAACAAATGACCCTTCTCTTGACCGAAACCCCCCATGCACTTCCCCAAATTCGGCCACTACTCCCTCTCACTCCCTTCCCACGACTTTCTCCATGAATCTCTCCCTACTTCACTCTCCATCACTCATTCAAACTAATTTGACTGAGTCTCCAACTTCCTTGCAGAGTCCAAGCTGAACTCTACTTCCTCCACCTGCTTAGCACAAAAATAAAAGCCATACTTTGCATGCCATGGGATTCGAACTCCCTTCCTCCAGGTTCCCCTTGTGACGCCACACCACTAGGCCACCTTGCTTACTTGTGTTAGCAAACACATTTAAATATTCTTAAGTCCTGCTTCCACTAGCTCACCCCACTAAAGAGCCCAAAAACCAAAATTTTACCAGGGCTCCAACTTGACCCCAGGCCTCCCTAGGGCCCCTAAACACCCTTAAACATCACACAGAACCAGCATAACATGCAATTACACAAACATGACAAACCCCTAATTTTTGGGATGTTACAGTTCTACACCCCTTAAAGAAATTTTGGCCCCGAAATTTACTTGGTTAAAAGAGGTGGGGGTATTGCTGTCGCACTGCCTCCTCCGGCTCCCACGTGGCTTCCTCTGAACCGTGATTATGCCACAACACTTTGACTTGTGGAAAAGACTTCCTCCTCAACACTTCAACATCAAGATCCAAAATCTACACTGGTTCTTCTTCAAAAGACAGATTAGGTCTTACCTCAATTTCTTCCACCGGCACTATGTGAGATAGATCTGAACGGTAGCTCCTCAGCATCGAAACATGGAATACATTATGTATCTGATTCAACTCCGGGGGTAACTCAAGCTGATAAGCAACTGGTCCCACATGTTTCAACACTCGATAAGGACTGATGAATCTGGGGCTCAACTTGCCCTTTCGTCCAAATCTTAAAACCTTCTTCTAAGGTGAGACCTTCAAGAAGACCTGATCCCCCACTGAAAATTCTATCTCCCTACGCTTCAGATCTGCATACGACTTCTGTCTATCAGAAGATTCTTTTAACAAGCCCCGAATCAACATAACCTTTTCCTCAGTTTCTGAAATCAATTTCGGACCCAACAATTGTCGCTCACCTAATTCTGTCCAATAGGTAGGGGTACGACACCTACATCCATACAACGCTTCGTAAGGTGCCATCTGAATGCTGGATTGGTAGCTATTATTATACACGAATTCTGCTATTGGTAGATAATCTTCCCAACTACCTCTGAAGTCGATTACACAGCCCCTTAACATGTCTTCCAGAATTTGGATTACCCTCTCCGACTGACCATCAGTCTGTGGGTGAAACGCTGTGCTAAAGTCCAATCTTGTACCCAACACTTCATGTAATGCCCTCCTGAACCGAGATGTGAATCTTGGGTCCCTGTCTGAGATGATAGACACTGGTACCCCGTGTAGCCTCACATTTTCTGCCACATACAACTTGGCCAACTTCTGAAGTGGGTAGTCAGTACGAACCGATATGAAGTGAGCGGACTTAGTCAGTCGGTCAACGATTACCCACACGGAATCTTTCTTAGTAGGCGTCAGGGGTAGCCCACTAACAAAATCCATTGTTATTCTCTCCCACTTCCAAAGTGGAATCTTCACCGCAAAGCAAAAGAATCCCGAAGGCACCGATGTTCACCTTCACTTGCTGACACGTCAAACACTTGCCTACAAAGTCGGTAACCTCACATTTCAATCATGGCCACCAGTACTGTTCCCGTAGATCTCGGTACATCTTACTTCCACCGGGATGCATAGCATATGGGTTGCTATGCGCCTCCCGCAGAACCATCTGTCTTAACTCAGAGTCCTTCCGCATACAAACTCTTCCACAAAAACATAATACCCCTTCACTGTTCAGCCCAAAATACAGTGTCTCTCCACTTTTCACTTTCTGAAGTCGAGAACCCAACGATTCATCCAACAATTGCTTCTCTTTAATCTGACCTACCCATGTCAGTTTCACCTGAAGTTCCGCTAACAAGCTACCATCTTCATAAAGGCTAAGATGAGCAAACATTACTCTCAAATTCGATACCACCTTACGACTTAGTGCATCTGCCACCACGTTGGCCTTACCCAGGTGATATTCGATCGAGCAATCATAGTCTTTCAGCAACTTTATCCACCTCCATTGCCTTAAATTAAGCTCTTTTTGGGTAAGGAGATATTTCAGACTCTTGTGGTCAGTGTAAATAATCGACTTTTCCCTATACAGGTAATGTCTCCATATTTTCAGTGCGAACACCACAGTAGCTAGCTCCAAATCATGTGTGGGATAGTTCACCTCATGTGGCCTTAGTTGATGAGATGCATATGCTACCACCTTCCCTTCTTGCATTAGCACACAACACAAACATGTGTGCGATGCATCACAATAGACGACAAATTCCTTCCCAGCCTCAAGCTGAATCAACACTGGTGCCTCAGTCAGAATCTTCTTCAACTTTTCAAAGCTTTCCTGCTATTTATCAGTCCAAACAAACGACACTCCCTTACGCAGTAACTTAGTTAGGGGTGCAGTAATCAACGAGAACCCCTCAACAAACCTTCTCTAGTACCTAGCCAAACCCAGAAAACTTCGAATTTCTGATACTGACTTTGGTGGCTTCCAATCCAACACCGCTTCCACTTTTCGAGGATCAACCCTAATCCCCTCGGCAGACACAACATGTCCCAAAAATGTCACTTCCCTCAGCCAAAACTCACACTTACTGAATTTGGCATAAAGTTGCTTTTCTCTCAATATCTGCAGCACAACCTGAAGATGTGAATCATGCTCCTCCTCCATTCTTGAGTACACCAAAATGTCGTCTATGAATACCACCACAAAACGGTCTAGATAGGGTTGGAAGACCCGATTCATCATATCCATAAAAGTGGCTGGTGCATTCGTTAATCCGAACGGCATCACTAGAAACTCGTAATGCCCATAACGAGTTCGAAAAGCTGTCTTGTGAATATCTGCCTCCTTGACCCTTAGCTGATGGTACCCCGATCTCAAATCTATCTTCGAGAATACCGAAGCTTCTCGTAACTGATCGAACAAATCGTCAATCCTTGGTAGCGGGTATTTGTTCTTAATAGTTTGCTTGTTCAACTGACGATAGTAAATGCACATACGCATCGACCCATCCTTTTTCTTCACGAACAATACCGGCGCTCCCCACGGAGATACACTTGGTTGGATAAATCCACGGTCCAACAGCTCTTGGATCTGAGCTTCTAGTTCTACCAGCTCCTTCGGTGCCATTTTAAAAGGGGCGATGGACACCAGAGCCATTCCCGATAACAGCTCAATGCCAAATTCGACTTCGCAATTTGGAGGCAACCCCAGAAGCTCTTCGGGAAAAACGTCTGGGAACTCCTTCACTGTTCTAACATCCTAAAAAGATGATTCCTTAACATCAGATGTGCTGATAAAAGCTAGAAATGCCTCACATCCTTTATCTTTCCGGCCTTTAGTACGGAAACTACGTTGGACAGATAATCCATTCTTTCTGCTATCACCATCACTTCCTCATCCTCTGGGGTCTTTAAAACCATGCGCTTAGCAGCGCAATCCAAATTTGCATGATTCTTAACTAGCCAGTCCATGCCTAGAATAAGATCAAACTCACCGAACGACAGTTCCATCAAATCCGCCGGAAATACCACTCCTTGAACTTCTAGAGGCACATCCCTAAACAACTTGTTCACTACCACAGATTGTCCTAGAGGGCTAATCACAGACATTTCTCTAGCAGCAATCTCAGATTTTATACCCAAAGTCCCGCATACGATCACAGGCAACATATGAATGGGTAGACCCAATATCAATTAAAGCGGTAAAGGGCACATCAAATATGAGAAATGTACCGGTTATGACGTCCGGTGCGTCGCCATCCTCTCGACATCGAGCCACATAAACCAACCCTGGCTGCCTTGCATCTGTATTACCAGCACCTCTACCCGGTGCTCCAAGACCTCGTCCAAACCCATTTCCCCCTTAGCCTAGGCCACGACCTCTCGGTGGCTGCTGACCACCTCTCTCTGGCTAAACATAACCCTGTCTCGCAACTGGCGTCGGACCTGGTTTCAGTGTATAGTCCTTGATTCTGTGGTCTCTTGACCCACACCTGAAGCAAGCCCCAACTTTCTTCCAACATTCACCCTGATGAAATAATCCGCACACTTCACAAGGCTGCGATCTACCAGTAGCAAACGAAACTCCAGTTCGAGCCGGCTCGTTAAATCTAGGCTTCTTTTGAAATCTATCAGAAGAATCGGAAGGCCTAAAATCCCTCTTATTCCTGCCCCTATCCTTGTCACGATTCTGACGCTCAGTGCATTTCACCTCCTCAGCAATCTTGGTTTTCTCCACCAATACAGCAAAATCTATTTCCTGCTACGGAGCTATCAGTACCCGTAGCTCATCCCGTAGACCATCCTCGAATCGCACACAGCGCTCATAGTCGGTCGCGACTATACCCCGAGCGTAACGACTTAAGCGCAGAAACTCCGCCTCATATTCTGCTACAGATTTATTTCCTTGAAACAAGTTCAGAAATTCTTTTCTCTGAGCGTCCACATAGCTAGCCCCGACATACTTCCACTAGAAAGCCGCTTTAAAGAAATCCCAGGTGATACGATCCGCTTGAGTACCTTCCCTCACAGTGAGCCACCACTGGTATGCCTCATCTCTCAGCAGGGACACCGCCCCTTTCAGTTTATGTTCAGCAGTGCAATCCAGATCATCCATAATCTGTTCAACTGTCTCCAACCAGTATTCGGCTGCATTTGGGGCCACACCAGAAATACCCCTAAAAACTTCGGCCCCGTTTGACCGGAGTCGCTCAGAAATAGACCCACGAGCTGTTGACCTAGTACTTGCTCCAGTAACCCGTTCCAAAACTCGCAGCATAGCTTGGGACAAAGTATTGTCCCCTCCAGCTCGGTCATGGGACCCTGTCTCGGTCACCGGTGATGCAGGTGCTCCCATTTCAGGCATGTGCCCTGATGCTGAGGATCCAGCCCTAGCACCTCGGCCTCTACCACGGTCGCATGTACCTTGTCCACGTCCTCTTGTACTCATATCACTAAGTCGAGTTAATCGTCATTCAGAAATTTTATGAATCAGTACATAATTCAATGTTTATTAACAGATGTTTTATGAAAAGCAGGCATAAAAGTTGTTCTCGCAGATCGAATTTCCTAATGTCTCAGTCTCTATAGGCTTAGCTCCTATACTACCACTAACTCTAGTAGTTTTCTTCCTACAGTCATTACATCCTATTATCAGACAAAGTCAGAAGACTTACGGATTTGGTCCCGGAGACTCGGGTGCCATACTTCCAAAAAGATATATATTTTCTAAACCATATTTCAAACCAATTTTTGGAAAACGTTTTCGAACCCATTCCACAAGCCGAGTTTTGTAACATGGCTCTGATACCATAAAATGTAACACCCCAAACCCGACTTAGACGTTAGGACCGAATCTGTAACACCCCAAACCCGATCACCACGCTACGACTGAATCCAGCATGTCACAGGGAAAAACATTTTTAAAGAAGACAGGAGGTTGTTTTAATTTTGTAAAGAATCGTTATTGAAAACAAGTTACCGTCTCTTATTTTAAGAAAACCTTTGATTTTCATAAAAAGCTGAATTAGTTTAAGTAATATTGCTAAAACCGTCCAAATTTGGTCTTAAAGAAAAACTCAATTAACTTGTTATTACTACTTGTTTGCCGTTACCCGATGGTAAAGTTTTAGAAAAACCCGACGAGTTGTAAAAGTTTGGAAAACATTCTTTTTATAGGTTATTTAGGCGTGCCGTTTCGTTTAACTTATACAAATTTCCGTGAGAAATAAAGCAGATAAATAAACCCCAAAATGAAAGTTAGTGGCCTTATTACAACCCAAAAACCAAATTTAAAGTAAAGTAAACCAAAATAGTATTTTAAAACAAAACCCAAAAGAGAATGCGCATGGCCACCTCGAGTCCACCCCGGCTCCGCATCCGCAATCTACGAATCATCTGCAAAATGTAGAGGAAGGGGTGAGTCACCGAGACTCAGTGTAGAATTCCCCAACCCGAAAATGTAAATGCCCTTACACAGTTTCATAAGCCAACATGCATGTCATGCAAGCTCAAAACCTAACCATCCGAAACTCCTGAATCTACCCCGTGTGGTACCAAACCACTGGTGGTCAAAACCACTAGTGACCGTAGTCACAAATAATACATATGTTGTCAAAACCACTGGTGACAATCCCATATATCATCGTGTGGGGCCAACCCACTGTGGTACCAAACCACTGGGACAAGTCACAAAGATAGAAATATGTGGTCAAAACCACTGGTGGTCAAAACCACTGAGACTAGTCACAATAATAATATAGAAAGCGGGGCCAACCCAACGTGTGGTCAAAACCACCGTGACAGCTTTAGAATCATGCCTTCCCCTCCTCTCATCATACCCATTTTTATGAACATGCTTTTAATGGCATAATAATCATGCTTAACATACAAAAATCACATGGCATGGCATATACAGATTTACATAGGCATTTAACGTTAGCCAACCAAGTGGACTTACCCGGAGTCCTCGCTTTTACCCACAAGGGTAACATACCCATTTCAACAGTTATTCCGACTTTTGACAATATACATGATAAACATATTAACTAATGAAGTGTGTAAGAGTTACACACCTGATTACTCGCAATACGACACTCACTACGTCGACACTATCGTTAACCGACACTACCGCTATCTGCCTACTACTTTGCTTAGATGCCGGCCCACACCCAGGTGGCCAATCACGAACAGCTGACACCGCCCTCTTCTTGAACTTAGGGGCTGGGGTCTCAGATCTAACCCCTCCTAACGCTTGGCTGGCATTAGTGTCCATGAATACCTTTAGTCACTAAATCGGATTAATGCACTGAATAACGGTAATTAGAGAGATAACCCGAATGAATAGATCCCTTACCTAGGTTGACAAAACCCAAAAATTCAGCGACTCAGACTAAAGCACTGATCGAGTACCCAGGCGGCTAACACTAAGCCTTCCTTAACCCCTTCAATCGGCCAAGATTTACAAGATTTAGTTACTGCCTTCGGCATTTAACGCAATAAGAGATGTATTTGAAACGGAAAAAACACTTACCACACCACTAGCAAAATCGATTAGGAGTGGAGGAGAATAGGTAATGACGATCCCCAAATACCGAAGTTTGCCCCACTACACAGAGAAAATGAGAAGAAGGGCGATCCCTAACAGTTGATATTCGGCCAAAGTGTTGAAAAAGAGAAGAGAAGAGTAGCAGAGGTTTCGGCACCCAAGGAATGAATAGATTGTAAGAAAGATTGGAAAGTGTGGTTTCGACTAACAGCAAAATAAAAGTGAAAAAGATGAAGAGAAGGAATGGTAGATGAGATTTCGGTTCTTAAAGATATGGCAAGAAAATGAATCACAAATGGTGAGTGGAGAGCAAGATAGGTTCGGCCAAACACAAAAGAAGCAAAAAGAAAAGAAATGGACAGAGGTTTAGGAGGAGTTTTCAGTTTTGAAGATTGAAGAGAAGAGAAGAGATAAATGGTCTTCTAGGTTCGGCTATGGTCAAGAGATGAGAAAAGAGTAGAAGAATTCGGCTATGGCTTTTTGAGAGGAACGAAAATGAGAGATCGGCACAAAAGAAAATGGGAGAAAGGAGTTCTAAATGTTCCCCCCTTAACTAACCGAATACACACACTTCACCCAAAGCCAATACCAAATTCGCCACCTACCTCACTAGCACTCAAAACCGACAATGGAAGAACCCACACCCAAGTTTTGGGACACCCCTAAACACCCAAGAACCGAATGCTTAACCCCTTCTAGCTCCTTGAAATTCGCTAACACACCTCCCATTCAATCCCCTTTTCTCTCCTTTGATTTTCTCTCGACCACCTATTCAAACAAGTTTGAATACTTCAAAATTCCTACATTTTCTCTTCTCCACTAATTCAAATGTGTTGACTCCTTCAACACATATCCACCACATCCATCCCGAACACAACTCCTCCCTAGCCTTGGCGTCAAAAATAATAAGCAAAGAAGGGAATTCTTGCAGCTCGAACCAAGGCCCTCTAGCTTGCATGAGGCGTCACTCCCCTTGTTCTTAAGTGGTGCCTCCCTTGCCACTTTACCACTGGGATTCTTTTGTCAAAACACACCAGTAATTTCCTTTAACACCTAACTCACTCAGCTCCCCCTTCTTAGAAGCCCAAAACAAAAATTTTTGCTATGACTTAGGCCTACCCCTGGCTCACGCCTGGACCCCAAAACACCCTAAACTAGCTCAACAACCATACCATCACATGCAAACACACATAAATGCAAAGACCCCGATTTAAGGATGTTACAGGATCTGGTATGTCACATAGAAGGGTTGTTTAAAAGCTTGCGCGTTTGTTAAAAAGTTCGTATACCTTTTTGAAAACTTGAGCTTTGTTGTTTGAGAAAAATCAAATTTGTTTTTGTGGTTTTCTTGTAAAAACATTATTGTTGTTATCATTGTTATTATACCCAAAAACTCGTTTATAACAGAAATCAATTTCAGTGAATTTTGAAAATGTGATATATTTGAAAACAGTAGGTGTCGTTTTAGGGAAAACTACGTATTTATAAATTTAGCAATTATCAAGGAAAACTTAAAAGAAAATAAACCAATGGCCTTATTACAGAAATATTAACCCAAATCAATAATTAAACTAAAATAAAGCAAAACATAAATTTACTAAGTTCACGAGAATAATTCCCGGTGTATGGCCACCACAGAGTCCTCCACAGCTCCAAATCCACTAACGTTGGGGATCACCTGTAAGGTTGAAACAACGGGGTGAGTTACAAGAACTCAGTGTGTAATCTCGATTCTAGTCATAGTCATGGTCTTAGTCTGGGCCTAAGCCCCATACAGTATCAATTTGGGCCCACGGCCCCAAAATCATGGTAATCCAAATAGAAAATGCAGCCCCAACCTAATAGTCCATCCGCTACACTCCACACGTACCAGCCCTACACTCCATGTGGGGACCAAGTCAACCCACCCAACCCTACACTCCAAAAAATGCAGTCGAGCTGCTAGTATAAACGCAGTAAAGCTGCCAGTATCAGTATATGTGGCTGAGCCACTGAAATCAGTATATTGTGGCATGGCCACCAGTATAGCACTTCCTCCATCATTATAACCCATCCCGATGCAACATGTCATGGCATAATAATTCAGTGTATGCAAAATGTATCATCATGGCAATTAATCAAGTTATACACAATCATACCAAATCTGCCCCTAAGGTATAACAGTAATTTTAACCAACGAGGGTATCTCAGTAATTTACCCACCGAGGGTATTTCAATAATTTACCCAATGAGGGTATTTCAGTAATTTACCCAATGAGGGTATCTCAGTAATTTACCCAACCAGGGTATTTTAGTAATTTATCAATTTACGGCTTTTCAATAGCTTACTGTCGCCTCAAACGACACGGGACCCTTATTGGGTCTCTACGGGACTAATGGGCCTAAAATCCATTTCAGGCCCAAGCAGGCCCACACGCTCATGTGGCCCATTTCGCATGATTTCAGTCTCAGATTTCCATATTTCGCAACCGCACTTACCCTTTGACGGTTTTCCACCAACTTCGCCCATGTGGGCCAGAAAGCCTATTGGGCCCGTTAAGCCCGTATTGGCTTAGTTAGGCCCGTTACAGCCCCAATGTCGCGAGAGCGCTCGTGACACTCTCAACGACTTACCGTCACTACTCGTATCTCGATTTACCACTACGAACGCTCGCACACTCGAGTGGCACAGATGCCGGTTTTTTGGCTTTTCAGCTTTTGGCCGATTCGCAAGTCATCACATACAGTCATTCAGAAGGGTGTGAGATTACACACCTGTTTTGGATTACTAGCAGAACCACACTTTGTTGACCCTAGAATAATACCGATCAAAAGTTAGCCTCGACTTCCTAAAAGATTTCATAAATCCAAACGTATTACAACACTTGAATCACTTACCACAAACGTGATCTCCCCCTACTGAGTCCCGATATTTAGCCCCGCCTTCTAACTACCACCACACGTTCCTAAAAGAGAGTAGTGCACACCCAAAACGTTAGCACCAAAGCAACATTCGGCCCCCCCACAACAAGGAAGGAGACCGAAGCTAACTCCCCAAAAAGGGTCACCTACATACCTTAACATCACAATAAAAGGTAATCGGAAACTTCACCTTACCCAAGACCAACGTTGACAGCCCTAGCCTGATGTTTGCTAAAGAAAAATCGGCCTACACCCCAGGAGGAAGTTCGGCTTGGCTAAGTGGAGAGGGAAGAAGAATAAAATCGCGAGAGTAAGGCATTCGGTCCAAGAAAGAAAGATGATAACAAAAGAAGAAAAAGAATATAGAAATAGAGACTTACCACTTAGAGAATACAAGATGGAGAATAGGTGTTGAAGAGATTCGGCTACTTGGAGAAAAAGAGATCAGAAAGGGATTCAGCTACAGGTGTTTGGCGACTACCAAAGGAAAGAAAAGTGTATAACACGAAAAAAAAAGAAATGGGAAGAAGTCACTAAAATGATTAAGGTTTCGGTAAATAAAGATGCAACACAAATTAAAACCCGAATGAAAAGAAGAAGAGAATACTCCCAATCGCACAAATGCTAAGTAAAATTCTTAAGAATTTCGGCACACATACACACTAACAAAAACCGAATGCACTCTAACAAATGACCCTTCTCTTGACTGAAAACCCCCATGCACTTCCCCAAATTCGGCCACTACTCCCTTTCACTCCCTTCCCACAATTTTCTCCATGAATCTCTCCCTACTTCACTCTCCATCACTCATTCAAACTAATTTGACTGAGTCTCCAACTTCCTTGCAGAGTCCAAGCTGAACTCTACTTCCTCCACCTGCTTAGCACAAAAATAAAAGCCACACTTTGCATGCCATGGGATTCGAACTCCCTTCCTCCAGGTTCCCCTTGTGACGCCACCCCACTAGGCCACCTTGCTTACTTTTGTTAGAAAACACATTTAAATATCCTTAAGTCCTGCTTCCACTAGCTCACCCCACTAAAGTGCTAAAAAACCAAAATTTTACCAGGGCTCCAACTCGACCCCAGGTCTCCCTAGGGCCCCTAAACACCCTTAAACAACACATAGAACCAGAATAACATGCAATTACACAAATATGACAAACCCCTAATTTTTGGGATGTTACAAAACGCCAAACAATCTCCTTCTAAACAATAGTTTCCCCCTGAGCAGTAGCTTCCTCTTGAACAATGGTGTTTTTTGGAACAATAGTCTCCCCCTAAATAGTAGCTTCCTCTTGAACAATGATATTTTTTGGAATAAGGTTTTCAATAGTTACAAAGTTAGGTATCACTTTTTCTCTCTTATTGTTCTCCCCCTGAAGAGGTGATTGAGTTGTACCATAATAGCACTCAATTTCTCTGAATGTAACATCCATACTAACGAAAGTTCTTCGTGAAGGAGGATGATAACACTTGTAACCTTTCTGTGTTGGTAAATAACCAATGAACATACATGTAAGGGCTCTTGGATCTAATTTGCCTATTTTTCTATCTTGGACATAACAAACATATCCAAATATCCTGGGAGGAACAGCATAATTATTTTTACCTTGTAAAATTTTTAAAGGACCTTTGAAATTAAGGGTTCTGAGTGGCATTCTATTAATAAGGTAGGCGGCTACAAGAATTGCGTTCCCCCATAATGGATTTGGAAGGTTCATGGAAAACATAAGAGATCTAGCAACTTCTAGCAAATGCTTGTTTTTCCTTGTAGCAACCTCATTCTGTGAACTAGTACTGGGACAAGTTGTTTGACGAATTATCCCATAAGACTCCAAATAGGTATCAAAATTGTACTCTGTACCATTGTCAATTCTAAAAAACGTATCTTATCATCAAATTGAGTACAGGCCATTTTATGAAAAGATTCGAAGCATGTAAAACACCTTATTTTTCGATTTTAGCAAATACACCCAAGTTATCCTAGTGCACCAATCAATAAAAGTAACAAACCACCAATTACCAGATAATGATGTATGTCGATTACTCCTTAAACATCAGAATGAATAGTTATAAAAGGTGTATTACTTCTATTATTTCTCAAAGGAAAAGAACTTTTAGTGTGTTTAGCAAACTCACAAGCTTCACAAAATAATGAATCAAACTGAGTCTTTGAAAATAATCCGAGATATAACTTTTCCATAACAAAAAATGATGGGTGTCCTAACCGTTTATGCCACTTCATTATTTCTTGGTTGATAACCTTATTACCTCCAAAAAAGGCTTGAACAGATTCACTACTGCTCTCCGACATATATAAGCCATAATGCAATCTACCACTGCCAATCTTCTTCCCTGTCTGAAGGTCCTAGAATACACAATGACTAGGAAAAAGACTCAATTTTGCAGTTGAAGGTATTTGTGATGGCACTAACAGATAAAATGTTAACTGAAAAACAAGGAACATGTAGTATAGAGGATAGTTTAATATTGGGTGTACAATTGAGAGAACATGATCCAATTACAAGAGTAAAAGACTCATCGACCATCCTGACACTTTCTTTTGTTTGACTTGGGAAGTAGTTTAAAAAACTTTTTGAGGAACATGTCATGTGTCTATTCACACTAGAATCAATAATCTATGTGTCAGTATTAATATGAGTATTAAAGACATTACTTGACTTTACAAAATTGGATGTTGGATTCTTTTTTAGTTCTGCCCTTTTTTTCATACAAAAAAGTTGCACCACAAGAGCTAATAACAACAAGAAAGACTGGAAAAACACCAACAAAGCCAACGGTAGTGGTCAGAGAATCAAAGCCGACGGATGTAAGCAAGTATGCTGAAGCTGTGGGTGGTACGTGAGATCCATGCATTGGGAGTTTGGTAACCAGATTTTGAGGTTTTGCCGAAGATGAGACTACAACTCTATTGAAGGGGGCGGTGAGAAAAAAAATAGGTCAAAAAATGGAGAGTACCACATTAAATTTTCTAGGGTTTGGGAATTTCAAAAAAATTAGGCTCTCTAAATCTGGATTCTCAAGCTCTTGGTACCATGTTGATAATATGAATCCTTTTCTCTTGTATATCTCAACAGAAAATTTTACATGGCTATTTATACTAAAAGAGTAGACCTAACTAAGGAAACATAATCAATATATTAAATCAATAATCGTAATTTTAAGTTCATCTAATCCCTAAAATTAAGTAATGAGATTAGCTGACATAAACTGTCAACAACTACTTTATCAAGATAAATTACTATATGTTTAATGCATAAATGAGTAATTTTAAAGTTTAGAATTTAGAAAAGGGTAACAACTACAACTTGTATATTGCAAATGTAATTTATCTTCATTCTTTCCTCCATCGGTTTCTTTCATTTCCTATAATACAAGTTTGATGATAATTAGTACGGGAAGACGTAGTAAAAATTGATAATTAAGGAGAACTATGTAACATGCTTGACATATCTATGTAAGTGAGATTTCTTCTATGGGGTTTGGAAATCTTCTCCCACATTTTCAACCTGTTGACTCGTCATACCAACATTTGAATGAATGAGCTGTCGAGTTGAAATGGAGGAAATGCACAACTAGATCAGAAATAATCAATTTATATTAGTCTACTTTTAAATTATAATAACTTTGCATACAATCGACAATGGTTACCTTATTAATTTGGTCCAGTAGGAATCGACCTTCACCCTTGTATGATCTTACATGCAAACATACAATAGTAACAAGTTGCTTCCATTCTTCAAATTGAAATCATTTAAATCAGTTTCAAATATGTATGATTAGCCTCTCAATGTTTGAATAATCTTTTCAACCTTTAGATAGCCATCGTCCTAAAAAAACAAATTAGATTGTGTTAGAATAATCTTCTCAACCTTTAGATAGCCATCATCCTAAGAAAAGTAGCCTCAAAATTTATATGGAATAATTGATGGGTGGTGTAATCAAGAATGTGATTTGTTATGCCATAAAAATTGATAAAGAAGGCATGTCCAGAAATGTCTGCAGCTCATATTGTAAGCTTATACCTTGGTAGAAGCAGTTGGATTTTTTCAATACAATTTTTGGAACTGTATGCTCCATCAAAATTTGTCACTTTATTCTGATGAATGGGGCACAATATGTAATACCAGTCGAAAGTAGTGTAACACCCTAAACCCGGCCTAGAAGTTTAGACCGAATCCCAGATGTTACATTGATCACCGAAGCGATCATAGGTAAATTATTTTACAAAACAAGTTAAGATGTCAAACCGAAACATTTACTTGTTTAAAAATTCAGTCAATAAAATTACAAATAAGTTAAATATATATTCGGAATTAATAAGGAAAACGAATGAAACTTAAAAATGGAACTTGTACCACAGTTTTATAAAACTTTACAGTTCAAAATCCGAATAACAAAGTAGAAACTGAAAACACAAACTGGTAATCTATTTTCCACTGAGACTGTCCGAGACCTCCGCATACCGAGTCCAGCGCCAGAATTCATGAATGTACCTGAAAGGGAAACACTAAGAGGGGGTGAGCTACTCAAGCTTAGTGTGAGTTCGAAACAACACAAGAGACAGAAATATGAAATTCCAATCAGTAGCGCAACAGATTTTCAAATACTCATAGAGTCAGAAAGCATTCTTGGAACTAACGTCCCAATAGAACATAACAATCCGAGCACACCAAGTTTACACAAAAAACTCAACACAAACGCTATTCAGACAACAAGAATACAGACAACCAATCTTACAGTCAAAACGCCTAAACAGATGCGGATGAAATGCAATCAGATAATAAAACCCATCCATCCAGCCAACACACCTATCCGTCCCCCAATCACACCCCATAAGAGCTGTTTAAGCTCATCCAACCAAAAAACACCACTTAGGACCTCGAAAGGCCCATCTAACCTTACACACCACATATGTGGACCAAGCCACTTAGATGTTAATACACAGCAGAGCTGGCGTATGTGCTGTGTCTGATGCAATACGGTAATCCATCAGATAAATCCTATTGCGATCATCTTCACGAGATCAAATAATAATACGCAGCAAAGTTGATGCACACGCAGTATAGTGCGATAAATTGCCGTACAATATGATACAGGAAAACTGCTAGATCAGATCAGAATCAGACTCCCTTCTCTTCTTCTCTGTGATTTCTTCGAGCGGTAGCTTCAATATCACTGTCGTATTCTAAAGGTCCTATCGGGTTCCTTCTAGTCATAAACTAGAGGTACCTGTGAGGGAAAGAAAGAAAGAAAGTTTAGCAAAAATAAAAACTAAAAATAAAAATAAATTGCGAAAAAGAAAAAAATAAAAATAATGGCTAAAGTAATAAAAATAGAGCGTTCTTAATATTTTAGTTCCCCGGCAACGGCGCCAAAAACTTGATCGCTGTAAATCAGAGTTTTAAAATTTATAAAAGAAAGATCGAACCTGGAAACTAACTCTGACAACGATTGAGGCAAGTGCACCTATCGAACAGTAGTATAGTTTAGGCAAGACCGGATTATCGAACCCAAAGGAACTAAAAGTACTAATACTAACTTTCTTTTTATTATTTAGCCTAAAATAAGTGAAGTTGTTTATTAATCTAAATTAACTACTGAACTAAAGACTCTAAGACAAAGAAGAATGAATTTGGAAAATAGCTTGGGAAAAACTCAGTTGATTTAGACGATACCCTAGGAAGAATCCACCTAGACTTCACTTGTTATCTACCCTTGAACCATATAATTTATTTACTTAGTTTGATCCGTAAGACTCCCTAACGTATATTAAACCCTCTCTCGAGGCGAATAACATCTAACCCTAGGTTAATTAGTGGAACTCTCGTTCTCTTATAATAACCCCTAGAATAGTAGTAAATCAATCTGTGGATTCCCATATTAGGTTTCACCCTAATCCGGTAAAATCTCGTCACCCTATCTCTAGGCGTGCGATCAACTCCGCTTAATTATGTTGGATCTACTCTTGGCGTGGTCTATTCCTCCTCCACCTAAGCATTAAATTTGGATTTAGCTCACATAATTAAGAACAAACTAAGTATTTATCATATAATTCAAATAATCAAATAACAAGATTCCTCATAGGTTTCATCCCCTTCGGGTATCCGAAGGGTTTAGTTCATAACAATAAAGGAAAACATCTCAAGAGAAAAGATAAAATAAAATATAAGAAATCCCTAAAACCCCTTGAAGGAATTTAAGGAGAGATCCTCCGTCTTGAGTAGAATTCTGACTTCTTGAGATGGATAAACTGGCTATCCCTAAGTGAATCCCCACAAATCTGCCTTCTCTGGCCTAGCATGACGTCCCTAGACGATGGCTTTGGGCTCCCCCTTTCAGGTCATACTTAGGGTGTATTTATAGGCTTTTGAAATACGTTTCTTTCTCCCTAAGTATCCTTTCCCGAATGAAATTGCTCTTCTCCACGGCAGAGACACGGCCATGGCACACGCCCGTGTAAGTCGTGGTCAGGCCGTGTGGACTTCGTTGATGAGGCACGGCCGTGTAAATCATGGTCCAGGCCGTGTTCGAGATCTTTAAGGAGGCACGGCCGTGTGGGCTAAGGTCCAGGCCGTGTCGATTTCATGCTTTGACCCATTTGTCCCGTTTTAAGCTCGTTTTGCGTTCTTTTCATCCCCTGGTGCTTTCCTGAGTATATGACATGAAAAGAAAGGATTAAGAGCACCTTTTTACATAAATCAAGGGATAATTCATCCAAAAGCATACTAAATGTGGGCCTAAAATATGTTACTATTTCGGTTTATCAAATACCGCCACGCTTAAGCTTTTGCTTGTCCTCAAGCAAAATTCTCAACTTACAATTAAAACGAACTTTCTATAATTCATAACAGTCATTGATAGTGTCTCATCATAATTTAGAGATAATTTATACATGGATAATTCAACTCAAAGTGTCCTAAAAATTTAAACAATATAAGCCTTATATTTTGTAGCACAAAACATAGGTCTTTCTCTTCATCTAAATAATTACCTTTAATTTGAAACCGATAAGGATTGACATCCTCACAAAAGATCCACTCAAATCACTCAAAGTGTTTAAGGTTCAAAATTTAGGCACTCAAAAGTCGAACATGAAGAGTTAATCCCATAGGCTTGCATGAAAATCAAATCTCCACCACTGAAATATGAGATGAAACACAAATCAAAAGGTCTTTGTTAGGGTTGTGACGGGGCTAGGGTTAAGGTGTGGAAAAAAGGCTGAATTAGAGGGTTAGAATCGAGATTGAATTGACAAATTACCTAACTAAGAACTAATGAACTAATAATAATAATTACATCAATTGAAAACTAATAATACTAATAATACAAGCTTCTTTTTTCGATCTTCAAATTTTAAATGTATAAGCTCGTTTAATCACATAACTAATAATGAATATACTTCATTTTTTTTAATTAAAACAATCATAAAAACATAATAAAAGATAAATTACTGAAATAAAAACATAGTTAGGCTATTAATCAAATCAAATCTCGATATAAGGGTAATCAAAAGGAATGGTGATAACAAAAACAAAGGGGTTCTGGGTTAATATTAGCGGTTATGTCAATAAAAAGGGTTGTTAGGATTAAAAGGGGTTCACTAGGGGTTAATTTGTAAAGGTAGGCTTTTAATGGAGTAAGTGGGTTAGATCCTAGGTGCCTTTATCATCTCTGTGTATCAAATCAAAAAGTGTGGTCTCGACATGTATAATCGATGCAAGTTCTAGAATAACAAATCAGTGTTGACATACTCATAATCAATAAAGTGAGCAAGAAAAAGAATATATGCTCTATAAGGCTCAAAAACTCACAAAAATTATGGGTATTTTGATGTCAACCTCGTAAATTTCAATCTTCAAGGTAATATTTAAACTTAGTTCGACAACCTAGCAAATTTTTAATTTCTGAAAAATAGACTTATCATGCTTGATTCTCTAGTATTCTTCAAATTTAATTATCAATGCATAATTATCAATGACTTAATCTAAAACATATCAATAAAGATCATAAATTATCAGAAATTCCATCCTAATTAGTAATATGAGTAATTTACTTTAAGACAAGGCTAAATTCAGGGATTTGAGAATAATGCAAAATGTTTGGTACCTAATTTTAGAGATTTGAGAATAATGAAAAAAAGTAGGCACCTTTTTAGGTTGTTCACCCCCCCACACTTAAGATGTACATTGCCCTCAATGTACAAAGATAGAAAATATCATTATAAAATCATAAGATATTGGAAGAAGTGAAACTCCCTGAATTTTCGAATGACTCATTGAGAGGAGATTATGTCTTTGGTGGTGGGGATGGGCCGTCTGGATGACGAACCTGCGCTAGATGAAGAATTTGAGAGTCTCATGCAGGATTAGCCAAGAAATCTAAAGAAACCTTAATAATATACTAATAATATAATTAAAGATAAGAAAGATAAAGAGAATGAGACTAAGAAGGAAAATAAACTAAGTTTAAAAGATAAAGGGGCCTGAGAATCCTTATGGTATATGGTTCGAGAGGTGGGTGTGACTTTGAAGGTGACGGAGTTGTTGGTGATGGTGGAAGTGGCGTGATTCCCAAGAAGCCTTAAGAACCTAAAAACAAGAAAGTAAAGCAAAATAAACTAAATTAAGTAGAAGAGAAGTAAAGATAAAGAAAATAAAGGAGAAGATAAAAATAAAAGAACAGATAATTGGTCTCAAAGACCCTTGGCTTGTTGTTTGGATGAAGCTGCCGGCATGAACTCAGGTGAATCGGTCTTCTTTGAGGATATTGGCCTTTTACGCTTCTTTGCCATGGATATGATTTTGTTGTAGCTCAAGAGTCTGAGGATTTATTAGGAAAAGGAAAAAGAAACAAAAGGGAGAAAAGAAAGAAAGGAAGAAGAAAAAGAGTAGGTAAGAAGAGAAAGGAGAGGGGCATGGTATTTAAATAGAATCTCAAGTCTGGCAATTTACCACGCCTGTGGGTTGAGGGTGTGTCGATTCACACGGCCGCATCGCACGGCCGTGTCGCAAGGTGTGTTGATTCTCTACGTTTGTTTTCGAGTCGACCACGGTTGGAAGATACGGGCGTGTTCTGCCCGTGGTGGCAAGTCAGTAGCTTAGCAACATTCGTAAGGCACGGGCGTGTTCTTCCCATGGTTGGAAAGTTAGTAGCTGTACACGGTTATGGGGCACGGGCGTGCCCCTTTGTCGGTACCCGTAGTGTAGTGGTTGGATCTGTGACATCGAAAAGTGGTTGGAATTGATTCGCACGGCCTCTGCTATGTCAGTACGGGGAGTCTTATGGTCCACACGGCCACGGCCACGGTTGTGTGTCCTGGAATTTTGCACCCCTTGTTAGTTTATAACTAAGTGTTCAGAAAGAAAATAAGAAAACAAAAATAAATTTAAAGCAAAATGTGAGAATAAATTATGTTAGTGCTCGGGTTGCCTCCTGAGAAGCGCTAATTTATAGTCTTAAGCTAGACTCTCCTCTCATTTGCATTGTCAGGGTGGTTTGAGGAGTTGGAAGTCCTTCTTCATGCTATCATTTGCGTCTTCGTGAAAAAATTTAAGTCGAGATGTGTTTATAGTAAAAGTACCAAAAATAGGATTACTTACCTCGACTGTTCCGTATGGGAAAACATTGGTTACCCTAAAAGATATTTCTTTGTTTGTGCTAGGGTCCCGAGGAGATATTTGAGGATCTGCCTGATCTAACATTACCTGGTCTCCTATTTTGAAGTGGTTTGTTGTTCCTATTAGCTCTTTTGGGGGCTCCTTCAGTTTTATCTTGTGTGGTTTCGGTTCTTCGTCGTGTATCCCTAATTTCTCCTTGAAGTGTGTCTTCCACTCGTCTAGATCATCGAACTGAATCCCTCGATCTTCATGAGTTATTTCTTTGTTGGCATGGGGTTTAGGATCGGGTTCAATTGTATTCTTTGGTGGTGCTTCCTAAAAATAAGGGTTAACCGATTGGTTATCAGCAGAATTTACGTTCTCACCTTAATTACTCGATGTTCTAGCCGAGTCAAGAGCTTTGATGGTGACTGTCTCATTACCTACGCAAAGTATGAGTTCTTCTGCATCAACATCAATTTTAGTCCTGGCAGTTGCTAAAAATGGTCTTCCTAAGATTAGGGGGATCGAATTATCCTCATCCATGTCTAAGACAACAAAGTCTACTGGGAAAACGAATCTGTTGATTTTTACAAGAACATCTTCGATAATACCCCTAGGAATTCTAACAGTTTTATCAGCTAATTGAATGCTCATCCTAGTTTGTTTGGGTTTCCCTAGACCTAATTGTTTAAACAATTTATAAGGCATGGCATTTATGCTTGCCCCTAAATCAGCTAACGCATTATCAACAGTTAGTCTACCAATTAAACATGGAATTGTAAAACTCCCTGGATCTTTTAGCTTTTGTGGTAGTCTATTATGGAGAATTGCTGAGCACTTTGCGTTAAGTTCCACATGTGACGACTCGTCTACCTTCCGTTTGTTTGTCAGAAGCTCTTTTAAAAATTTCCTAGAATGTGGCATCTACGAAAGAGCTTCAAGTAATGGTAAGTTAATATGTAATTTCTTTAAAAGTTTAAGAAACTTACCGAACTGTTCTTCTATGTCGTCTCTTCTTAATGCCTCAGGGTAAGGTACGCGAGACTGGTACTCCTTGATTACCGGTTTTGGCTTGTCTTGTGTTACCTCAACTTTACCTTTTTCTACCTCGTTTCCTTTTGTTGGACTGGGTTCGTCTACTTCTTCGCTTTCTTGAGCTGTTATGGCTTGGATCTGCTCCTTTGGATTAATTTCAGTATTACTCGGTAGACGCCCTTGCTGTCGTTCTGATAATAGCTTTGCAATTTCTCCGACTGACAGAGTAATTTCCCCGATTGCCTTTGTAAGTCCTCCAACTTGGTTCTCGATCGTTTTGATCGATGTTTATTGGGTTCCGAGTGTTGCTTCAGTTTTTTGGAAACGGGCTTCTGTGGATGCTATGAATTTGTTCAACGTCTCTTCAAGATTTGGCTTCTTTTCCTGTGGATAAGGAAGATTTTGGAAATTTTGAGGAGGTTGTTGTCTTTGATTTCCTTGATTTCCTTGTCCTCCCCACGAAAAATTTGGGTGGTTCCTCCAACCTGGATTATAATTATTACTATATGGGTTATTATTAGATCTGAAATTGTTACCTATATAGTTCATCTGTTCGCTCTCTGTGCTTGGTTGGTAAGGTGGGTACTCAGGGATTCGCCACAGTTCCACTTGCGTCGCATTGCATGACTGGATGTACCTGCGAAGAACACAAACTATCAATCTTCTTATTCATCAACTCTACCTGATTTGATAGCATGGTTACTGAGTCGAGGTTGTAAACTCCGGCTATTTTTGTTGGCCTTGTTCTTGTAACTTGCCACTAATAGTTATTCAGCGACATCGCTTCAATAAACTCGTAGGCTGCCTCAGGAGTTCTGTTGTTCAAATTTCCACCGGCGACTGAATCAATTAATTACCTCGTAGAAGGATTCATACCGTTATAAAAAGTTTGGACTTGGAGCCACAAAGGTAAACCGTGGTGTGGGCATCTCCTCAAGAGATCCTTATATCTCTCCCATGCATCGTATAATGTCTCTAAATCCATCTGCACAAAAAAAGAGATATCATTACATAATTTGGTCGTTTTGGCCGGTGGGAAATATTTTAATAAAAAATTTTCGGTCATTTGTTCCCATGTAGTGATTGACCCTCGTGGTAACGAAGTTTAACCATCGCTAGCTTTATTCTTTAATGAAAAGGAAATAACCAAGACGTATGGCATCATCGAAAACGCCATTTATTTTGAAGGTATCACAGAACTCTAAAAAATTAGCTATATGAGCATTTGGATCTTCGTCCTGTAAACCATCAAATTGAAAAAACTATTGAATCAATTGTATAGTGTTAGGCTTTAATTCAAAATTATTAGCAGCTATAGCAGGCCTAATAATACTAGATTCGGCTCCTGTTAAATGAGGTTTAGCATAATCAAACATAGTACGAGGAGCATTATTTTCTCTCACATCTTGTGGTGGAAGATTATTTTCGTCCATCCCTTCAGTAGGATTGGATCTGTCTTCTCGCTCTCCTTGGTAATTTAGGGCTCGCCTAATTTCTGTGCAATTTCTTCGAGCGGTAGCTTCAATATCACTATCGTATTCTAAAGGTCCTCTCGGGTTCCTTCTAGTCATAAACTAGAGGTACCTGTGTGGAAAAGAAAGAAAGAAAGTTTAGCAAAACTAAAAACTAAAAATAAAAATAAATTGCGAAAAAGAAAAAAAATAAAAATAATGGCTAAAGTAATAAAAATAGAGCGTTCTTAATATTTTAGTTCCCCGGCAACGGCGCCAAAAAATTGATCGCTGTAAATCAGAGTTTTAAAATTTATAAAAGAAAGATCGAACCTGGAAACTAACTCTGACAACGATTGAGGCAAGTGCACCTATCGAACAGTAGTATAGTTTAGGCAAGACCGGATTATCGAACCCAAAGGAACTAAAAGTACTAATACTAACTTTCTTTTTATTATTTAGCCTAAAATAAGTGAAGTTGTTTATTAATCTAAATTAACTACTTAACTAAAGACTCTAAGACAAAGAAGAATGAATTTGGAAAATAGCTTGGGAAAAACTCAGTTGATTTAGACGATACCCTAGGAAGAATCCACCTAGACTTCACTTGTTCTCTACCCTTGAACCATATGATTTATTTACTTAGTTTGATCCGTAAGACTCCCTAACGTATATTAAACCCTCTCTCGAGGCGAATAACATCTAACCCTAGGTTAATTAGTGGAACTCTCGTTCTCTTATAATAACCCCCTAGAATAGCAGTAAATCAATCTGTGGATTCCCATATTAGGTTTCACCATAATTCGGCAAAATCTCGTCACCCTATCTCTAGGCGCGTGCGATCAACTCCGCTTAATTATGTTGGATCTACTCTTAGGCGGTCTATTCTATTCCTCCTCCACCTAAGCACATTAAATTTGGATTAAGCTCACATAATTAAGAACAAACTAAGTATTTATCATATAATTCAAATAATCAAATAACAAGATTCATCATAGGTTTCATCCTTTCGCATCCGAAGGGTTTAGTTCATAACAATAAAGGAAAACATCTCAAGAGAAAAGATAAAACAAAACATAAGAAATCCCTAAAACCCCTTGAAGGAATTGAAGGAGAGATCCTCCGTCTTGAGTAGAATTCCGGCTTCTTGAGATGGATCAACTGGCTATCCCTGAGTGAATCCCCACAAATCTGCCTTCTCTGGCCTAGCACGACGTCCCTAGACGATGGCTTTGGGCTTCCCCTTTCAGGTCCTACTTAGGGTGTATTTATAGGCTTTTGAAATATGTTTCTTTCTCCCTAAGTATCCTTTCCCGAATGAAATTGCTCTTCTCCACAGTAGAGACACGGCCATGACGCACGCCCGTGTAAGTCGTGGTCAGGCAGTGTGGACTTCGTTGATGAGGCACGGCCGTGTAAATCGTGGTCCAGGCCGTG
The DNA here is from genome assembly GCA_025698515.1 of Gossypium sturtianum. NCBI lineage: Eukaryota > Viridiplantae > Streptophyta > Magnoliopsida > Malvales > Malvaceae > Gossypium > Gossypium sturtianum. The sequence continues at coordinate 105,532,540 of CM046953.1, forward strand.
TTCGAGATCTTTAAGGAGGCACGGCCGTGTGGGCTAAGGTCCAAGCCGTGTCGATTTCATGCTTTGACCCATTTGTCCTGTTTTAAGCTCGTTTTGCGTTCTTTTCATCCCCTGGTGCTTTCCTGAGTATATGACATGAAAAGAAAGGATTAAGAGCACCTTTTTACATAAATCAAAGGATAATTCATCCAAAAGCATACTAAATGTGGGCCTAAAATATGTTACTATTTTGATTTATCACAAACCCACCAAAAATCCTTTACTTTATGTAGGTGTATGCATGCATACAAATTCAAGGAACAGAGACACCTAAACAGACAATCAGATATAACAGATATGCAACACACCCCACAGACCAGATTCAGAATCATACACCATACACAATCATCACAGATATCGAGTCTTGAACACCCTCACTAAACTTAGCTAAGGGTCGGAGCACACACAAATAAATATTCAGATCAGAATTACACACAGAACCAATATAAGTTTCATAAAACCACACGCCCGTGTGCTCTGGCCGTGTGGTAATGCCTAGGCCGTGTGGGAGACCAAAAGCCCGCGTGAGGAAGGGCACACGGCCGTGTGACTGAGGCACACTCCCGTGTGAGAAGAGGCACATGACTGTGTGACTAAGGCACACGCCCGTGTGGACCATAGACATGGCTGTGGGAACAGACCGTTTAACTCTCTGTCCATTTGCACTAAATTTGAGTACAGGGCTGACACGACCGTGTGTTCCTAAACACACACTCGTGTGGGATCCCTAAATCCCCAAATTAGCCACACGGCCGTGTAGCCAGGCCGTGAGACACCAAATCACTAAAACCCTAATTCCCAAACACACACGTCCGTGTGCATAGAGGACATGGCCGTGTGAAAATCGATAAAATCCCCAAATCGGCCACACGACCGTGTTTCAAGCCATGGGGCACCAAACTTTTCCCAGAAACCCTAATCCCTAATTCCACATAGCCGTGTGAACATGCACATGCCCGTGTGGTCGCCCATGTGGTCAAAAACCACCCTAAAATAGCTTGAGAAACGAGTTTTTTGTCACTAAGTCGACCCTCAACCGATGGAACTCAGAACTGCACTAACCAAAGTGAATTTCTATGCCATCCGACTGTACTACCGTACTTAAACAATCAATTTCCAAAAACCACCAAGATTGCCACATTCTAACAAATTCAATTTGCAAATAAAATAGGAAAGCTTCGGAACCCACACCTGTTTTGAAACGACCTGATGCCGACTCGATGACAAAGGAAAACGAAGCTCTGCCGAAACCACCATAGATTCAAAAAGAAAGAAGCAAAGAAAGAAAACATAAAACAAATAAGAAGAAAGAAAAATAAAACGTGAAAAAGAAAAGCCCAAAAATAAATAAAAATAAATAAGTAATTAGTTAAACAATCATAAATTAAATTAATACAAACAAAAATATTCCTCCAAAAAGTTCACACAAGGTATCGAACCCGGAACCCTGAGGTTCACTAACACTCACTGTACCACTAGACCAGTAGGCCCATTCTGACAATTAAACTCACAACGAAACACAATAGCGCAACCTTCCCACTGACCCTAACTACAAAAGTCAAAACTTCTAGCCTCAAAATTTGGGGCGTTACAACTCACCCTTCTTAAAGAAATTCCCTCCCTGTAATTTCCAACTAATAGAACAGTGGTATATCACAAGCTACACCGCCACGCTCCCGCTGCGCACTCTAGTCCAAAAACACCACCACGCTAGACTTGAACTTAGGACCTCTAACACACACCCAGAACACTTAACTACTAAAGTAGATACACATTTATCCAATCACACACAATCACTATGCTCCAACCATAACATCAACTCATTCACAACCATACCTGTCTCAAAGTCATCGAGAACACTCCCGGACCCGATGTTCTGTGGACCCACATCAAAAACATGCTCCTGCCTTTTTCTAATAATTGCCCGGATGGCGCTTCTTACTAAGCTCACAAGACGAAGCGCTTGCACCACTAACGTCACCCTTCGCAGTACCGCTATTGCCACTCAAATACGTTCTAACGCGTTTCGCAGAATGTGGCTCCAACCTCAGAGAACTGTGATCTCTTTTATTCCCACAATCCACGTACCTAACTTGAAGCGTTTCACTAGTCTTCATTATCCTAGCCTCGAACACTTTCTCTACTACTTCCCTCACAACCCAAGTCAATGCCTCGGTACCAAGCTCTGGGTTATCGCTACCCGAAGTTGGCGGAATCACACTGGCCTCCGACTCCCAAATAGACACACGTGCCGAAGAGGTAGACGATTCCTCGTGATCTTGTTTACCTTCAGAATCCATATCCGTCCTGCGGCTAACTTAAGGTATCTACACTTTCAGAAAACAAACAAAAAATAAATACAGAAATCTATGTTTCTAATCTTACAGTTTCGATTTCTCACCTAGACCAGCATATGAGTCTCAGAAATTTTATTTCTGTAAAACATTTTAAAACACAAATAATTTCAACTTACTGTGGTAATTTTTTAAAAAAAATAACCACGTGCGCACACGGATACGTAGAAACACAGGCCGAGTTTTTGCAAACCTGGCTCTGATACCACTAAATGTAACACCCTAAACCCGGCCTAAAAGTTTAGACCGAATCCCAGATGTTACATTGATCACCGAAGTGATCGTAGGTAAATTATTTTACAAAACAAGTTAAGATGTCAAACCGAAACATTTATTTATTTAAAAATTCAGTCAATAAAATTACAAATAAGTTAAATATATATTCGGAATTAATAAGGAAAACAAATGAAACTTAAAAATGGAACTTGTACCACAGTTTTATAAAACTTTACAGTTCAAAATCCGAATAACAAAGTAGAAACTGAAAACATAAACTGGTAATCTATTTTCCACTGAGACTGTCCGAGACCTCCGCATACCGAGTCCAGCGTCAGAATTTGGGAATGTACCTGAAAGGGAAACACTAAGAGAGGGTGAGCTATTCGAGCTCAGTGTCAGTTTGAAACAACACAAGAGAAAGAAATACAAAATTCCAATCAGTAACGCAACAGATTTTCAAATACTCACAGAGTCAGAAAGCATACTTGGAACTAACGTCCCAATAGAATATAACAATTCGAGCACACCAAGTTCACACTGTAAAACTTAATACAAACACTGTTCAGACAACCAATCTTATAGTCAGAACACCTAAACAGATGCGGATGAAATGCAGTCAGATAATAAAACCCACCCATCCAGCCAACACACCTCTCCGTCCCCCAATCACACCCCAAAAGAGCTGTTTAGGCTCATCCAACCAAAACACACCACTTAGGACCTCGAAAGGCCCATCCAACCCTACACACCACATTTATGGACCAAGCCACTCAAATGTTAATACACAGCAGATGTAATATCCGGGATTTAGGGCTTGTGCATTGTTGCATGTGCTAGTATGCCTATGTGTGTTTTGAATGTGTTTTTATGAATTTTGAGAACTTTAGAGTGTAGGTGAATGTCTTAGAAATTATTAGGTTTTAAGTCTTAAAGGGGGAACTAGGCAAATGAGGCCTTAAGAAAATTTATGGGGGAAATTGGACATAAAAATGGGCTTGTTAAAGTGGCAAGGAGGTGCCACTTAAAGCCCTAAGCAGTGACGCCACAAGCAGTGTGCAGGGCCTAGGTTCGAGCAGCAAGGGGAGCACTTTTGGGAGTTGTTTTTGCGTTAGGAAGGAAGGGAGTTGGACGGCATGGGGAGACTGGATGGATGAGCTTGAGATGTGGTCAATTTCTTTTTAAAATTTCGGCTAAGGGCAAGGATAATGCTTGACTCATTAAAAATATTTTAAATGAGTAGAGAAGAGGAAAAATAGGAGAAAAGCAAGGAGAAGCTAGTGTTTGAGTGTTAGCCGAATTCAAGGGAGGGGAGTGAGTTGAGGTATTCGGTCATACAAGGGGGGCTATGTGCCGAAAGTTTAAGGCTATCAAAGTGATATTTTTGGATATTTTCTTTTGCCGGATTTTGTTCTATTCTCTCGTGAACTTTCAACCCTTTTTCTTTTATAATCAAACCTCACCAAAAAATCACTCTTTTTCTCTCATTTAGTCCTTGGCCGAATCATCCCAAGAACATTAGGGTCAATTGTTTTTTTTTTTTCTCATTTGTTTAAGGTAAGCCGAATCTACCATCTCCCCTTCTCACCTTTTCTTTCTATTCTACTTAGGCCGAACTTCTCCCTCCCAAAAGTTCATCATTGCCGAAATTCTTAGATCAACACACCACCATTGCCGAGCCTTGGTAACCCTCATCTCTTTTCTTTCGCATTTGATAAGGCTGAATATCTCTGAGGGTTCAAGCAAAGGTGCAGTTGATTTCAGCAGTAAGGGAGGAATTCAGGATTTGGTTGTTGTCAACTTCAAGGGGAGATCTTTCGGGATTTTAAAATCTAAGGTAAGCAAATGTAATCATTAGGCCGAAGGCCATTTATGGTGTTTATTAAGTGTTAGAATCGGATCTAACACATGCTTATAGGAATTTCGACAGATACCTCAAACAAGTGACAATTTCGGGATTTAGATCCGCAAGGTAAGTGAATATGAATATTCGGCCAAGGTCATATTAAGTGTTAATGTTGGCCGATTCTAACTATGATTTTTAGGGAGGAGTATAATCTGTTTTGGTAGACTTTCGGGATTCAGTGAACACGATAGTAACCAGGTGTGTAGCCCTACACTAATTCCTAATAGATCTATGGTATTATTATTATGTATGTGTTAATGGAAATATGAAAATATGGCTAAAGGTATCATTCAATGGTACAGAGTATTCAGGTACGTTAACATACTACTACTACTATGTTAATAATATTTATGAACACTGAATATGACACACATGTGAATTTTTTATGAATATGGAATAAAGTACATGGCATGATCTCTGTTTGTTTTGTATTATGCATGGGCATATGGGTGATATTGAAAAGGGGAAGTGATATGGTGGTTTTTACCACAATATCTGGTGACTCATGTCACATAATCAATGTGGTGACTTCATCACATATTAATATCCGTGACTTTGTCACATTATCTGTGGCTATGCCACAATTTATAAGGGCGATGTGCATGTCGTCTGCAGTGACTGCCTTCGATGATGTGTAGCGGATGGAGGGTCGATTTAGTAATCCCCACGGTGCAATTAGCTGGTACGGGTGATGTGTAGAGGATGGTTATTTAGGTTTGGGTTCGGGATTGCATCATTACTTATATCTGTTATATGTGATTGATATGCCTAAATCGTTTGGGAGTTCATGGTAGTTGTTACACATTGAGTCTGTTGACTCACCCTTCGTGGGATATCTTTTCAGTGATACTCGGTGATTTGGACCGGGTCGGCAAGGACTAGGTGGTGGCCATGCTCAGCTCAGTGTTTTCTTCCAATTTGGATTTTCCTATTAAGTTTTGGATTTATTTCGGGTTTTGCTATTGATGTAATAAGGCCACTATTATTACACTGTTTTATGCTTGCTCTCCAAATTTTTTTATTACGATACGATTCTTATTAACTCGAAGGTTAAATAACTCATCTTTAAATTAAATGTTCAATGTTTTGACACCTAAATACCAATGATTTTCAACTTAATGTTAAACCTTAAAATTCGGCAGTTTCTTCTAACTTATAGTTTTCAAATATGAAAATATTTTTTTAATATGGACTTCAAGAAAAAAAGACACCATTTTCAACTTGAACCCAACACCTAACGATTCCTCTTCAAAATGACCATATTTTCCAAATTGACAAACAATATTTGAAATGTTTTACTCGAGGAACATGCCAGATCCGGTCAGGGCTCGTGGGCCGGGTTTGGGGTGTTTCAATTTGGTATCAGAGCCCAGTTTTAAACTCTCGGCCTTGTGTTTAAAGCCCACAACATTTTCAAATTTCAGCCCAAACAAGTTTTTGTGAAAATTTTTGAAATTGAGTAGGTTTTCTGGCATGGCACCTAAGTCTCCGACCCGAAGTCCACCAGGTAAGTACCCCTAACTGTTGTATGATTTGTATGTGGGTATAACGGGAATGTAGATTAGTACATTAAGTTATTGAACCCTAGGATTAGCTTACTCCAACCCAGAATTACATAAAATTTAAGGCCTAATTAAAAAAACCTGTGAGTAAGTCACCGAGTTAGGGTGTGGCAACCATTATGCGCATGTCTAGGATTGGAATCAGGGAGAGCCTGGTATTTAAGCAGTCCTAGTGACTCACCTCCTCTTCGCTCGAATCTTACCTGGTGCTATGGTTCACCCTAACCAAGAGGACTTATTCACGGGCTAAATTCAATAATTAAAACCCGAAAGGGACCAGCTACGCTGTTTTATAAAAACCTTAGTTTTAAAATCACCAAATTACCCCTTTGATTTGTAAAAAAAAAAAAACTATTTTAGACCTTAAAAAGAAATTTTTTCAAAATATTCCCGATTTACAAAAATTACCAAAATACCCCTATAGGACAAATTACGAAAATACCTGCATTGGATCGATTTAAAATGTTCGAGTGATGAATGTGTGTAGTAGATACTACTGAATGAATGTGCTTCTCTGAACTAGGATAGAAGATTCAAAAACGAAAACTCTGAAATGATCGAAAGAACTACTACTAAACTCTTTTAATTAAAATTTCTTCGTGGGTAATCAGTGGAACAAAGACTAATGCATAAAATTTTTTAAAACAGATTGAATCACGATCGTAGACATGAGTTCTAGGGGACGTGGTCGTAATGTGCGAGGGCGTGGTACAGGCAGAATGGCCGTATCGAAACCCGTTAGGTCTGGTCAAGGGTCCGAGAATGAGGTACCACCACCACCACCAGCTGCTAGCGTTGAGCATCAGGATTAGACAGGGGATGATGTAGTATCGCAGGCGATGCTGCGGGTTCTTGAGATGGTGGCTGGAGCAGGTGGAGGTGGGGGAGCTCAGAAATTTGTACCCGAGCGGCTCCGAGCCAATGGAGCTGAGGTGTTCCGTGGTGTATCCGGTGTGGCGCCCAATACGGCTGAGTATTGGTTGGAGGCTACGGAGCGAATTATGGTCGAGTTGGATCTGACTGCTGAGGAGAAACTGAATGGAGTGGTGTCGTTACTTCGCGATGAGTCATATCAATGGTGGCTCACAGTTCGGGATGGTGCTATAATTGAGGATCTTACTTGGGAGAATTTTAAGGCGGCGTATCAGAAGAAGTATATTGGGACTAGTTATATTAATGCGCAGAGGAAAGTATTTCTGAGGTTGGTGCAAGGGAATAAGTCCGTAGCGGAGTACGAAGTGAAATTCTTAAGGTTGGGACGGTATGCTCGAGGAATCGTGGCTACGGAGCATGAACGATGTGTCCAGTTTGAGGATGGACTGAGGGATGACCTGAGGTTGTTGATAGCTCCACAGCAGGAGCGGGAGTTTGCAGTGTTGGTAGAAAAGGCTAAGGTAGCCGAAGGAGTTAAGGAATCTATGAGATAGAATACGGATAGGAACAGGCAAAGGAGAGGTTTTGGAGCATCAGGGTCATCCGGGAATGTCCAAAAGAGACAGAGAGTTGATGGGCTGTGAGGTTAGCAGGTTGCTACAGGAGGACAGTACTGTACTTGTACTCAGTGTGGGAAGATGCACCTAGTAGAGTGTTGGAAGAAGACAGGGGGATGTTTCAAGTGTGGGTCCAAGGAACACATGATTAGGGACTGTCCTATGAAAACAGATGGGAGCCGACCAACAGGTTAGGGTTTCAATCAGGCGGGTAGAGGTGGACCGCAGCCACCGCGGGGTCGTGGTCTGATTGGCAGAGGTAATGGTTCAGGAAGAGGACGGGGAACACCGGGCAGAGGTGTTGGTAATACGGAGGTAAGACAGCCGGGTCTGGTGTATGCAGTTCACCGGAGGGAGGATGGAGACGCATCGGACGTCATAACCGGTATGTTCCTTATAGCTGATAAGCCTTACTTTGCTTTAATTGATGTTGGCTCGACCGACTCGTATGTTGCATGTAGAGTAGTCGAAACGCTAGGCATAGCATCTGAACTATCTAGTAGGGAGATGACTGTAGTAAGCCCGTTAGGTCAAACTGTAGTGGTGAATAGGATATTTCGCAATGTACCTCTAGAGATTCAGGGAGTGGTATTCCCTGCTGACTTGATGGAACTACCCTTCGGAGAATTTGATCTCATTCTTGGCATGGATTGGCTAGTGGAACATCGGGCTAAGTTGGATTGCGCGGCTAAGCGAATAGAGTTAAGGACCTCGGAGGATGAGGAGATAATTATGATAGGGGAAAGAAGAAACTATTTGTCTAACGTAGTTTCCGCATTAAAGGCTGATAAGATGGTGCGGAAAGGGTGCAAGGCATTTTTGACCTTCGTTAGTGCGTTGGATGCAAAAGAAGAGGGAGTTAGTGGAGTTAGAACAGTAAGGGAATTTGTGGATGTTTTCCCAGAGGAGTTACCTAGAATACCCCCTGACAGGGAGGTGGAGTTCGGAATTGACTTGTTGCCTGGAACGGCACCAGTATCTATCACTCCGTATAGAATGGCACCAAAGGAGTTGGTTGAGCTCAAGGCTCAAATTCGTGAATTGCTTGATCGTGGGTTTATTCGACCCGGGTGTCTCTCGTGGGGAGCACCGGCCTGCTTTGTGAAGAAGAAGGACGGAACTATGCGTATGTGCATAGATTATCGTCATTGAATAAGCTGACCATCAAGAACAAGTACCCATTGCCAAGGATAGACGACTTGTTCGATCAGCTTAGAGGGGCTGCGGTATTTTCAAAGATAGATTTACGGTCGGGATATCATCAGCTTAAGGTGAAGGAGGTGGATATCCATAAGACAGCTTTCCGGACAAGATACGGGCATTATGAGTTCGTGGTAATGTCGTTCGGGTTGACGAATGCCCCAGCTGCGTTCATGGATATGATGAACCGGGTTTTTCAACCCTACTTGGATCGGTTCGTCGTTGTGTTCATCGACGACATCCTAGTGTATTCCAAGTCAGAGGAGGAACATGACGAGCATCTCTGGATAGTGTTGCAAGTGTTAAGGGAGAAGAAGCTATATGCCAAATTCAGCAAATGTGAATTTTGGCTTAAGGAAGTTGCTTTCTTAGGGCATGTAGTGTCTGCAGAAGGGATAAGGGTGGATCCTAGGAAGATTGAGGCAGTGCTAGATTGGAAACCACCTAAGTCTGTGGCTGAGGTACATAGTTTCTTGGGATTGGCAGGCTACTACAGAAGGTTCGTGGAAGGGTTCTCATCAATAGTTGCTCCTTTGACGAAGTTGTTGAGAAAGGAGGTACCTTTCGTATGGACAGATAGGCAACAGGAGAGCTTTGAGAAGCTTAAGAGGGTTTTGACTGAAGCTCCGGTTTTGATTCAACCTGAGGCAGGGAAGGATTTCGTGGTGTATTGTGACGCTTCTCATACAGGATTAGGATGTGTTTTGATGCAAGACGGGAAGGTAGTCGCTTATGCATCTCGACAATTAAGGCCACATGAGGTTAACTATCCGACGCATGACTTGGAATTGGCGGCGGTGGTCTTTGCTCTTAAGGTATGGAGGCATTACCTATATGGAGAAAGGTCAGTGATCTACACAGACCACAAGAGCCTTAAGTATCTGCTGACTCAGAAAGAGCTAAACCTGAGACAGAGAAGGTGGGTGGAGTTATTAAAGGACTATGATTGTTCCATAGAGTATCACCCGGGCAAGGCAAATGTGGTAGCAGATGCCCTAAGTCTGAAAGTAGTGTCGGATCTGAGGGCGATGTTTGCACAGCTTAGCTTGTATGACGATGGAAGTTTGCTGGCAGAGTTGCAGGTCAAGCCGTCATGGCTGAATGAGGTGAAAGAAGGACAGTTGGCAGATGATGATTTAAGTGCTAAGTTACGGCAAGTGTAGAATAGACGGCTAGAGGATTATGGTGTTAACAGCGATGGAGTATTGTGTTTCAAGGGTAAGGTCTGTATGCCGAAGAACGAGGAGTTAAGATGGAGAATTCTTCAGGAATCTCATAGTAGCCCTTATGCTATGCATCCTGGAGGTAGTAAGTTGTATAGAGATCTAAGGGAACAGTTTTGGTGGCCTGGTCTTAAGCGGGAAGTTACAGAATTTGTAGGGAAGTGCTTAACGTGTCAGCAAGTTAAGGCTGAACATCAAGTTCCGTTAGGATTGCTTCAGCCGATAAAGATTCCGCAGTGGAAGTGGGAGAGAATCACCATGGACTTCGTTAGTGGGCTTCTCCTTACGCCTACTAAGAAGGACTCGGTATGGGTGATAGTGGATCGATTAACAAAGTCCGCGCATTTCATTCTAGTGCGGGTTGACTATTCTTTGCAGAGGTTAGCAAAGTTGTATGTGGCAGAAATTATGAGATTGCATGGAGTACCGGTTTCGATTATTTCAGACAGGGATCCAAGATTTACGTCTCGGTTTTGGAAAGCACTACATCAAGCTTTAGGCACCAGATTGGATTTCACTACGACATTTCATCCACAGTCAGACGGTCAATCTGAGCGAGTGATCCAAGTGTTGGAAGATATGTTGAGGGGTTGTGTGATAGACTTCAGAGGAAGTTGGGAAGAATATTTGCCTTTAGCGGAGTTTGCATATAATAATATCTATCAAGCCAGTATTCGGATGGCACCATATGAAGCACTGTATGGACGGAAGTGTCGCACTCCTACGTATTGGACAGAATTGGGGGAACGACAAGTTTTGGGTCCGAAAATTGTGGCAGAATCTGAAGAGAAGGTTAGGGTAATTCGGACACGATTGAAGGAAGCATCTGATAGGCAAAAGTCGTACGCAGATCTTAAGCAGAAGGAAATAGAGTTTGCTGTGGGAGATCAGGTGTTTCTTAAAGTTTCACCATGGAAGAAGGTGATGAGATTTGGTCGCAAAGGGAAATTAAGTCCCAGGTTTATAGGACCTTATCGGGTAGTGAAGCGAGTTGGACAAGTGGCATACCAGTTAGAGTTGCCTCCGGAGTTGAGACAGATGCACGATGTATTCCACGTTTCTATGCTACATCGTTATCGATCAGATCCGTCTCATGTAGTATCGATTGAGGAGATGGAACTGAGACCAGATTTGTCCTATGAGGAAGAGCCGATTCAGATCTTGGAGCGAGATGTGAAGGTGTTGCGGAGGAAATCAGTTCCTCTAGTCAAAGTGTTATGGCGTAACCATGGATCGAAAGAAGCTTCGTGGGAGCCGGAAGAAGCAATGCGGCAGTAATACCCTCACCTATTTTAGCCAGGTAATTTCGAGGTCGAAATTATTTTTAAAGGGGGGTAGAACTGTAATATTCGGGATTTAGGGCTTGTGCATTATTGCATGTGTTAGTATGCGTATGTGTGTTTTGAATATGTTTTTATGAATTTTGAGAACTTTAGAGTGTAGGTGAATGTCTTGGAAATTATTAGGTTTTAAGTCTTAAAGGGGGAACTAGGCAAATGAGGCCTTAAGAAAATTTATGAGGGAAATTGGACATAAAAATGGGCTTGTTAATGTGGCAAGGAGGTGCCACTTAAAGCCCTAAGCAGTGACGCCACAAGCAGTGTGCAGGGCCTAGGTTCGAGCAGCAAGGGGAGCACTTTTGGGAGTTGTTTTTGCGTCAGGAAGGAAGGGAGTTGGACGGCATGGGGAGACTGGATGGATGAGCTTGAGACGTGGTCAATTTCTTTTTAAAATTTCGGCTAAGGGCAAGGATAATGCTTGACTCATTCAAAATATTTTAAATGAGTAGAGAAGAGGAAAAGTAGGAGAAAAGCAAGGAGAAGCTAGTGTTTGAGTGTTAGCCGAATTCAAGGGAGGGGAGTGAGTTGAGGTATTCGGTCATACAAGGGGGGCTATGTGCTGAAAGTTTAAGGCTATCAAAGTGATATTTTTGGCTATTTTCTTTTGCCGGAATTTGTTCTATTCTCTCGTGAACTTTCAACCCTTTTTCTTTTATAATCAAACCTCACCAAAAATTCACTCTTTTTCTCTCATTTAGTCCTTGGCCGAATCATCCCAAGAACATTAGGGTCAATTGTTTTTTTTCTCATTTGTTTAAGGTAAGCCGAATCTACCATCTCCCCTTCTCACCTTTTCTTTCTATTCTACTTAGGCCGAACTTCTCCCTCCCAAAAGTTCATCATTGCCGAAATACTTAGATCAACACACCACCATTGCCGAACCTTGGTAACCCTCATCTCTTTTCTTTCCCATTTGATAAGGCCGAATATCTTTGAGGGTTCAAGCAAAGGTGTAGTCGATTTCAACAGTAAGGGAGGAATTCGGGATTTGGTTGTTGTCAACTTTAAGGGGAGATCTTTCAGGATTTTAAGATCTAAGGTAAGCGAATGTAATCATTAGGCCGAAGGTCATTTATGGTGTTTATTAAGTATTAGAATCGGATCTAACATATGCTTATAGGAATTTCGACAGATACCTCAAACAAGTGACAATTTCGAGATTTAGATCCGCAAGGTAAGTGAATATGAATATTCAGCCAAGGTCATATTAAGTGTTAATGTTGGCCGATTCTAACTATGATTTTTAGGGAGGAGTATAATCTGTTTTGGTAGACTTTCGGGATTCAGTGAACACGATAGTAACCAGGTGTGTAGCCCTACACTAATTCCTAATAGATCTATGGTATTATTATTATGTATGTATTAATGGAAATATGAAAATATGGCTAAAGGTATCATTCAATGGTACAGAGTATTCAGGTACGTTAACATACTACTACTATGTTAATAATGTTTATGAACACTGAATATGACACACATGTGAATTTGTTATGAATATGGAATAAAGTACATGGCATGATCTCTGTTTGTTTTGTATTATGCATGGGCATATGGGTGATATTGAAAAGGGGAAGTGATCTGGTGGTTTTTACCACAATATCTGGTGACTCATGTCACATAATCTGAATATGGTGACTTCAGTCACATATTAATATCTGGTGACTTTGTCACATTATCTGGTGGCTATGCCACAATTTATAAGGGCGATGTGCATGTCGTCTGCAGCGACTGCCTTCGATGATGTGTAGCGGATGGAGGGTCAATTTAGTAATCCCCATGGTGCGATTGGCTGGTACGGGTCATGTGTAGAGGATGGTTATTTAGGTTTGGGTTCGGGATTGCATCATTACTTATATCTGTTATATGTGATTGATATGCCTAAATCGTTTGGGAGTTCGTGGTAGTTGTTACACATTGAGTCTGTTGACTCATCCTTCGTGGGATATCTTTTTCAGGTGATACTCAGTGATTTTGTAACACCCCAAACCCGGTCCATACACCACGACCGAATCTGGTATGTTACGGGAAAAATGTATTTGAGAGGTTTAGGTTTCTGGTTAAAAGTTTGATGCAAATTCTTTTTATTTTGCACATTTTGTTCTTGTAGAAATCTTGGGCATGATTGCTTAAAAACTCCTATTTTATTTTGAAAGCTTGGGTGCTTAAAAACTTAGTTGGACCCATAGATAAAACCATTTCTCTATTTTGCATCATTTAGAAATCAAGTGTCTCTTTTGTTGCTTCAAAACTTTCTGAACCTAGGGTGGAAAATCTTAAGTTTGAAAAAACATCTGGGTTTCGTTCATCTTAAATTTCAGTGGTGATACCCGATGGTAGAGTTTAAAACGTTTCGCTTTGTAGTTTGAAAACCTTATCTTTCCAAGTTTTAGCCAAATTTTACCCATTAATTTGTTAAGGCATATTTAAAATCCAATACAAGCATGTAAATAACAAAACATAAAGTTAAAAGACCTTTTACAATCCAAATAAAAACCCAAGTGAAAATAAATAAAATATAGTACCAAGTTTTAAAACAAAGGCAACCTCGATTTTTATTCATGGCAAGAGCACCTCGAGTCCACCCCTTACCCATGTCCGCAACTAAGTGTCACCTGAAATGATAAGGGAGAAGGTGAGTCGCAAGACTTAGTGCATAAATCCTCCCAGGTATATGCAACATACCAACACACATCATACTAAAGCAATACAATCAATGCACCCGATCCTAACCATCCATATCACCTTTCTACCCCGTGTGGTACCAAACCACTGGTGGTGCCAAACCACTGGTGACCCAAAGTCACGATATCCATCAATGTGGTGCCAAACCACTGGTGACCCAAAGTCACGAATAATCCAATGATGGGGCCAACCCATCGTGTGATACCAAATTATCGGGCGCTAATCCCGTATCTCAATCGTGGGGCCAACCCATCGTGGTAAAAGCCACTGGATGAGACGCTATGAGGTGCCAAACCTCTGTGTCCCAAAGACACAATGTGATACCAAATCACTGGCGTCAATCCCGTATCTCAACTGTGGGGCCAACCCACTGTGGTACGAAGCCACTAGGACGAGACGCTATGAGGTGCCAAACCTCTGGTGTCCCAAAGACACAATGTGATACCAAATCACTGGTGACCGAAGTCACGAATCCAATGATGGGGCCAACCCATTGTGTGATACCAAATCACTAGCGTCAATCCCGTAATATCAACCGTGGGGCCAACCCACCGTGGTGCTAAGCCACTGGGACGAGACACTGAGGTGCCAAACCTCTGGTGACCCAAAGTCACAAAATATCATCTGTGGTACCAAACCACTGGTGGTGCCAAACCACTGGTGTCCCAAAGACACGGATATCATATTCCCCCTCCTCTCATATCACCCATACATGTCATACTGATGCAAGTCATGTAAATCATACAGTCATGCCAATATGTTTAATATCGCATCTCATATCACATACCTCAGCAATCATGATATCATATACCATTAATAGAACTCGTAATGAAACGGACTTACCCGGATCCGTACACATACCCCATTGGGTACCATATCCATCAACCATATTATTTTGATCTTAATAGGCAAATAGGTTATTAAACATATCGCTAAGTAGATAGTCTGTTAGTCTACACACCTGTTCGAACACAAGCTTTAACCAAAGAACCGATCTAAGACCCTCGATAGCCTCGACAACCTTGCTCCTATAATCGGCCAAACAGGAGATTAGCACTTATACCATTCGGCCAGAATAGATAAACCAAAGGGTTAACATTAAACCCTTACCTCGCAAATGGTTTGGTTTCCTACCAAACCCGAACCAAACAATGGTTCCTCTGACAATCGGCCTCACCCTAAAAAGAAAACGGTTAATCCTTTAATAACTTGGCTTAATGAAAACTAAATGAATAGACTAAAAGAACCAACTCTTACCACCACTTACCAATTGCTTACCCAAAGATAATTGCTTTGCTTGACTGCTTCACAATCCCGAATGTCCTATACAAAATGGTTTCCAAACAAGAGGTTAACTCATTTCAACCACACCAGAATCGGCTCTTAACCAACCCACAAACGACAAAGAACAAGGGAGGGGAGAAATGGCCATTCGGCCAAGCACTTACCTTCTTCTGAACTCAAATGAAAATCGAACTAGAAGAGGTCTACACCACACAACTATTCGGTCAAGATGTAACTAAAGAAAGAAGAGAAATTTCGGCAACACCAGGGAGGGATTCGGCTATAATCTAAAAATAAAGCAAACGAAATGTGGTTCAAGAGAAGAAGAGAAATCGGCCAAAAGTTGAAGAAAAATTCGGCTCAAGTAGAAATGAGAAGAAATAAATGGAGAATTCGGCTAAGAAGCAATGTGATGTCGGCACAAGTGTTTCAAAAGAGAAGAGATGAAAATATAAGAAAAAGAGAATACTAGTTTCGGCTTATGCAAGTGAAAAAAGAAAAAGAAATGCAAGAGTGCATTCGGCTACCCAAGAGAACTAGGAAGAACAAGGCAAATTCGGCAAAGGTTGTCTCAGATTTTCTGGTTTCAAGGAAGAAAATGAAAAGAGAAATCAATTGGAATTCCTTATTCTATTGACAAAAGAGAGAAATTTGGTTTGACACAAAGTGACCAAAAATGCACAAAAGTGCCTAAGTGAATTTCGGCTATCACCCTCCCCCCTTTACCAAAACCGCCACTCTCTCCACAAACTCCCCAACATTCGGCCACTACCAACAATTACTCCAAGCCACACATTCAAACTAGTTGAACTAGTCAACCTCCACAATTTACTCCCCACCCACCATTCAAACACTTGACTTGGTCCAACCTCAACCACCTTGGCATCAAAATGGAAGCAAAAATGTGGGACTTCGCAGCTTGAACTCGTGACCTCTCCCCGCAAGTGGCGTCACACACACAAGCCTCAAGTGGCGCCTATCCTGCCACTCCACCAGCTCATTTCTTGTGCTTTCAATCACCAAATAATATTTATAAACCCCAGCTTCTTCAGCTCCCCTCACCTAAGCCTAAAACTAAAATTTCCCCACCTACTCAAGCTTACACCTAGCTTACAACTAAGCCCCTACAACATCAAAACAGCAACATAGCACACCAGACACATGCAAACAAAGTCATAACAAAATAGCCCCTATCCCTGGATATTATAGTTCTACCCCCCTAAAAAAAATAATTTCGGCCTCAAAATTACCTGATCAAAAGAGTTGAGGGTACTGCTGTCTCATCACATCCTCGGGTTCCCACGTAGCTTCTTCCACGCCATGGTTCCGCCATAGCACCTTTACCAGAGGCACTGACTTCCTACGCAAAACCTTTACATCCCGATCTAGGATCTCGCATGTGTTCCTCCTCCATGGTCAAATCCGGATTCACCTCGATCTCTTCCACTCGCTACGACATGCGATGGATCTCGAACGATAATGCCTAAGCATCAAAGCGTGAAATACATCGTGAATCGACTCAACTCACCGGGCAACTCAAGCTGGTACGCCATCGTCCCACTCGTTTGAGTACCTTATACGGCCCAATAAACCTCGGACTTAGCTTGCCTTTCCTTCCGAATCTCAATACTTTCTTCCATGGCGAGACCTTCAGGGAAACTTGATCCCCCATAGCAAACTCTATATCTCTCCGCTTGAGATCGGCATAAGACTTCTGCCTATCCGAAGCTTCTTTCAATCGAGCCTGAATCAACTTAACCTTGTCTTCGGTCCTCGCAACCAACTCTGTCCCAACAATTGGCGTTCACCTAACTCCGTCCAACATGTAGGTGACCGACACTTTCTACCATACAACGCCTCATAAGGTGCCATTTTGATGCTTGCTTGGTAACTATTATTGTAGGCGAACTCAGCTAATGGCAGAAACTCCTCCCAACTACCTCCGAAATCCAGAACACAACCTCTTAGCATATCCTCTAAGATCTGTATAACCCTTTACGACGCCCGCCGATCATGGGGGTGAAAAGCCGTGCTGAAATCCAAGCGCGTACCCAAAGCATGATGCAACGCTTTCCAGAACCTTGACGTAAATCTGGGATCCCTATCCGAGATAATCGATACTGGCACACCGTGCAATCTCACTATCTCTGACACATACAACTTTCACCAACATCTGAAGTGAGTAATCAACCCTTACCGGAATGAAGTGAGCTGATTTAGTCAGACGATCCACAATTACCCAGACTGAGCCTTTCTTGCTCGGCGTAAAAGGTAATCCACTGACGAAATCCATAGTTATTCTTTCCCACTTCCATTGTAGAATCTTCACCGGATGAAGCAACCCCGACGGCAATCGATGCTCACCTTGACTCTGCGACATGTCGCACTTCCCTACAAACCCCGCTCACTTCTTTCTTCGCACCTCGCCACCAAAATTGCTCTCTTAGATCTCTATACATCTTGCTTCCTCCAGATGCATAGCGTATGGGCTGCTATGTGCGTCCCAAGAATCCTCTGCCTCAGCTCAACGTCTTTCTAAGGCATACAAGCTCGCCTTGAAAACACAACACTCCATCACTAGATAAACTGTAACCCTCCAAACCACCATCCTGTACCTGAGACCTCTGCGCACTCAAAACCTCATCTTCCAATCTGCTTTCTCTCGATCCGCTCAACCCAAGTAGGCTTAACTCGCAGCTCTACCGTAATACTTCCGCCGTCATACAATCTCGGATGGGCAAACATCGCTCTTAAGTCCGAAACAACCTTACGGCTCAACGCGTCGCCACCACGTTAGCCTTGCCCTGATGATATTCAATCGAACAATCATAATCCTTGAGCAATTCAATCCATCTGCGGCGCGCCTCAAATTCAAATCCTTCCGAGTCAAAAGATACTTTAGACTCTTGTGATCTGTGTAGACTATCGATCTCTCTCCGCATACAAGTAGTGCCTCCAAATTTTTAAGGCGAAGACTACACGGCTAACTCCAAGTCGTAAGCGTCGGATAATTGACCTCATGTGGCCTCAATCGCCGAGATGCGTAAGCCACAACCTTACTTTCTGCATCAAAGACACAACCCAATCCCGTATGTGATGCATCACAATACACCGTGAATTCCTTCCCAAACCTCGGTTGAATTAGAACAGGAGCTTTAGTCAAAATCTTCTTTAGTTTGTCGAAACTCTCCTGCTGCTTCTCAGTCTAAACAAATGGAACCCCTTTCCTTAACAACTTGGTCATTGGCACTCGCGATCAATGAAAAACCTTCTACAAATCTTCTGTAGTATCCTCGCCAAACCTGAAAACTCGAATCTCACCATCGACTTAGGCGGCTTCCAATCCAAAACTGTCTCAATCTTCTGAGGATCTACCCTAATCCCCTCAGCCGACACTACATGACCCAAGAATGTCACCTCCCTGAGCCAGAACTCGCACTTACTAAATTTTGCATAAAGTTGTTTTTCCTCGAATCTCTGCAGTACTATTCGCAAGTGTGCATCATGCTCCTCTTCTGTCTTTGAGTATACTAAGATGTCGTCAATAAAAACCACTACAAACTGATCCAAATATCAAAAAACACCCTATTCATCATATCCATGAATGCCGCCGTTAGTCAACCCAAACGGCATTACCGTAAAAATTCGTAGTGCCCATACCGAGTACGAAACGCCTCTTGTGGATATCCGTCTCCTTCACCTTCAATTGGTGATACCCAGACCTTAAATCAATTTTTGAGAATACCGAAGCACCCTTCAGCTGATCAAGCAAGTCATCTATCCGCGGTAATGGATACTTGTTTTTGATCGTCGCTTTGTTCAATCAAGCGGTAGTCTATACACATCCGCATGGTACCATCTTTCTTCTTAACAAAGTACTACGGGCGCTCCCCAAGGTGAAACACTTGGCCTAATAAAGCCTCGATCCAACAACTCCTGGATCTCGAGCCTTTAATTCCACTAACTCCTTTGGCGCCATCTTATACGGAGCAATAGACACTCGCGAGCTCCGGCAATGCATCTATCTCGAACTCTACCTCACGATCCGGTGGCAAACCCTAAGCTCCTCAGAAACACATCCACAAATTCCCCAACTGTCCAAACTTTTTCTACAAAGAGACTCTTTAGCCTCCAAGGCATACACATGAACCACATACGCCTCATGACCTTTTCTCTCGACCATTTTCCCACTTCTTCAGAGCAGATACCACATTAGATAAGTAATCTCTCCTATTACCTATCATAACCACTTCATCACCCTCCGACGCTTTAAGAACCATGCGCTTAGCCGCGCAATCCAACCTCGCCTGGTACTTAACCAACCAGTCCATCCCAAGAATCAGATCGAACTCCCCCAAACGGCGGCCCATTAGATCACCAAAAATACTACCCCTTGGAGTTCTAGGGTACATCCTTAAACAGCTTATCTACAACTACAGAGTGACCTAGAGGGCTAATTACAGTCATCTGCCTAGGAGTAGTTTCAGAGTCTAAGTCCATGGTCTCTACTATACTACTAGCCACGTAAGAATGCGTCGAACCCACATCAATCAAAGCAGTAAATGGAGAACCAAAGATCAAGAACGTACCGGTTATGACGTCCGGTGCGCCGCCTCTCCTCGGCGCCTCGCCGCATACACTAACCCAGCCGTCTCGGCCTCGCATTACTCTCGCACCTCTGCGGTGCTCCACGGCCCCGACCAGAACCATTACCTCATCTGCCATTACCACGACCCTCTCGGTGGCGGTCCATTATTCTGAATCGAGAGTACGACCACGACTTCCGATCAAACCCTAGCCAACTTACGTGGACAAATCCTCACACGATGATCCAATGAGCCACACTCGAAACACCCTTTTCCACCGGTCCAACATCCTCCCCAATGATATTTCCCACAACGGTTACATCTGCGGCGGTCCTCGACTAGCAAAGAACAAACCTACTGCATCGATTCGGCCCACTCGCCTAGCCCTTTTCTCGTGGATTACCCGATGACCCGTAAGATCCAAAACTCCTCTTATGTCCTGCTCCTATCCATGCCCCTTTACCGACTCCTTCACTCCTCACTACCTTAGCCTTCTCAACCAGACAAAGAAACTCACGCTCCTGCTGTGGAGCAATCAGCAACCTCAACTCGCCTCTCGGACCATCCTCAAAACGAACACACCTCTCGTGTTCAGTAGCCACAATGCCCCTAGCATACCGACTCAGCCTCAAGAACTCAGCCTCGTACTCTGACACAAACTTACTCCCCTGAACTAACCTCAGAAATGCTTTTACATTAAGGCGTCGATGTAGCTAGCTCCAATGTACTTTTTCTGATAAGCAACCTTAAAATAATCCCACGTAAGATCCTCTACTGCAGCACTGTCCCGAACCGTGAGCCACCACTGGTATGACTCATCCCGAAGAAGCGATACTATGCCCTTCAGCTTCTCCTCAGCAGTCAGGTCTAAATCATCCATGACCCGCTCTGTCGCCTCCAGCCAATACTCAACCGTGCTGGGAACAACACCAGAAACACCTCGAAATACCTCAGCCCCATTCGCCCGGAGTCGCTCAGGGACAGATTTCCTGACTCCTGCGCCTCCACCTACTCCAGCTACCCTTTTCAAAACCCGCAAAGACGCTCGCTGCGACAACATCATCCCCGCTTGATCTTGAAACTCACCACCTCCAGCTGGTGACGGTACTGGTATCTCATTCTCTGACCCCTGACCAGATCCTACGGGTTTCAAAACTGTCATCCTACCACGACCTCGTCCACGATCGCGTCCACCTCGAGCACTCATGACTAAAATCTCTACGTATCTGATTTAGGAGTTTTATGCATCAGTAATTATTCCACTGTCTTAATAGCAAAGTCTTATAAATATTAAAGAAGCTTTGTTTCCGCGAGTTCACGTAATCCTATCGCTTCGGGCTTTCTCAGAAATCCACTATTGCTAATCATACAATCCCATCAATATCAAAATCACAAGCAATAGTGAGGGGTACTTACCTGGGTGAACTGGTGCCGGAGACTCGGTGCCACGCCTTTTTCAACCACATATTTAAAAACAAAACTCTTAAAACAACTTTTCAAAACATTTTGGGCCTCGGGCCCACAGCCGAGCCTTTGAACCTGGCTCTGATACCACAATTGTAACACCCCAAACTCGATCCATACACCACGACCGAATCTGGTATGTTACGGGAAAAATGTATTTGAGAGGTTTAGGTTTCTGGTTAAAAGTTTGATGCAAATTCTTTTTATTTTACACATTTTGTTCTTGTAGAAATCTTGGGCATGGTTGCTTAAAAACTCCTATTTTATTTTGAAAGCTTGGGTGCTTAAAAACTTAGTTGGACCCATAGATAAAACCATTTCTCTATTTTGCATCATTTAGAAATCAAGTGTCTCTTTTGTTGCTTCAAAACTTTCTGAACCTAGGGTGGAAAATCTTAGGTTTGAAAAAAAACATCTGGGTTTCGTTCATCTTAAATTTCAGTGGTGATACCCGATGGTAGAGTTTAAAACGTTTCGCTTTGTAGTTTGAAAACCTTATCTTTCCAAGTTTTAGCCAAATTTTACCCATTAATTTGTTAAGGCATATTTAAAATCCAATACAAGCATGTAAATAACAAAAACATAAAGTTAAAAGACCTTTTACAATCCAAATAAAAACCCAAGTGAAAATAAATAAAATATAGTACCAAGTTTCAAAACAAATTGCAACCTCGATTTTTATTCATGGCAAGAGCACCTCGAGTCCACCCCACTCCATGTCCGCAACTAAGTGTCACCTGAAATGATAAGGAGAAGGTGAGTCGCAAGACTCAAAGCATAAATCCCCTCCCGATATGCAACATACCAACACACATCATACTAAAGCAATACAATCAATGCACCCGATCCTAACCATCCATATCACCTTTCTACCCCGTGTGGTACCAAACCACCGGTGGTGCTAAACCACTGTGACCCAAAGTCACGATATCCATCAATGTGGTGCCAAACCACTGGTGACCCAAAGTCACGAATAATCCAATGATGGGGCCAACCCATCGTGTGATACCAAATCATCGGGCGCTAATCCCAGTATCTCAACCGTGGGGCCAACCCACTCGTGGTACGAGGCCACTGGGACGAGACGCTATGAGGTGCCAAACCTCTGGTGTCCCAAAGACACAATGTGATACCAAATCACTAGCGTCAATCCCGTATCTCAACTGTGGGGCCAACCCACTGTGGTACGAAGCCACTGGGATGAGACGCTATGAGGTGCCAAACCTCCGTGTCCCAAAGACACAATGTGATACCAAATCACCGGTGACCGGTCACGAATCCAATGATGGGGCCAACCCATCGTGTGATACCAAATCACCGGCGTCAATCCCGTAATATCAACCGTGGGGCCAACCCACCGTGGTGCTAAGCCACTGGGACGAGACGCTGAGGTGCCAAACCTCTGGTGACCCAAAGTCACAAAATATCATCTGTGGTACCAAACCACTGGTGTCCCAAAGACACGGATATCATATTCCCCCTCCTCTCATATCACCCATACATGTCATACTGATGCAAATCATGTAAATCATGCAGTCATGCCAATATGTTTAATATCACATCTCATATCACATACCTCAGCAATCATGATATCATATACCATTAATAGAACTCGTAATGAAACAGACTTACCCGGATCCGTACACATACCCCATTGGGTACCATATCCATCAACCATATTGTTTTGATCTTAATAGGCAAACAGGTTATTAAACATATCGCTAAGTAGATAGTGTGTTAGTCTACACACCTGTTTGAACACAAGCTTTAACCAAAGAACCGATCTAAGACCCTCGATAGCCTCGACAACCTTGCTCCTATAATCGGCCAAACAGGAGATTAGCACTTATACCATTCGGCCAGAATAGATAAACCAAAGGGTTAACATTAAACCCTTACCTCGCAAATGGTTTGGTTTCCTACCAAACCCGAACCAAACAATGGTTCCTCTGACAATCGGCCTCACCATAAAAAGAAAACGGTTAATCCTTTAATAACTTGGCTTAATGAAAACTAAATGAATAGACTAAAAGAACCAACTCTTACCACCACTTACCAATTGCTTACCCAAAGATAATTGCTTTGCTTGACTGCTTGACAATCCCGAATGTCCTATACAAAATGGTTTCCAAACAAGAGGTTAAATCCTTTCAACCACACCAGAATCGGCTCTTAACCAACCCACAAACGACAAAGAACAAGGGAGGGGAGAAATGGCCATTCAGCCAAGCACTTACCTTCTTCTGAACTCAAATGAAAACCGAACTAGAAGAGGTCTACACCACACAACTATTCGGTCAAGATGCAATTAAAGAAAGAAGAGAAATTTCGGCAACACCAGGGAGGGATTCGGCTATAATCTAAAAATAAAGCAAACGAAATGTGGTTCAAGAGAAGAAGAGAAACGGCCAAAAGTTGAAGAAAAATTCGGCTCAAGTAGAAATGAGAAGAAATAAATGGAGAATTCGGCTAAGAAGCAATGTGATGTCGGCACAAGTGTTTCAAAAGAGAAGAGATGAAAATATAAGAAAAAGAGAATACTAGTTTCGGCTTATGCAAGTGAAAAAAAGAAAAAGAAATGGAAGAGTGCATTCGGCTACCCAAGAGAACTAGGAAGAACAAGGCAAATTCGGCAAAGGTTGTCTGTACTTTCGGTTTCAAGGAAGAAAATGAAAAGAGAAATCAATTGGAATTCCGGCTTCTATTGACAAAAGAGAGAAATTTGGTTTGACACAAAGTGACCAAAAATGCACAAAAGTGCCTAAGTGAATTTCGGCTATCACCCCTCCCCACTTACCAAAACCGGCCACTCTCTCCACAAACTCCCCAACATTCGGCCACTGCCAACAATTACTCCAAGCCACACATTCAAACTAGTTGAACTAGTCAACCTCCACAATTTACTCCCCACCCACCATTCAAACACTTGACTTGGTCCAACCTCAACCACCTTGGCGTCAAAATGGAAGCAAAAATGTGGGACTTCTGCAACTTGAACTCAGGACCTCTCCCCTGCAAGTGGCGTCACACAAACAAGCCTCAAGTGGCGCCTATCCTGCCACTCCACCAGCTCATTTCTTGTGCTTTCAATCACCAAATAATATTTATAAACCCCACTTTCTTCACTCCCCTCACCTAAGCCTAAAACTAAAATTTCCCCACCTACTCAAGCTTACACCTAGCTTACAACTAAGCCCCTACAACATCAAAACAAAGAACATAGCACACACTGCACACATGCAAACAAAGTCATAACAAAATAGCCCCTATCCTCGGATATTACGATTTGGACCGGGTCACGAGGACTAGGTGGTGGCCATGCTCACTTCGTGTGTTTTCTTCCAATTTGGATTTTCCTATTAAGTTTTGGATTTATTTTGGGTTTTGCTATTGATGTAATAAGGCCACTATTATTACACTGTTTTATGCTTGCTCTCTAAATTTTTTTATTACGATACGATTCTTATTTACTCGAAGGTTAAATAACTCATCTTTAAAATAAATGTTCAATGTTTTGACACCTAAATACTAACGATTTTCAACTTAATGTTAGACCCTAAAATTCGGCAGTTTCTTCTAACTTATAGTTTTCAAATACGAAAATATTGTTTTAATATGGACTTCAAGAAAAAAAGAAACCATTTTCAACTTGAACCCAACACCTAACGATTCCTCTTCAAAATGACCATATTTTCCAACTTGACAAACAAGATTTGAAATGTTTTACTCGAGGAACATGCCAGATCCGGTCAGGGCTCGTGGGCCGGGTTTGGGGTGTTTCAGCAGAGTTGCTGTATGTGTTGTACAGTGCAATGCGGTAATCCGTTTTATAGTCTTGTTTAAGCTATACTGCCAGATCAGATAATAGTACGCATTAAAGCTGATGCACACGCAGTACAATGCGATAAATCACCGTACAATATGATGTAGTAAAACTGCCAGATTAGATCAGAATCAGACTCCCTTCTCTTCACAAACCCACCCAAAATCCTTTACTTTATGCAGCTGTATGCATGCACACAAATTCAAGGAACAGAGACACCTAAACAGATAGTCAGACAGAATAGATATGCAACACACCCCACAAACCAAATTCAGAATCATACACCATACACAATCATTACAGGTATCGAGTCTTGAACACCCTCACCAAACTTAGCTAAGGGTCAGAGCACACACAAACACATATTCAGATTAGAATTGCACACAGAACCAATATAAATGTCTTAAAACCACACGCCTGTATGCTCTGGTCGTGTGGTAATACCTAGGCCGTGTGGGAGGCCAAAAGCCCGTGTGAGAAAGGGCACACGGTCGTGTAACTGAGGCACATGCCCATGTGAAAAGAGGCACACGGCCATATGCCTAAGGCACACGCCCGTGTGGACCAGGGACATGGCTGTGGGGATAGACTGTGTAACTCTCTATCCATTTGCTCTAAATTTGAGTATAGGGCTAACACGGTCGTGTGACGGTCTCCCACACTCGTGTGCCCACCAGACATGGCCGTGTGTCTATACCACACGACCGTGTGGGATCCCTAAATCCCCTAATTAGCCACACGGTCGTGTAGCCAGGCCGTGTGACACCAAATTACTCAAACCCTAACTTCCAAACACACACCCCCGTGTGCCCAGAGGACACAGCCGTGTGAAAATTGACAAAATCACCAAATTAGCCACACAGCAGTATGAATAGGCACACGCCCGTGTGGCCACCCATGTAGTCACGAAATTACCCTAAAACAGCTTGAGAAATGAGATTTTTGGTCACTAAGTCGACCCTCAACCGATGGAACTCAGAACCGCACTAACCAAAGTGAATTTCCATGCCATTCGATAGTACTACCGTACTTAAACAATCAATTTCCAATAACCACCAAGATTGCCACATTCTAAAAAATTCAATTTGCAAATAAAATAGGAAAGCTTCGAAACCCATACCTATTTTAGAACGAGCTGATGCTGACTCGATGACAAAGGAAAATGAAGCTCTGCCGAAACCACCATAGATTCAAAAAGAAAAAAGCAAAGAAAGAAAACCAAAAACAAAAAAGAAGAGAGAAAAATAAAACGTGAAAAAGAAAAGCCCTAAAATAAATAAAAATAAATAAGTAATTAATTAAACAATCATACATTAAATTAACACAAACAAAAATATTCCTCCAAAAAAATCACACAAGGAATCGAACCCGGAACCCAGAGGTTCGCTAACACTCTCTGCATCACCAGACCAGTAGGCCCATTCTTACACTTAAACTCACAACCAAACACAATAGCACAACTTTCCCAATGACCCTAACCACAAAAGTCAAAACTTTTAGCCCCAAAATTCAGGGCGTTTCAAGTAGTATCAACTTCCATTATTGTAGTAAGAATTGATAACCTTTTAACTTAGTGAAACAATTAAGTAATTATATTAATTTTCGTGTATATTGTTGTGAATTATATAAATCATAGAAAATATTTATAAATGTAAAATGTTGGTATTATTGATTTGGATAACGAAGGTCGTACGACTTAATACAAAAACAATTCATTAAATAGCTTTGCATGGTGTTCTTGTAACAGCCCGATTTAGAACTTAGTTGGAATAGTGGTTTTGAGACCACAAATCTGAGGTCGGAAAAATATTTTAATATTGTTTTTGATTTTTATAATATGTGATTGAGCCTGTGTGAAAGTTTCATATGAAAATTTTATCGACTGTGTGTCGAATTGTGAAAAAGGACTTAATCGCATAAAAGGTAAAAGTTGTGTGCTGATTGTTGAACAGTCTATTTGTCATGGCTTTATAAAGGTGAAGGCCTTATGTAGTAATTAAACCATTATTAAGGTTAATGGACATTTATAACCAACCATTATAAGTTTTAATGTTTAATTCATTAAGGGCAAAAAGGTAAATGATGAATTAAGTTATAATTTAATTAAAACAAAGCATTTGATGGCCATTTTTCTCATCTTTTCTTCCACCGAATGTTGAGAGAAAATAAAGGGTTTGAATCTTTGAAACATTCGACCACTTCAAGCTTCAATTAGTATGTGATTCTTGTTCGATTTTTTATAATTTCTACGTTTTTGTGATCGTTGCTTTGTGCTCTAGCTAGCCCATGCTTTAATTTTAGAATTTGATGGTGATTTTGAGATATGACATTGATGAATGTTTGAGATTTGTGATATTTGATGATGAAATAAGATAGATATGTGAAAGATTAACATATTTTGTCTTTGAATTTTTGGTGAATTTGAGTAATTTGGGCTAAATTGAGAAAAGTGTAAATTGAGGGACTAAAATGTGAAATAAATGAAATATATGGGCATGTATGAACACAATGAAAATTTAGCTAGGCTTGTGTGAAAAGAAATTTTGTGAATTTGATGATTTTATAAAATAGGGACTAAATTGTCAAAATGTGAAAATGTGAGGGCTAATTTGTAAAATGCCCTAGTTATGTGTGTTTGGACTAAATTGAATGAATTGGTGATTGAATGAGCTAAATTTGAATTTGTATAGACCAAGAAATGAGAGATTCGGTCGAGATTGAGACAATGACAAAGTACTCGATTGATCGGCTAGTTTCAGTATTTCGACGTCTGAGGTAAGTTCGGACATAATACGTGTATTTAACTATGTTTAATGTTATGAAATGAATGGTATGATATTATTGAATTGTAAATTCTATGTGAGGAATCAAGTTATGTAGCACTAAGTGTGCGTATTTGGAAATGTGACCGAGATGATTAGCACTGTGTGTGCGAAATAATATAAGCTTCGGCTTTGTGTTTGGCACTTTGTGTGCGATACTGAGTTACATTTGGTTTTGTATTGAGGCACTAAATGTGTGATATTATTTAAGCTTTGACTATGAATTGAGGCACTAAGTGTGTGATGTCAATTAAGCTTTGGCTACAAATTTGGCACTAAGTTTGTGATTAAACCTAATGAATAATGAAGGTTGATCGAAATGCAAAATCGAGCATAAGTTAGCATGGATGGTGAGTAACTATGTGTTGGCTAAGGTATGTATTGAACCTTTATGGTTGATGAGATTATATATGAATTCATGAATGGTTGAATGAGTATACTAGCTATGGATGATATGGTGTGATCATTTGAGATTTAATCTATGTGATGGATTCATTTTATGTATTGTAATTGAGTTATTAATTTGAATGTATTATGTACAAACTTACTAAGCTTTTGAAAGCTTATTGTGTGATTTGTTTCTCTGTTTTACAGTGTCAGTAAAGCTAGCTCGGATCCGAGAATCGTCAGCATCTCTATCACACTATCGGCTATCTACCTTGGGTACTTCTGAAAGATTTATATAATTGGTATATGGCATGTATAGGCTAGTTGATATGGCATGTTTTGAAATGTTCAATCCTTGCCATGTGATTTGGCTTGGAAGTTGAATGATGTTGGTTTTTATGTATGAGCTATGGAAATGATGAATATGGCTTGAAGTAGTAAGAATGGAAATGGTATATTTCATGCTTAAATGGTTGATGAATATTGTAGGTTGAATGCGAACTTGTAGTATGGATTATGTGATGTTTGAATTGTATGTTTTGGTATATGAAATTGGTACTTTAAATGGATTATTTGAGTGGGAATTGAGTAAGGTTATGGATGGTATAGTTAATGATTATTTAGTGTGTGAATTGGCATGTTTTGGTTGCTATTTGAAGTATAAATGCATGTGAATTGAGGCTTGTAGGTGATTATAAGTGTGGGAGGCAAGTTGGCCTTGAATAGGGCCTATAATTGCCCACACGGTTGAGCACACGGGCGTGTGGCTCGACTGTGTTGTTTAAGTTTGCCAAGTAAAACAAGTCAGGCTCGACCACGGGCTAGACACACAGGCGTGTGACTGGCCGTGTGGTGCAAGTCAATGTCGACCGCGGGTGAGGCACACGGGCGTGTCTCGGGCCGTGTGGACAAGTCAGTATGTATACCTTGTTTTGACACAGCTTGGACGCACGGGCGTGTGACGTCTATAGCTTTGAAAAAAAATTGTTTGATTTTGAGAAAATTTTGTATGTGTTCGGTTTAGTCCCAACCTCTTTCTAACACGTGTTTAAGGTCTTTTAGACCTCATTAAGGGACTATATGTATATATCTTGATATGTTTGAATGATGATATACTTTGTGTTGTAAAATGATTGTAAGTGTTCTGTTTTGTTCGGTAATACTCCTTAACCCTATTTTGGCGACTGTTACGGGTTAGGGGTGTTACATTTTATTGGTATCAGAGCTACGATTTAGTTGATTCTAGGACTAATGTAGTGCGTATGAGTCTAGCTATACGTGCCATATATATAATTACGATAGTTTGATGAATTGTAACATCCCGATTCAGGGCCTAGTCAGAATAGTGGTGCGAGACCACAAATCTGAGTTAGTAAATTGAGTTCTTAATGTTTATGACATGTTTGCATGATAGTATTAAAGTTCCATGTAGAAATTTTGTCAAATAGGAATAAATTGCAAAAGTTGCAAAATATGTGTTTCTAGAAGCTTTTTGTATAAAATAGCTTTAGAATATTAATTATGAGTCCTTAAATAGCAATTTTCCCAAATTATAAGTTTTGGACAAAAATAGACATGAGTTAGTAAAAGGGAATTTTTTTAAGAGAAGGGCATTTTGGTCATTTGTCTAATAAATGATTAAAATAGGAAAAAGAAGATAAAATTTCATTCATCTTCTTCCTCTTGTGCCGAAAATTTGGAGACTCTATAGCTAGGGTTCTTCATTTTTTCAAGCTTGCTAGTAAGTTCATCTTAGCCCCGGTTTTTAATATTCTTCGTGTTTTTGAAGTTCTCGTATTATGAATTAGCTATTTTTAGCTATAAAATAAGCTAAGATGCATGTTCAAAAATCTACCCAAGAGTGACATGCTTGTAAAATGTTATTTTATGGAAGTTTATGAGAGTTTGATGTTAGATAAACATCTTTTTCTAAGTGAATTTCATGAAAAATGCTAGTAAGGACTAGTTTGTAAAAATTATGAAATTGGTCATACCTATTAGTAAAAGTTTTGAGTAAAAGTTTTCAGATGAGTTTCGAAAGTTCCTGGATATGTGTTTAAGGCCTCATAGGCCCATGATATGTACGGTTTGACCTAGAAAGAAGAATTTCTATTTCGGGACAAAATTTTACAGCCCGTAAGTACATGTTTAAGCAAGTTAAAGCATGGTAATGTCTTGTATCTAGTCTTAGCCTCGGACTCGGGTATGGGGTGTTACATGAATTCTGACTAGTTAAAAATGTGTTTTCGTATAGTAAATGGATCCCGATCGAGTAGTTGCTGATGATGTTGAAAGTAATGTGCCTGCTCCCGCTCAGGGGACAGCGCCGGCCACATCTAGGCGGAATGATGGTAGCCAAGGGAGAGACTAAGCAAGCCTTTTTTCGAATGATGAGTGAGTGGTTTTTGGAGTTCGTTCGAACGAATCCGACTGCTCCATAACCTCCACCCCCATAAGTACCTGCTGTGCCACAAGTCGTGGATTCGATCCGATTGAATGAACCTCCTGTGGATAAGATCCGAAAGCACGGGGTCGAAGAGTTTAGGGCCACAGCTAATGATGATGTCGGACGAGCTGAGTTTTGGCTTGAGAATACCATCTGAGTGTTCGATGAGATGTCGTTGACTCCTGATGAATGCATTAAGTGTGTGGTTTCTTTGTTGAGAGATACGGCTTATAACTGGTGGAAGACGTTGATATCCATGGTTTCGAGAGAGAGAATCACCTGGGATTTCTTTCAAGTCAAATTCAGAAAGAAGTATATCAGTCAACGATTCATAGATCAGAAACGTAAAGAGTTTCTGGAGCTAAAATAGGGTCGTATGTCAGTTACGGAGTATGAACAGGAGTCTGTAAGACTGAGCCAATATGCACGGGAATGTGTTTCGACCGAAGCTACTATGTGTAAACATTTCATTGAAGGGCTGAATGAAGACATTAAATTGTTGGTTGGAATACTTGACTTGAATGAATTTGTTGTGTTGGTTGAACGAGCCTACAAAGCCGAAGAGCTTAGTAAAGAAAAGAAGAAAGTCAATTCTGAGGCTAGAGATGAAAGGAAAAGATTGATGAGCAAGTCGTCTCAAACTTTATCGAAGAGATTTAAATATGCGAGCAATCATTCAAATGCTTCGTTTGGACATCCGAGTAGAGATCGTATGAGACAAAGTGTTGGTCCGAGAACTCAAGCTCCAATAGAATCAAGTGTTGGTAGTGTTAAAAGTAATAAGCCTGAGTGTAGACAGTGTGGAAGACGAAATGTGGGAGAATGCTGGGGCAAGTACAATAATAGAACTTGCTACAAATACGGATCACGAGACCATTTTATTCGAGATTGCCCAGAGTTAGCCGAGAAAGATAATGTTCAGAGTGCGAGACCGAGCAATACGACAGCTAGGGGTAGACCTCCCAGAAACATCAGAAATGTGAATGGTAATCAAAGAGGGACTACAGATACAGCTGTGAGATCAGAGGCGAGAGCACCTGCCCGAGCCTATGCTATACACGCACGAGAAGAAGCATCATCTCCAGACGTCATCACTGGTACTTTTACTCTATTTGATACTTATGTTATTGCATTGATAGATCTAGGTTCTACTCATTCTTATGTGTGTGTGAATTTAGTATCAAGTAAGACTCTTCCTATTGAGTCTAATGAATTTGTGATTAGAGTATCGAACCCCTTAGGCAAGTGTGTCCTGGTGGATAAAGTGTGCAAGAACTGTCCATTGATGTTTCGAGATATTTGCTTTTCGGCTAATTTGATACTGCTACCTTTTGATGAATTTGATATTATTCTGGGTATGGATTGGCTCACTTTGCACAATGCTATTGTGAATTGTAAATGAAAGAGTATTGATTTGAGAAGCCAGAATGGTGAGGTGGTTCGAATTGAATCCTGTGAGTTGAATGGACTACCGACTGTTATATCATCTACGAAAGCTTTTAACTATGCGAAAAAGGGTTGTGAAGCTTATCTGGCATATGTAATAGATACAAAAGTGACTGAAAAGAAAGTTGAATCTGTACTTGCGAGTTCCCTGATGTGTTTCCTGAAGAACTACCGGGATTACCTCCGATACGGGAAGTTGAGTTTGGTATTGAATTAGTATCGGGAACTACTCCTATCTCAATAGCTCCGTATAGAATGGCACCGACCTAGTTGAAAGAGTTAAAGTCTCAGTTGCAATAGTTGACCGATAGAGGATTTGCACAACCGAGTTTCTCGCCCTGGGGTGCTCCTGTGTTGTGTGAAAAAGAAAGATGGTACTATGAGGATGTGCATTGACTACTGACAGTTGAACAAAGTGACGATAAAAAATAAGTATCCCCTGCCACGTATTGATGATTTGTTTGATCAGCTGAAAGGAGCTACAGTGTTTTCAAAAATAGATTTGAGATCAGGCTATTATCAGTTGAGAGTCAAAGAATCAGATGTGTCGAAAACTGCTTTCAGAACGGGGTACGGACATTATGAATTCTTAGTTATGCCTTTTGGACTAACGAATGCTCCTGTAGTATTTATGGATTTGATGAATCAGATATTCAAACTGTATTTAGATCACTTTGTTGTGGTGTTTATTGATGATATTCTGATTTATTCCTGTGATGAGACGCAACATGCCGAGCATTTGAGAATTGTATTACAGACTCTGCGTGAGAAGCAATTGTATGCAAAGTTCAGTAAATGTGAGTTTTGGCTGCGTGAGGTTGGTTTTTTGGGACATATTGTATCAGCTGCGGGAATACGAGTTGATCTGAGTAAGATCTCAGCTATTCTTGAGTGGAAGCCTCCGAAATATATGTCTGAAGTCCGTAGTTTTCTCAGACTAGCGGGATATTATAGGCGGTTTGTGAAAGGCTTCTCGATGATTACAACTTCGTTGACGAAGTTGCTACAGAAAGATGTTAAATTTGAGTGGTCGGAGAGGTGCCAGCAGAGTTTTGAGCAGTTGAAAGCATTGTTGACAGAGGCACCCGTGTTAGTTCAACCTGAATCGGGCAAATAATTCATAGTTTACAGTGATGCATCATTGAATGGATTGGGCCGTGTGCTGATGCAAGAAGGCAAAGTCATCACTTATGCTTCGAGGTAGTTAAAGTCGCATGAAAAGAACTATCTAACGCATGACCTTGAATTAGCCGCGATTGTGTTTGCATTGAAGATTTGGCATCACTACCTATTTGGTGAGAAATGTCATATTTATACCGATCACAAGAGCTTGAAGTACTTGATGACTTAGAAAGAATTGAATTTGCGACAGAGAAGATGGCTAGAATTATTGAAAGATTATGAGCTTGTGATTGACTATCATCCGGGCAAAGCTAATGTTGTTACTGATGCCTTAAGTCGAAATTCTTTATGTGCTTTGCGAGCTATGAGTACTCAAATAGATCTATGTGATGATGGTTCGGTATTGGCTGAGTTGAAAGTTAGGCCAATGTTTATAAGTCAGATATGTGATGCTCAGAAAAGTGATGATGAGATGGTGATAAAACGAGTTCAATGTGGTTCGAATTCTGATTCAGGATTTTGAGTTGATAATAACGATTGTTTGAGATTTAGAGATCGGAATTGTGTTCCGAGGAATTCAGAGTTGATTCAGATGTTCTTGAACGAAGCTCACAATAGTCGTTTGACTATTCATCTGAGGAGTACAAAAATGTATAACGATCTCAAACAATTTTACTGGTGGCATGGTATGAAACGGGACATTTCAGAGTTTGTTTCGAGATGCTTGGTTTGTCAGCAAGTTAAAGCTGAACATCAGGTTCCATCCGGTTTGTTACAACCGATTATGATTCCTGAGTGGAAATGGGAAAGGATCACGATGGACTTTGTGTCGGGATTACCTTTATCTCCGGGAAAGAAAGATGCAATCTGGGTGATAGTTGACAGATTGACGAAATCAGCTCATTTTGTTCCGGTGAGAATAGATTATTCACTTGATAAGCTAGCCGAATTGTATATTTCTGAGATTATGAGATTGCACAGGGTGCCACTATCTATTGTGTCTGACAGGGATCCAAAATTTACCTCGCGGTTTTGGAAGAAATTACAAGAGGCTCTAGGCACAAAGTTGCATTTTAGTACTGCATTTCATCCGCAAATGGATGGACAATCCGAGCGGATCATTCAGATTCTTAAGGATATGTTGACATGCTGCATTCTCAAATTTGAAAGTACGTGGGAAAAGCATTTACCGTTGATTGAATTTGCATACAATAATAGTTTTCAATCTAGCATTAAAATGGCACCGTATGAGGCTCTTTACGGTCGAAAATGTCGAACTCCATTGTATTGGACCGAGCTGAGTGAGAATAAGATTCACGGGATTGATTTGATTAAAGAGACTGAACAGAAAGTGAAAGTGATTCGTGACAGTTTGAAAACGGCTTCAGATCGTTAGAAATCCTATGCAGATTTGAAACGAAAAGATATCGAATTTGAGACTGGTGACAAAGTGTTTTTGAAAGTGTCTCCGTGGAAAAAGATACTTCTATTTGGCCAAAAAGGCAAGCTGAGTCCGAGGTTTATCGGGCCGTATGAAATCACTGAACGAATAGGGCCGGTTGCTTACAGATTGATGCTCCCACCTGAATTAAAAAAGATTCATAATGTGTTTCTTGTATCGATGCTTCAACGGTATAGATCTGATCCATCTCATGTGATTGCTCCTACTGAGGTTGAAATTCAGTCAGATTTGTCGTATAGTGAAGAACCGATCTGAATTCTGGCACGTGAGATCAAAGAGTTAAGAAAGAAAAGAATACCTTTGGTAAAAGTGTTGCGGCATAAACACGGAATTGAAGAGGCTACGTGGGAGTCTGAAGATGTTATGAGAGAGCAATATCCAAACCTATTCACTGGTAAGATTTTCGGGGACGAAAATCCCTAAGGGGGGAGAGTTGTAACAGCCCGGTTTAAACCTTAGTCAGAACAGTGGTTTCGAGACCACAAATCCAAGGTCGAAAAAATATTTTAATATTGTTTTTGATGTTTATAATATGTGATTGAGCCTGTGTGAAAGTTTCGTATGAAAATTTTATCGACTGTGTGTCGAATTGTGAAAAATGACTTAATCGCATAAAAGGTAAAAGTTGTGTGCTGATTGTTGAAGAGTCTATTTGGCATGGCTTTATAAAGGTGAAGGCCTTATGTAGTAATTAAACCATTAGCAAGGTTAATGGACATTTATAACCAACCATTATAAGTTTTAATGTTAAATTCATTAAGGGCAAAAAGGTAAATGATGAATTAAGTTATAATTTAATTAAAACAAAGCATTTGATGGCCATTTTTCTCATCTTTTCTTCCACCGAATGTTGAGAGAAAATAAAGGGTTTGAAGCTTTGAAACATTCGGCCACTTCAAGCTTCAATTGGTATGTGATTCTTGTTCGGTTTTTGATAATTTCTACGTTTTTGTGATCGTTGCTTTGTGCTCTAGCTAGCCCATGCTTTAATTTTAGAATTTGATGGTGATTTTGAGATATACCATTGATGAATGTTTGAGCTTTGTGATAGTTGATGATGAAATATGATAGATATGTGAAAGATTAACATATCTTGTCTTTGAATGTTTGGTGAATTTGAGTAATTTGGGCTAAATTGAGAAAAGTGTAAATTGAGGGACTAAAATGTGAAATAAATGAAATATGTGGGCATGTATGAACACAAGGAAAATTTGGCTAGGCATGTGTGAAAAGAAATTTTGTGAATTTGATGATTTTATAAAATAGGGACTAAAGTGTCGAAATGTGAAAATGTGAGGGCTAATTTGTAAAATGCCCTAATTATGTGTGTTTGGACTAAATTGAATTAATTGGTGATTTAATGAGCTAAATTTGAATGTGTATAGACCAAGAAAGGAGAGATTCGGGTCGAGATCGAGGCAAAGATAAAGTACTCGATTGATCGGCTAGTTTCGGTATTTCGACGTTCGAGGTAAGTTCAGACATAATACGTGTATTTAACTATGTTTAATGTTATGAAATGAATGGTATGATATTATTGAATTGTAAATGATATGTGAGGAATCGAGTTATGTAGCAATAAGTGTGCGTATCTGGAAATGTGACCGAGATGATTAGCACTGTGTGTGCGAAATAATATAAGCTTCGGCTTTGTGTTTGGCATTGTGTGTGCGATACCGAGTTACGTTCGGTTTTGTATTGAGGCACTAAGTGTGTGATATTATTTAAGCTTTGACTATGAATTGAGGCACTAAGTGTGCGATGTCAATTAAGCTTTGGCTACAAATTTTGCACTAAGTGTGTGATTAAACCTAATGAATAATGAAGGTTGATCGAAATGCAAAATCGAGCATAAGTTAGCATGGATGGTGAGTAACTATGTGTTGGCTAAGGTATGTATTGAACCTTTATGGTTGATGAGATTGTATATGAATTCATGAATGGTTGAATGAGTATACTAGCTATGGATGATATGGTGTGATCATTTGAGATTTAATCTATGTGATGGATTCATTTTATGTATTGTAATTGAGTTATTAATTTGAATGTATTATGTACGAACTTACTAAGCTTCTGAAAGCTTACTGTGTGATTTGTTTCTCTTTTTCTGATGTCGATAAAGCTAGCTCGGATCCGGAATCGTCGAAGATCTCTATCACACTATCGGCTATCTACTTTGGGTACTTTTGAAAGATGTATATAATTGGTATATGGCATGTATAGGCTAGTTGATATGGCATGTTTTGAAATGTTAAATCCTTGCCATGTTTTTTGGCTTGGAAGTTGAGTGATGTTGGTTTTTATGTATGAGCTATGGAAATGATGAATATGGCTTGAAGTAGTAAGAATGGAAATGGTATATTTCATGCTTAAATGGTTGATGAATATTGTAGGTTGAATGCGAACTTGTAGTATGGATTATGTGATGTTTGAATTGTATGTTTTGGTATATGACATTGGTACTTTAAATGGATTATTTGAGTGGGAATTGAGTAAGGTTATGGATGGTATAGTTAATGATTAATTGGTGTGTGAATTGGCATGTTTTGGTTGCTATTTGAAGTATAAATGCATGTGAATTGAGGCTTGTAGGTGATTATAAGTGTGGGAGGCAAGTTGGCCTTGAATATGGCCTATAATTGCCCACACGGTTGAGCACACGGGCATGTGGCTCGACCGTGTTGTTTAAGTTTGCCAAGTGAAACATGTCAGGCTCGACCACGGGCTAGATGCACGGGCGTGTGACTGGCCGTGTGGTGCAAGTCAGTATCGACCACGAGTGAGGCACACGGGCGTGTCTCAGGCCGTGTGGACAAGTCAGTATGTATGCCCTGTTTTATCACGGCTTGGACGCACGGGCATGTCCGAGGACGTGTGAGGCACACGGCCTACCCACACGGGCGTGTGACCTCTGTAGCTTTGAAAAAAAATTGTTTGATTTTCAAAAAAATTTGTATGTGTTCGGTTTAGTCCCAACCTCTTTCTAACACGTGCTTAAGGTCTTGTAGACCTCATTAAGGGACTATATGTATATATCTTGATATGTTTGAATGATGATATACTTTGTGTTGTAAAATGATTGTAAGTGTTCCGGTTTGTTCTAGTAATACTCCTTAACCCTATTCCTACGATTCACGGGTTAGGGTGTTCTGATTCTTCGTATCTATTTGAGAATTAAAATTTGCTGAAGTGGCTATTGTGTCATCCTTATAAATATTTAGTATTAACTAATAAGATTCAAATTATTTATTTAGTTTCTTTTCCGAATATTGGATTGGTGTTCATATAACTCCATGTATTTATTTATTTCTTGAAGGGTGTATTCTTCCGGGTCTTTGCCATCTTTCAAGTTGGCATGGTTGACTTTGTTAAGTAAATTGATAAAAATAAGAATGGAATAAAGAATGAATTAGACATGCATGTTAATTTTTTTAATGCTTCATATGTTAGTAACTGAGTTTTGATAGAGTAAGTAAATTTACATTAAATGATAATTTCTGGATGGGTGAGTCTTATATGTAAAATAACTAATGCAATTGTGCAAGTGTACACGTCATTCAAGTAATAAAGTGATAAGTAAGTATCGTCTCTACAGGGATCGAAAATTGGTAAGAAATTGAGTATGTTATTATAATATTGTTAATTATACCAACATATCAAGAAATAATCTTAGAGTGAATAAGAAACTAGAATATTGGATTACTAAAATTAAATATTAAAGAACAAATAATTGATATGGCAAATAAAATGATAGGGCAATTCACAGTGAATATCAAGAGTATTTTTGTTGTTGAATGAATAGGGTTGGAATTCTTAAAGAGAAATGTTCATATCAAGATAATGCCATGGCAAAATATTGTCTAATCTACTACCCAGAGATTCGCTACTATGACCTGCCTCTTTCGATAGCTAGATCTTAAGGTAAAAATCTAAGTTCATGTACGTCTACAGAACTTAGGATTGATTACTGCAATGAACGTCCTCTCTGTACAACTTGCAACATCTATGTCTAGAGTGCTACGAATATTCTGTCGAGTATTCTCTTGCATCAAACGAATCAAGATCCAATAGTCTTAACATTTGCAGAATTAAAAACACCTAAGAACACAACATACATTCAATTATGTTTAGAGCTTGCATGCATATATTCAAAATAAGCATGAATTGAATGTAACAGTGATATAGACAATCTCAAATCCTAGGCATTAAAGATGATAAAACATTCACCCAAACAACTCCAACCCAGAAAACATTTAATTCATGGGTGGAAAAGTAAACATCAAAAGAGAATCATTCATCAACATTCCTCAATTAATTTCGAATCACATAAAATTCAATTTAGAAAAATAATGGCAGAACTGCAAGCAGTTAATTCTACACTCCAGCTTCTCTTTTATCTTCTGATTGTACGTGAATCCAGGATAGATTTATCTTTCCCTTCCTCACATCTATATTTTTCTCTCTTCTAAGCTGCTACCCTTTCTTTCTCTAGAATTCTCCAATGGTGTATAGGGAGAGAGAATTGCTATCACTAGTATCTTTCTCACGCTGATTCTCCTCTCTTTTTTCTTCTTCTCTCTCCTTCTTTTATTGGATAGATCCGTCCCACCTCAGCACAGATTTTTCATTTCTCTTTTCAGGTTGGTTTTTCTGGTACACGTCCACCTGGCTGAGAGTGACGTGGATGGAGTGCTGAGTCATCTTCCCAGAATTGCCATGGAAATTCTTTTGGCAATCAATCTTACCAATTGCCACGACAATATTTCACTTCCCTTATTTTCTTTCTAGATCCTTTCCATCCTCTTCTTCTACCTGCACCTGTGTTCACACAGAACCACACCTTTCCCCCCAAGTGATAAAAGTAACAAACAATGGCCAATGTTGTGCAATCCAAGCTTTGTTATACAATGTTCTAAAATTATCCTAAAAATGAAAATGTATTTACTTAATTTCAAACAAATAATTCCATCTAAAGGCCTAAAATAAACTCTTTTCAAAAGTTATCACACCCCAAAACTTTAATTATTGCTTGTCCTCAAGCAAATAATGTATGAATATGCATGAATGCATGGAATTGCCAAGATAACCAGTCACTGATTATACCGCCAAATCTTTATGAGCATACTGCGTACCTCTATTCTCAGCAATCTTCTACCGAAACAAAGAAAATTTACTTACAGCTCTTGTAAACCTATTTAGCAAATGAAGTGTAGAAAACGGTTCTTAAAAGTAAATGTTTCTAAATATTTCAACAATTGAAACTATAGCAGATTTCTTCTGAATATACTTAGGTTATCTCTCTCCTAAACTCAGTTTTTGTTTTATTTTATTTATTATTTTTTTAGACATTTATTCAAATTCCAATACAATTTTTTTTTAGGGAATTCATATTGTCATATGATTTTATACTTGATAACTTCAGTGGAGCATACACTAGACTACCATGTATTATATCATGTCACAATTTGAATACAAATCACTCATGAAACAAAAGCTTTTAACTGAAAAGAAGGATGGAGCAAACAACTACCTTTTTAGCAATTTAGCCTCAAGATTTAGTGGAGTGTCCCTAAATGTACACTTTTTTTTGAAACAAATACTCATATCTGAACTCATTTTTCTGGTGAACAATATAATGGAGCAAGCAAAATACTACTGACCTACTCAACAAGTTCAAACATTGGAGTATTCATATTATTTTACCATGACAAAAATTATACCCTATTACTATACTGAAATTAAGTCAAGAAGTCCTAAATTTATTCAAAGAATGCTACTATAGCCTAATTGCATTTATATTTTACTTATTCTACTTTTAGAAATTCATTTCAACAACTGTCCTATGCTAAACATGTTTAAACAACTATTATCATAGTTTCTAAGTTTACAAAGAAGAGTTATTATCCTTATTAAACATCATTGATAACCATATACTCATATAATCAAGCAGTTGAATGGCAATTGAACATTATGGCAAAAGGACTGGATGAACAACTAACAATGTAGTATTTATGCACAACACACCCCCAAACCTAAGGGATGCAGTGTCCTCAATAAATGAACATAACAACATAAAATGAATAAAAGGTACATGAATGCATGAAATAGATAAAAACCAAAATGAATGATCATGAAACTATAAAAATCAAAACTTGGAGGGGAAGGAAATTACTTCACTTGATTTATGCAGATTTCCTTGCAGCTCGTTTGTAACGTTGCGGCCTGTCCTGGTCATCACTATCAGCTTCAACGGTTGTACCAGTAGCCTTCTTGAATCTTTTTCTCTTAAGCTGGTTAATGGGCACTTCTTCCTCATCATCGTCAGTATCTAACTTTGTGAGTTCATCATTCATAGGGCCTTAGATTGTAATGCAGGTGCAGCAGTCTGAGTGGTATCCATTCCCTCATCATCAGATTCAATATGGATAGATTTTGTAACATCCTGGAAAGGGCCTATGCATTTTCGGTTTAATTGTACGAAGTAACATGTTTTATGTAATAAGAATAAATTTTGAACAATTTTGGAAACCTGAAAATGTATGGAAATGTTAAGTTAAAAAAATGGAAAGTGAACAATTTTGGAAACTTGGAAATGGATGGAAATGATTTGGAAATGATTCAAAATAGGAAAGTGCACATTTCTGGAAACTTGGAAATGTAAGAAAATGTCAAGTTTACAAAGCTGAACAAAAAATTTTGGAAACTTAGAAATGACTTAGAAATGTCGAGTTTTAAAGTTTAAAAGAGGAAATTAAGGCAAGGTGGCCTTAAAAGAAAAAGTTTGTGAAATTTGACACACAAACAGGCTTGGAAAAGTGGCCCAAGATGCCACTTAGGGCCTCTGGAAATGGCGCCACATGCAAGGTGTTGGGCACTGGTTCGAGTCACTTGGGAAGCAAATAAAAGAAGTTTTATTTTTGCTTCCGGAAGCTCTCCAGGTGGACGGCACAAGCCTTCTAGAAAGGAGGAGTTTTATTCTCTTTAATATTCGATTAATAAGGTGATAAATAAGGGATTTAATTTGGATTATTTTTGAAGATATAATAAAGGATTATTCTCTAATTATTTTAAATTAAGAGATAAAGCTATCAAATAAAGAAGAGTGGTGGCCAAGTAAGGGATTACTGAGGAGTAGTTTCGCTATAAAAGGAAGGAAATAGGGCTACTCATCAATTTTTCTTCCTCCTCCTCTCTCTCTAGAATTTAGAGTGCTCTCCTCTCTTCTCTTCTCTTTTTTTTTGTCAAGCCGAATCTATAGTCCACCATTGCCAAAATTCTCAAGTTTCTTTTCCTTATTTTCGTGGAAACCAAATACCCCAAGAGAACCTCTAGTCGACTTTTCCATTAAATCTCAAAAGCCAAAAACTTTATCATCTAGTCATCAAGGCCGATTCTTTAAGGGGCTTTTAACAAGGGTGCTACCGATTTCTTAAAAAGGGTAAGATCCAAAGTTTGGTTTCAATTCTTTTATATTTTAAACCTATCTAAAATTTAGGGACTAATCTCTATTATGGATTTTGGCCGAGTTATGGAAGGGTGTTTTTGGATTTAAGAAATTGTCAACTACAAGAAGGTATCTTTCTGAACTTCTAAGATCTAAGGTAAGTTATGAATACCATTCGGCCATAAGCTATATTATTATAATTTAATGTTAAATTGGATCTAACATGGGTACATAGGGATTTCGACAAATAATAAAGAAGCAAGGATCCAATTCGGGATTTAAGATTTGGAAGGTAAGAACAAAGGTAAATTCGGCCAAGGCCTATTTTAGTAGTAGATCTATTATTATGTGTTTTAAGCCGAAAACTAACCAATTCAAGGGATTTATTGACTAGCCGATTTCAAAGGGGAAAAATAGGAGTTTCTGGGATTTGATTAAATCATCAAATCGACACCAAGGTAAGCTTTAAGAATACAAATCCTACTAGGATTTGGTTTTCTAGCCGAATAGGCTTTGTGCTAAATAGTAAGTGATTAATCAATTGTAGGAACTTGAGATCTAAGGCAGTAGATCAGATTTCGGGATTTCAGTGAAGTGGTTAAGCAAATCAGGTGTGTACC
The DNA here is from genome assembly GCA_025698515.1 of Gossypium sturtianum. Taxonomy (NCBI): domain Eukaryota; kingdom Viridiplantae; phylum Streptophyta; class Magnoliopsida; order Malvales; family Malvaceae; genus Gossypium; species Gossypium sturtianum. The sequence goes on from CM046953.1 coordinate 105,575,458, forward strand.
CCACACTACTTCATAATAAGTTTTATGGCTATGTCTAATTAAATATGTGATAATAAGAATAAGAAAGTGGCTAATGTAACAACCCGAACCCGGCCCAAACATTACGACCGAATTTGGTTTGTTACGGAGAAAAACTTTTTGAAACCATTTTAAAACCAGTTTAGGTTTTGTTGAAAACTTCTCGTTTCTGGTCATCTTGCCGAAACCATACTTAGATTTAATTTGGAAATTTAATTGAGTCAGCTTATTATACAAATTTCAAATGTGCCCGATGGCACGATAAAACATTTTCGTGTTAATTTAAGAAAAACATGTGATTTTAATTTAATTTTAATAATATAGTTTAAACAAAGTATCCAACATGTGAGAAATAACAAAAGTAAAGTATATGGAGGCCTTATTACATCCAAAATAAAAAAAATAAACCAATAATAAGATAAAATAGCTAAGTTTAAAGTTCAATTTATTCAAGTCCACTGCATGGCCACCTCGAGTCCAACCGGCTCCTCAACCGCCATCTACGAGTCACTTGAAAATGTTAAAGGAGAAGGTGAGTCACCAAGACTCAGTATGTAACCCTTCCCCTGTTTTAAAAAACAACATTTCCATACACAACATATAACAGTTAATATGCAGAATATTATGTGCCCCAACCTAGCCAACCAAACGCCTTTGTCTACCCCATGTGGTACCAAACCACTGGTGACCGTAGTCACAATGTGTTACCAAAACACTGGTGGTGCCAAACCACTGGTGACATATAGTCACGATGTGTTACCAAAACACCGTGTCCGTGTAGACACAAATCGGGTGATGGGGCCAACCCATCGTGTGATACCAAATCACCGCGATTTATCCCATATCTCAAGTGGGGCCAACCCACGGTGGTGTTAACCACAGGGACAAGTCGCTATGAGGTACCAAACCTCTGGAGGTACCAAACCTCTGGTGACCGTAGTCACAGTGTGTTACCAAAACACCGGTGCTCACAAAGACAAAATATCACCGCCCCTCCACTCATTTAACCCACCATAGTCAAATAATCATGAATAGATCTCACATATTTATCACATGTAACATATGAACCATGCTTCCCAAAAGCATAATAATCTCAGATTAACAGAGACTTACCTAATCCTCGCTTGTACCCTTGAGGTACTAGATCCGTATCTATATCAAGCGATTTACAGCAACATATATTTAACACAAACATTAATCGCTATAAGTGTGTATGTACACACCACACCCTTGGATGTTCTAAATCCCGAAAAGAAACGTTGGCCACCCTAGATCTACTTGTCCTATATTCGGCCAAATTCATGGGTTAGTCTTAGGGCCTATTCGGCCAAATTAAACCATTAGCAGGGGTTCCTTATGAACCCGGTTTCTTACCTTTCCTCGCTTTGGCTACTACCCACGGCACTCGTTACTTGAATCTGCTTTTCCAAAATAATCGATTAGTCACTATTACTCATAACCAAAGCTTTCGACTTTTGAATACTAACATAGGCCTTACCCATAATTACCAACTTCGGTGGACAGAGGATGGAGGCTTAGATCGAATACCTTAAAATCCCGGCACCTAAACAGAATCGATTAATTAGCCACCATGATAATTCGGCTTTTCCCTTTTTACCAAATCGACATAGGGAGATAATAAGATGAAAGATTTCCGGCATACTTACCCCTTGCTAATCGGTCTGAAGAAGAAATCCCGAGGAACCCTTATGACTTCCTGATATTCGGCCAAAGTGAGTCTTAACAGGAGAAGAGGATTTCGGCAACAGAGGAATGGATATTCGGTCAAAAGAATAGAGGAGAAATAATGGTAGAAAACTAATGGAGAGGAGAAGATGGTGAGAGTTTTCGGCTAGCAGTGTTTGAAAGAAAGAAAAGAAAAATAGATGGGAGGTTTGAGAATTTCGGCAGTTTGCCAAGATGGAGAAAAAAAACAAAACGAGTGCTAGGCTGATGCTATTTATAAGCATTCGGCCCCCCCTCCTTAAGCTTGCCGTCCACCCTTGGCAACAAGGAGTTCAAAATCCATTTAATCTCCTTAAATTATTCTTGGCCACTTGTTTAATTAATTCAAATAATTTGAATTAATCCTAAATAATAAATCAATAACCCCTTAATAATCCAATTAATATCCTTATTTCCTTAGAATAAAATCCCTTTAAAATAACTCATTTTATCCTATTATCTAAATAGATAATTAAAAAAAAAAGAATTTAAGGAGAGAATTTCTCTCCCCTTGTGCCGTCCAAATAAAGAGCCAAAAAGGAGATTTCTGTGACTCGAACCAAGGTTCTTCCTTGCTCCTTGGTGGCGTCACATGCTAGCTCTTAAATGGCCTCACTTTTGCCACTTTGCCAAGGCCTTATTAGTGTCAAATTACACCCATTTATTCTTATAACACCCTCCTGCTAAGGCTCCCTGCCTTTAAAATTAAAAACTGAAATTTTTACCAAACCGAGCCTACTCAAGGCCTTAGATTAACCCATATATTCCCATAAATAATATCACAGCAGTTCCAACATACCAAATAATTATTCAATCACCAATAGCCCCTAATTTAGGATGTTACAGTTCTACCCCCCTTAAAATAAATTTCGTCCTCGAAATTACAGTTTAAAAGAGGTGGGGTATTGTTTGCCGCATCACATCCTCGGGTTCCCACGTAGCTTCCTCATACCATGGTTCCGCCATAGCACTTTTACTAAGGGCACCGACTTCCTACGTAGAACCTTCACGTCTCGATCTAAGATCTGAACCGGTTCTTCTTCAAAAGATAAATCCGAGTTCACCTCAATCTCTGCTACTGGCACAACGTGCGAAGGATCTGACCGATACCGTCTCAGCATCGATACATGAAATACGTCATGAATCGATTCGATTCTGCGCAAAATCTAGTGATAAGCTACCAGAACACCCCAAACCCAAATTTTAAACGTTACGACCCAGAATCGGCATGTCACATGAAAGGAATGTCTAAAAACTGTGCATTCGTTAAAAGCTCATATTCTTTATAGTTGTGGTGAGAAATCGAGTTTAAGCAATTTTGAATAAGAAATGGTTTATTATCATTTTAGGAAAATCCCATATTGATCATTTAATAATAAGCAATAAACAAATTGAAAGTCAAAACCAAATAAAATACCCAAGGCCTTATTACATAACAAAAACTCAAATAAAAATAAGTCCAAATAAAGGAAACGAATTTACGAGTAAACATATGTATAGCCTCCACGAGTCCACCTCGGCTCCCAAATCCGCGATCTAATGATTACCTGCAAAATTTTACTAAGGGGTGAGTCATCGAGACTCGGTGTGTAAATCCCCATCCAATGAGCCCTTACACAATTTCATATGAAAATATGCATATCATGCACCCAAACCTAGCCATCCGCAACTCCTTTTTCTACCCCGTGTGGTACCAAACCACTTTGGTGGTGCCAAACCACCGTGACTTAAAGTCACAATATCCGTCAATACATGTGGTGCCAAACCACCGGTGGTGCTAAACCACTTTGGTGACCCGAAGTCACAAAGCAAATGATGGGGCCAACCCATCGTGTGATACCAAATCACCGCGATTTATCCCATATCTCAAAGTGGGGCCAACCCACGGTGGTATTAACCACGAGGGGACGAGTCGCTATGAGGTGCCAAACCTCTGGTGTCCAAGACACGAATGTGATACCAAATCACCGGTGGTGCCAAACCACCGGTGTCCAAGACACGAATCATCAAGTTGTGGGGCCAACCCACGTGTGATACCAAATCACCGGCGACGATCCCATATCTCAAAGTGTGGGGCAACCCACGGTGGTATTAACCACGTGGACGCAGTCGCTATGAGGTGCCAAACCTCCGGAGGTGCTAAACCTCTGGTGACCGTAGTCACAATGTGGTACCAAACCACCGGTGCCCGCCGACACGAATATCACTTTGCCCCTCCACTCATATAACCCATGCAATATGACATAATAATTAGTGTAAGCGTGATGTCATGTATGCTGAGACATATATCAAATATAAGTATAACATGAATTACCATCATAATCGATAGACATAAAACAACATAATCACCCTAATCAACCTCTAAGGGTATAACCGTAATTTTACCTACCAAGGGCATTTTCGTAATTTACCCACCAAGGGTATATCGGTAATTTACCCGGCAAAGAAGGGCATTTTCGTAATTTACCCACCAAGGGCATTTTAAGTAATTTACCCACCAAGGGTATATCGGTAATTTACCCAAAGAAGGGCATTTTCGTAATTTACCCACTAAGGGTATTTCAGTAATTTCAGACCTGAATGGCCTTTCCAAAGGCCCAAAGTGTCGCCCGAGCGACCCAACTACCATTTTTGGTCGTCTTGGACGATTGGGCCTAAAGCCCAATTTCGGCCCATTCGGGCCCACACGCTCGTGTGGCCCACCTAACACAAATCTAGCCACGTTTATGAGATTCACCTAGTCTAGTTCACTATATACTACACCATCATACATTTTACTATATTGGGCCCACGGGCCCATTGGGCCCCCTCGGCCCATCGCGCCCAAGCGACCCCAACCCACAAGAATACTCACGATGGCCTCAACTATCGCGTGAAGCCCCACACGTGGGCTCGCGCGCGCTCGTGTGCTACTATTGCCGTGGCCACCCGCACTTCAAAGATTGCCGCTCTACGGCTAGAGTAGAGAGAGTTACACACCGATAGGACTCGTGTTAATCCGCGCTCCGACCACTCCTGTGCCCAAACGCCTTCCAAGTGTGTCAACCCTCCTCCCGAATGCTCTTTATATAGCTAGCACTTCACCTTCCTTCTTTGTATCTTTCCGATGTGGGATCCTTTCGTCGAGTAGAGTTTAAATTCAATCAAACTCTTCCCGTCCAGACCATGCAAAATAAATACTCCTTGCTTCTCATGAGATTCGAACCTGTGCTCCCTTGCAACATAATCCACGCTGCTAGCCACTTGGCCACAAGCTCCTCTTGTGTCTTAAACCATGCGCAACTAAATATAAATCTATAGCCAAATTCCGAGGTCCAAGTAAAAAAAAACCAAAATGAAAAAGCCAAGACTTGAACCTTGGACCTCCTTCCTTCCTTGTGGCGTCATCCCCTTGCCTCTTAAGTGGCGTCACTTTGCCACTACACCACACACTCCACTTGTGTCATTTTTCCCCACATTTTATTCTTAAGGCATACCTGCCAACTTCCAGGGTTTTTTATTTTTTCACCTAAAACCAAAATTTCCCCAAAGCTAATATTTGATCCCGGGACTTCATAGAAGCCCTCTAACCTTCCAAAACCACTTACCTAATAAGTCTAACTTGCATTAATGCCGTTCTCAAAAATTTTAAAACAAGGCCCATTGGGCCCAATCCTACTAGGCCCAATTTCGGGATGTTACACTACCGGTCCTACTCGCTTTACAACTGTATATGGCCCGATGAATCTTGGGCTTAGCTTCCCTTTTCGTCCAAATCTCAACACCTTTTTCCAAGGCGACACTTTCAGAAAGACTTTGTCTCCCACAGCATACTCCATTTCCTTGCGTTTGAGATCGGCATAAGACTTCTGCCTATCTGATGCTTCTTTGAGACGAGACCGAATCACCTTGACTTTGTCTTCCGTCTCCGTTACCAATTCTGGACCCAGAACTTGTCGTTCCCCCAACTCCGTCCAACATGTAGGAGTACGGCATTTTCGTCCATATAGGGCCTCATATGGAGCCATTTGAATACTCGCTTGATAACTATTGTTATAAGCGAATTCCGCTAATGGTAGGTACTCCTCCCAACTACCACTAAAATCCAAGACACAACCTCTTAACATGTCTTCTAAAATCAGATCACCCTTTCCGATTGTCCGTCGATTTGTGGATGGAAAGCCGTCTTGAAATCTAACCGTGTACCCAAAGCTTGATGCAACGCTTTCCAGAACCTTGACGTGAATCGGGATCCCTATCTCGAGATAATCGATCTTCGGCACACCATGTAACCTCACTATTTCACCCACATACAACCGCTAGCTTACGGGTGAGTAATCCATTCTCACCGGCATGAAGTGAGCCGATTTAGTCGGCGATCCACAATTACCCAAATCGCATCCTTCTTGTTGGGCGTAAGGGGTAGCCCACTAACGAAATCCATGGTGATCCTCTCCCATTTCCATTGAGGGATCTTTATCGGTTAAAGTAGTCCCGATGGTAACTGATGTTCAGCCTTAACTTGCTGGCACGTCAGACACTTCCCTACGAACTCAGTTATCTCACGCTTTAACCCCGGCCACCAGAACTGTTTTTACAAATCTCCATACATCTTGCTGCCCCCAGGATGCATAGCGTATGGGCTGCTATGTGCATCTTGGAGAATTTTCTGCCTTAATTCTGTATCCCTTGGCATACAAGCTCGTCCTTGAAAACAAAGCACTCCATCACTAGACAGACTGTACCCTTCCAAGCCACCATCCTGGACTTGTACCCTCTTAGCATTCAATCCTTCATCCACTAACTGCTTGACCTTAATCTCATTGATCCACGTTGGCTTAACTTGGAGTTCCGCCAAAAGACTCCCATCATCATATAGACTCAATCGAGCGAATATTGCTCTTAGGTCCGCCACAACCTTCCGGCTCAACGCGTCAGCTACCACATTAGCCTTACCCGAATGGTACTCGATTGAACAATCGTAGTCCTTTAATAATTCAATCCACCGACGTTGTCTCAGATTTAAATCCTTCTAGGTCAGAAGATATCTCAAGCTTTTGTGATCCGTGTAGACTATCGATTTCTCCCCATACAGGTAATGTCTCCATATCTTGAGCAAAGACGCATCGCCGCTAACTCCAAGTCGTCGTGCGTTGGGTAGTTAACCTCATGCGGTCTTAAGCGACGGGATGCATAGGCTACTACCTTCCCATCCTCGCATCAACACACATCCCAAACCAAAGTGTGAGATGCATCACAATAGACTGTGAATAACTTTCCCCTTGGGTCAGTACCAAAACCGAGCTTCCAGTCAAAATTTTCCTTAGCTTATCAAAGCTTCCTTGCTGCTTCTCCGTCCATACAAATGGGACACCTTTCCTTAGTAACTTAGTTAACGGCGCTGCTATTAGAGAGAATCCTTCCACGAATCTCCGATATAGTACCTGCTAAACCCGAAAACTTCGTATTTCAGCCACCGACCTAGGTGGTTTCCAATCCAATACTGCTTCAATCTTGCGAGGGTCTACTCTAATTCCTTCCGCCGACACCACGTGACCTAAGAAAGCTACTTCTCTCAGCCAAAATTCGCACTTACTGAATTTGGCATACAACTGCTTCTCCCTCAACACTTGCAGAACCATCCGTAAATGCTTGTCATGCTCTTCCTCGGTCTTTGAATAAACCAATATGTCGTCTATGAACACCACGACGAATTGGTCCAAGTACTGTTGAAATACCCTATTCATTAAGTCCATAAATGCCGTCGGTGCATTGGTCAACCCGAATGGCATCACCAAGAACTCGAAATGCCCATACCGAGTTCGGAATGCCGTCTTGTGAACATCAGCCGCCTTCACCCTTAATTGATGATAACCTGACCTAAGGTCAATCTTTGAGAATACCGACGCACCTTTCAGTTGGTCAAACAAATCATCGATCCGAGGCAACGGGTACTTGTTTTTGATCGTTAACTTGTTTAACTGACGGTAGTCGATGCACATCCGCATAGAACCGTCCTTCTTCTTGACAAACAACACAGGTGCTCCCCACGGAGATATACTTGGTCGAATAAACCCTCTATCCAAGAGCTCCTGAATTTGAGCCTTTAGCTCCACCAATTCCTTTGGTGCCATTCGGTATGGTGCTATAGACACAGGTGCCGTTCCAGGTAGCAAGTCTATACCGAATTCGACTTCCCGATCCGAGGCGGACCTTAAGCTCTTCCGGGAACACATCAAAGAAATTCCCCAACCGTTCGGACCTTTCCAACTACTAACCCCTTAGCTTCCAAAGCACAGATTTGAACCAAATACGCCTCACAACCCTTCTTGACCATCTTCTCAACCTTCAAGGCAGACACCACGTTGGATAGGTAATTCCTCCTATCACCTATCATAACTACTTCATCACCTTCAACCGTCTTAAGAACCATGCGCTTAGCCGCGCAATCCAAATTCGCTTGATACTTAACCAGCCAGTCCATTCCAAGGATCAAATTGAACTCCCCAAACGGTAGTTCCATCAGATCAGCTACAAATACTACCCCTTGAAGTTCTAGGGTGCGCCTCTATAAAGTTTGTCTACTATTACAGAGTGACCTAAAGGGCTAACTCATCACATCTCCTAGAAGCGGTTTGAGTTTAGGTCCATAGTTCCTACCACACTACTAGCAATGTACGAGTGCGTTGAGCCCACATCAATCAATGCAACATAAGGAAAACCAAAAATTAGAAACGTACCGGTTATGACATCCGGTGCGTCACCTTCCTCGCGACACCTCGCTGCGTAAACTAAGCCAGGCTGCCTAGCCTCTGTGTTGCCTGAACCTCTGCTCGGAGTTCCACGACCTCGATTAGGACCGTTGTTTCCTCTGCCATTACCACGACCCCTCTGTGGTCCCACACTTCTATTCTGAGTACGATTCTGCCACTCCGGCTGATTCTTAGCTAGTTTCCGGGGACAATCTCTGACACGATGCTCCAAAGACCCACACTCAAAACATCCTTTATCACCGGTCCAACAACCTCCCCAATGGGTCTTTCCACAGCAGCTTACAATCGAGTTGGCCTCTCGATTAGTAGTCGTGGGCCTTGCCACCGACGGCCCACTCGGCCTAGCCTTTTTCTGAGCACTACCGCTTGATCCAGCTGACCCAAATCCTCTCTTTTGATTATTCCTACTATAACTTTGCCTCACAGCCTCCTTGATCCCTTCGGCTACCTTAGCCTTTTCCACTAAAGATGAGAACTCACGGACTGCTGCCATGGGCAATCAAGAACCTCAAATCATCTCGAGTCCGTCCTCAAAGCGGACACACGCTCATGTTCGATGAGCCACGATGCCTCTAGCATACCTACCCAGCCTTAAAAATTCCGCCTCATATTCCGACACGGACTTAGCTCCTTGCACTAATCCCAGAAAAGCCTTTCTCTGCGCGTCAGTGTAGCTGGTGCCCACATACTTCTTCCGATAGGTGGTTCAAAATACTCCCAAGTCAAATCATCTGCTGTAGCCCCATCTCGAACCGTAAGCCACCACTGATACGCTTCATCCTTTAGAAGCGACACTGCCCCTTTCAGCTTTTCTTCCTCAGTCAGGTCAAGGTCATCCATAATTCTTTCAGTTGACTCTAGCCGATTCTCACACTTTGCCGGGTGCCACTCCCGACACACCTCGGAATACCTCCGCTCCGTTAGATCGAGTCGCTCGGGACAGATTTCGAGCTCCCACACTTCCACCACCCGACCACCATCTCCAAGACTCGCAAAATAGCTTGCGATACCGCCTCACCACCGGCCCGATCCGCTCCTCGGCTCTAAAAGTAGGAGGTGGTGGTGGCGATGGTACCTCATTTTCGAACCTTGTCCTCGACTGACGGGTTCGGACACCGTCATCCTACCCTACCACGCCCACGGCGTCCACGTCCTCTAGAACTCATTCTATCTACCGCGCTTTTAATCCGATTAAGAAAAATTTTATGCGTTAGCATTTGTTTCACTTTATTACTCATGAAGAAATTTTATGGATAAGGTTTAGTCGAGATTCTTTCGAGCAAACAATGTTTCATCTTCTTTCCTAGTTCACACAAAGACGTTCATGCATCCATTCCTTAATACTTTCCATACCTATTCGCTCATCGGACATTTCTGCCCATTTCTACCCCAGGGGTATTTTCGTCTTTTTCCTACAGGGGTATTTTCGTAATTTTCCAGAACCAAAATATTTTGCTGATGATTTCCAAAGCTAAGTTGTTGAATATTTATAAAATAGTTGAAACTTTTGAGCAAAACCATTGAACTGATATTTTATGAACTGAGGGTATTTTAGTAATTTTACCCCCCTAAGGGCATTTCTGTAATTTTCCACCATCAAGTTTTTCGAGAAATAACATTGTAAAATTAATGTTCTTGGATTTGAAAAAAAAAGATATTGCACAAGTTTTGAAAACATTAGGGTTTGTTGTTTCATTCTTTTTCGAAAACATGGCTAATTCCCTTTTCGGGTTTTAATCATTGTGTTTAGCCTATGACCGAGCCCTCCCGGTCGTGGTGAACCAAGGCTACGCACTGTGCGTAATTCAAGTGAAGAGGAGGTGGGTCACGCGGACCGCTTAAATACCAAGCTCTCACCGAATCTTTCTAGACATGCGCATGCAGAGTTACCACACCACCGAGCCCTCTCGAGTTAGGGTGAACCGGAAGCTACGCACTGCAGGATACTGCGAAGAGGAGGTGAGTCACGAGGACTGCTTAAATACCAGGCTCTTCCGGATCCAATCCTAGACATGCGTACAGGGGTTACCACGCCCTAGCTCATTGACTAAGTCATAGGTTGGTTTAGTTCCTTAAGTCTTATGTTCTGTTTGTGTTTGAGTAATCTAACCTTAGGGTCCAAGTCCTATAAGTCTATCTACGTTCCATGCTTCCTACCCTTCTACAGAATATAATTCACCAAGAGGTTTAGATGTACTTACCTGGGCGGATTGGTGCCGGAGACTCGGCCATGCTGTTCAAAAACCAGAAATCATTCCATAAGGCCTACCAAAACATTTTTGGGCCTTGGGCCCCCACAGCCGAGCTTTGAACCTGGCTCTGATACCAATTTTGTAACAACCCGAACCCGGCCCAAACATTACGACCAAATTTGGTTTGTTACGGAGAAAAACTTTTTGAAACCATTTTAAAACCAGTTTAGGTTTTGTTGAAAACTTCTCGTTTCTGGTCATCTTGCGAAACCATACTTAGATTTAATTTGGAAATTTAATTGAGTCACTTATTATACAAATTTCAAATGTGCTTCGATGGCACGATAAAACATTTTCGTGTTAATTTAAGAAAAACATGTGATTTTAATTTAATTTTAATAATATAGTTTAAACAAAGTATCCAACATGTGAGAAATAACAAAAGTAAAGTATATGGAGGCCTTATTACATCCAAAATAAAAAAATAAACCAATAATAAGATAAAATAGCTAAGTTTAAAGTTCAATTTATTCAAGTCCACTTTGCATGGCCACCTCGAGTCCAACCTGGCTCCTCAACCGCCATCTACGAGTCACTGAAAATGTTAAAGGAGAAGGTGAGTCACCAAGACTCGAGATGTAACCCTTCCCCTGTTTTAAAAACAACATTTCCATACACAACATATAACGAGCTTAATATACGAGAATATTATGTGCCCCAACCTAGCCAACCAAACGCCTTTGTCTACCCCATGTGGTACCAAACCACTTGGTGACCGTAGTCACAATGTGTTACCAAAACACCGGTGGTGCCAAACCACTTTGGTGACATATAGTCACGATGTGTTACCAAAACACGGTGTCCGTAGACACAAATCGGGTGATGGGGCCAACCCATCGTGTGATACCAAATCACCGCGGACGATCCCATATCTCAAGTGGGGCCAACCCACGGTGGTGTTAACCACGAGGACAAGTCGCTATGAGGTACCAAACCTCTGGAGGTACCAAACCTCGTGACCGTAGTCACAAAGTGTGTTACCAAAACACCGGTGCTCACGGCACAAAATATCACTTGCCCCTCCACTCATTTAACCCACCATAGTCAAATAATCATGAATAGATCTCACACATTTATCACATGTAACATATGAACCATGCTTCCCAAAAGCATAATAATCTCGTATTAACAGAGACTTACCGGAATCCTCGCTTGTACCCTTGAGGTACTAGATCCGTATCTATATCAAGCGATTCTGAGCAACATATATTTAACACAAACATTAATCGCTATAAGTGTGTATGTACACACCACACCCTTGGATGTTCTAAATCCCGAAAAGAAACGTTGGCCACCCTAGATCTACTTGTCCTATATTCGGCCAAATTCATGGGTTAGTCTTAGGGCCTATTCGGCCAAATTAAACCATTAGCAGGGGTTCCTTATGAACCCGGTTTCTTACCTTTCCTCGCTTTGGCTACTACCCACGGCACTCGTTACTTGAATCTGCTTTTCCAAAATAATCGATTAGTCACTATTACTCATAACCAAAGCTTTCGGCTTTTGAATACTAACATAGGCCTTACCCATACTTACCAACTTCGGTGGACAGAGGATGGAGGCTTAGATCGAATACCTTAAAATCCCGGCACCTAAACAGAATCGATTAATTAGCCACCATGATAATTCGGCTTTTCCCTTTTACCAAATCGACATAGGAGATAATAAGATGAAAGATTTCCGCATACTTACCCCTTGCTAATCGGTCTGAAGAAGAAATCCCGAGGAACCCTTATGACTTCCTGATATTCGGCCAATGTGAGTCTTAACAGGAGAAGAGGATTTTGGCAACAGAGGAATGGATATTCGGTCAAAAGAATAGAGGAGAAATAATGGTAGAAAACTAATGGAGAGGAGAAGATGGTGAGAGTTTTCGGCTAGCAGTGTTTGAAAGAAAGAAAAGAAAAATAGATGGGAGGTTTGAGAATTTCGGCAGTTTGCCAAGATGGAGAAAAAAAACAAAACGAGTGCTAGGCTGATGCTATTTATAAACATTCGGCCCCCCCTCCTTAAGCTTGCCGTCCACCCTTGGCAACAAGGAGTTCAAAATCCATTTAATCTCCTTAAATTATTCTTGGCCACTTGTTTAATTAATTCAAATAATTTGAATTAATCCTAAATAATAAATCAATAACCCCTTAATAATCCAATTAATATCCTTATTTCCTTAGAATAAAATCCCTTTAAAATAACTCATTTTATCCTATTATCTAAATAGATAATTAAAAAAAAGAATTTAAGGAGAGAATTTCTCTCCCCTTGTGCCGCCCAAATAAAGAGCCAAAAAGGAGATTTCTGTGACTCGAACCAAGGTTCTTCCTTGCTCCTTGGTGGCGTCACATGCTAGCTCTTAAGTGGCCTCACTTTTGCCACTTTGCCAAGGCCTTATTAGTGTCAAATTACACCCATTTATTCTTATAACACCCTCCTGCTAAGGCTCCCTGCCTTTAAAATTAAAAACTGAAATTTTTACCAAACTGAGCCTACTCAAGGCCTTAGATTAACCCATATATTCCCATAAATAATATCACAGCAGTTCCAACATACCAAATAATTATTCAATCACCAATAGCCCCTAATTTAGGATGTTACAGCTAAGGTACCATGTTATGGTACTAAGTACTCAGGTACGTTTCCTACTCCTACTAGGAATATGAAATATGTTAATTGTAACATAAGAGTAAGAATAAGAATGTGAACTCTGGCATATTTATGCATATTATTATATGGGGCATATGGGTTATTGAAAAAGGGGAAGTGAATGTGGTGACCTAAGACCACGAACACGGTGACCTAAGACCGTGGTATCTGAATGTGGTGACCTAAGACCACAGTAATCTGAATACGGTGACCTAAGACCGCGATATCTGAATGTGGTGACCTAAGACCACGAATGCGGTGACCTAAGACCGCGATATGGAGTGTAGCGGAAGGAGGGTCGACTTAGTAGTCCCCACGGTGTGCAGGTTGGTACGGGGGAGTGTAGCGGATGGCTTATTAGGTTTGGGTTTGGGAATGCATCATAATTTTTATGCTATGATATGAATGTGTAACATTTGTATGCCTGATTCTATTTTGATTTAGTGTTTGTGTACACATTGAGTCCTGCTTTGACTCACCCCGTTGTGGGACCATGTTTCGGTGATGAACAAAGTGATGGACCGGACTGCAGAACTTGTGGTGGCCATGCTCAACATGAAGTTTTTATTTTATGAACTACTATTTCTATTTAAGTACTTGAATTACTTGGAAATTATTTGATGTAATAAGGCCATAAGGCCATAGTTGAATTGTTTTCCATTTATTTCTATTTATTATGATTATGAGTTTTACCTATTAAAGTTTAAGTAAAATTTATAATATAAAGAATTGAATTGCTTTTCAACACAAGCCCAACCCAAACAATGTTTTTTTATAAATCGCACAAGTTTTCTCTAGGTAACGAAAGAATTTTGAAACCAGTTTACTTGAGGAACATACCAAATCTGGGCAAATCTCGTGGGCCGGGTTTGGGGTGTTTCAGTTTGGTATCAGAGCCCAGTTTTAAAACTCTCGGCCTGTGGCCAAGGCCCAAAACGTTTTCAAAGCGAGCCCAAATGAGTTTTTTTAAATATTTTATGAAACAAGCGGTTTTCCGGCATGGCACCTAAAGTCTCCGACCATGATCCACCTGTAAGTACCTAACTATTTGTGTGATTATGTGTAATGAATATTAGAAGGGTAGAAAAGGAATGGAACGTAGAATAGCATGATAGGAACTTGAACCCTAGGACTAGTCTACTCAAACACAAACACATAAGACTTAAGGAACGTTAAACAAACCCATGGCTAAGTCACTAAGTTAGGGGTGTGATAACCCCGTAATGCGCATGTCTAGGATTGGATCCTAAGAGCCTGGTATTTAAGCGGTCCTAGTGACTCACCTCCTCTTCGCAGAATCCTACAGTGCGTAGCTTCGGTTCACCCTAACCTGCAGGGCTCGATGAGGTGTGGCAACCTCTCGTGCGCATGTCTAGGAATGGTTTCGGTGGGAGCTTGGTATTTAAGCAATCCGCGTGACTCACCTCCTCTCCACTTGAATCCTGCACAGTGCGTAGCTTTGGTTCACCCCGACCAAGAGGACTCGGTCATAGGCTAAACACAATAACTAAAACCCGAAGGGAATTAGCCGTGTTTTTATAAAAACAACAAAACCCTAGTTTTAGAACTCTTAAAACTTTCTTCTAAATTCATGAAAACCATCTTTACAAAATTTTCCGAAAGATTTCCGATTTATACAAAAATGCTCCTAGTGGTAAAATTACCAAAATACCCTTGGTTTATAAAATGACCAACTACCCAATAGTTTTGCCAAAATTTCATTATTTTATCAATGTTCAAAACCCTAATTTGCAAATTATCAAAAATACCTTGAATTTTGGAAATTTCAAAATTGCCCCTAACTTATAAAATTACCAAAATGACACTTGATTTCCAAAATTTTTGCAACATCACCGCTTTGAAAAGTACAATTCTCAAAAGAACCTCAAAGTTTTGCAACCTTTGAAATATCCCTGATTTATAAGATTTTAAAAATTTACCCCTACTTGAAAAAAATCACCAAAATACCCCGAGGTCCAAAATCACCGAAATACCCCTGGATTTCAAAATTTTTCAAAATACCCCAGAAATTTAAAAATACCAAAATACTTTATGACAAAATCACCAAGGAACTTTTTCCTTTTGAAAAATTACGAAAATACCCTTGTAGGACAGAATTACGAAAATACCCCTAGGTAGTGGAAGAAAAAAACAATAACAATGAAAACTACAACCTTTCTCTGAATGAACGAGAGTT